>JAZARR010000260.1:982500-1582500 GCA_037389465.1 Baylisascaris procyonis
AGGACGAAGAAGAAATACAAATGGATATACCTGAGGGAAAATACGAGTACATAATTGAGGAACATAACTTAGATATATGTTTTGAAATCCACCCTACTATAATATATCCCTATATATAGGAAATATCTAAATCATAGGGACTAAACATGTTCGTTCCCCTTGAATTACATCTTTCTTCAAGAAACTTTCATGTGGAAGCGTAAAACAATTCTCTCTCTCTAAAAGTGAATTTGCGTGGCAGATTTTGTAAATTTTTTGAATTTTATAATTTATTATAGAATTTTAATGAGAAAACAGCCTCTTGCTCAAAATCCACAATTGATTATAAAATTTGCAATTCACTAATAAAATCTATAAAACTATCACTGAATAAATGATGGATCACTTACCATGAAATCTTATGGATGATAGTATGAATTGTTTCAATTAAAGATTCCTTAATCGAAATAGTTGTTGCGATGAATGAATGCAATCGATAAGAGTTTAATAGCGATGAATGAAGCATGAACGAGACAAACTTTAAAAGTACGAATGCATTCACTTCTATTGTTCACTCTCATGCGCTACACATTTTCAGGTAAATGCAAAAACCTATTAAAGCCGTTTGCAATGTGATTGGCTCGATTTATGTGCCCGTTGAGTTGCTAGTCGAAGAAAAAACAGCGCACTGCTAAAAGCGCATGGATTGGAAACAATTTTGCAGAAAAAAAAAAAAGAGAGAGAGAAAAAAATTCGCTTTAGGACGAACGAGCAACCTATTAGTGCACTTTAGTTTCACATATAAAGTGTAAGATATGACGATGGAAAATTATATTTTACAAGCGAAAGATGAAGAAAGATTATTGGTAAGTTAGTTGTTAATTGATGCTTGATTTTTATATCCTCTGGTTAATTAAATAAAAGTGAAAGTTCAACTTGAAGCTATCATTAAAGAGCGAAGTAAAAATTTCTTAAACGAGCAATACAATAAGCTATAATTTAAAAATATATTAATTAAGGAGAGCAGAAATCATCCAGCAATAAATGAAAAACAGAAAGTAGATAATAGAAAGAAAAAAAACCAATGTGTTAGAATTCCAAGTGCATCAGTGAATAAATCGAAACAAAAATGAATAAATATATAAGCAAATAAATAAATAGTGATTATTGGGGAAACCAATCTTCCATTATGAATGCTACATTTAGCACAACCTAAACCTTACCAACCTGCGTTAGCTGAGGTAAGTAATTTACTACTTATGTAAGTAAATTTAACATAAAAAGATCGGTGTTTGTGTTGCCGCAGCACCAAACATTTTCTGCTGCTACTTTTCATATAATATTACATCTCTTGCAAAACTGATGTTCGTACCAAATACATAGTTGGCCAAATCGGCATAAAGCCATAAACCACATAAAACTCATGTAGTTCACTGATAAATTATATTCACGCAAACTCTACCTTCCAATAATTGCAGTTCTGATTAAAGCGAATTAATACACATATCTATTTGTATATTCGCCATGAATTTATTTAGTTCGTTGCTTACTTTACAACCAAACGAATCACCGAATGTAAGTGAGGATTAGCGGATGATATGAAGCCTCTCTCTCTTCGTAGCGACTACTTTAAATTGGTTTCGATTAGTTCTCATCATAACAAGTGACAATATAATGCCAATGCTTACGTGATCTCATCTGCTAATGCAAACAATATTGCACGTGAATCGATTGCAGAAATTCATGTGTCTGACGTTGGTATTCAACTGCTACGTACACAACTTGCTTGTTGCGTTGTTGTTAGGGACAGACTAATACTTAACAATTTGAAGGAATAGCAAACACGAGTTTAAGAAACAATTAGTACAAATCATTAATCTTTAGTGGTGCTATATGAAGCCATCAGCTGTTTTACATTGAAAAATTCACAGCATTTCTGTGTAAAATAATACGTAAAACAACCAATTAGACTAATTAATTATTGCATTCAAGGCTTATATCACATGGTTTGAACCAATGATAGATATTTGGATGGTGCAGAGAATATTTTAATTTTTTTTTTTTTTTTCAATTCGGCTCGCTGCATTTCGCACATTTCCACGCCTTTGTTTCGTTTCCGCGTCTATGAAACTTCCCACGAATTTTTCTACATCACTAAATCTCTTCAATTGCTCTAGCCAATAGCGTGTCTTGCATCATATCATCAAGCCAACCTATCACAGTGCATTTTTAATTCCAATCTGTATCCGTATGTGAATAGCAGCAAAATGTCATGCAAATTAATGGCTTTTTTTAACAACTAGATTAAGCCTCATTGTAGCTGATTGAAAGACCGATCGATCAATCCACGAAACGTGGAGAAATTGTCACCTTATAGAATCTCCAATCAATGTTACATACAATTGAAACGCAGAAACTGACAACGTCAAATTTTTTGCAACGGCTGAATTGATGATTCAAAAGCAGAAGTGAAACTGTTCTCTATCAGCCAACGAAACAGAACTCTATCGGCTGTCACATTGCGCGAAACGATTATTTTAAAGGAATAGAGTCCAATTAAATGCAATAATTATGAAAATGGAAAGAAAAAAGGAGAAATTTTCCCCCTTAATTTGCACAAACGAAATTTACAGTAAAATGTTGCTTGTCAGACGTAAAAAATCACATGAATATGGAATGAAGAATTTTTGTTCGAGAGTTCGTTCGGGTTAAAAGTCCCATCACGTAGTAAATAAGTGGTGAATGATATTCACTTTAGTGACACTTGGAGTTGGGGTTCGAGCACAGACTTCGAGTTCCAGCGTTTCCAGTAGGATGAAGAGAGGAAAAGAGACGCTCTCATGCAACAGTGCACTAATAGTGACCTCAAATGTACTAATATAGAATGATTCCTCTAGTTGCTCGCTTCTAGTCAAGAACGTCGCCAAGGCGTATATGACCTATTAATAGCAACTAATCCCATTAATTCGTCATCAGGAAGACACGTCATGAAATACCAACGATTCTCAGGGAGAGATCTGATGGCAGCGGGATTCGAACCTGCGACTTCCAACTTCCAAGGCAAATCTCTTAAGCTCCTGAACTACTAGAAAGCAATTCATTCATTATTGTTTCTTGCTGAGATCTTCTCAACCATGCTATGTTCCATTATGCAATAGATCCAAAGCCAAGAACTCGAAGATCATTGACATCGGATGATCGTTCATGCCTCTAACCCCAAATGATGTTAGCACCATCACTGATGTCAAACGCCTGTCACGATTGTTACCGCATGAATACAGCTGAAGCGATGGCATTCAAGCAACTAGTAAAGATCGGTGGGTCACCTTGCAGTGGATTTCTTCACTTATATCCACGGCTCGAAAAAAAAAGATCGCTAGTTCGGATCCCGCCGGCGCGCAACGTTTCAATCCCAATCAAGTGATATTGTCATGTGAATCCAAGACACGCTAAACCTGGCTTTTTGAACAAATACACGCATGAACAAAGCTGCACACAAAGCTGAAAAAAAAAAAAAAAAACAACGAACCGATGTGTCGGTGTGCTCACGTTTCCACCTCGTGTATAATTAGGTGAATCACCAAAACGTCGCGAAGATGATAGCACAGCCGATGGTGCTCGCACGAGCATCTGCAAGCCGAACAACAATCAGTCACATTCAGCAACGTTCGCTTTGATCACCACACACATACACGCGCAGACGCACATATATATATATATATATATAAATATATAAATATATAAATATATATATATATATATATATATATATATATATATATATATATAAAACAAGTGTATTTCTACAGCCTAGGTCCGAAACATGCTCGTCGCCAAATGTAACGTTCGATCTCTTTTAACAGTTACGTCTTATATAATGTGCTGCAAATCAACAAAAAAAAAGATTTAAAAATATTGGAAGTGTTTTTAGAGGGCGTCGCGACGCAAGCCTTTTATAGCTGCGCACATCAAAGGAATGTCTGGAAGGGTCTGAATGCATAAGAGATGATAAGATGCCTATCCAGTCTCTCGGAGATGCAACCTATCCAACCAGATGTCACTGAATTCAAAATTCGTTTTTATGCCTAACGCATTGAAGAAAAATTTCCATTCGAAAAAGAATATGGAGAAAAATAAGAGTACCTTTTCTTTTAATCGCATTAATAAACTCGTTTAAATACTGTAATACCTTCAAGTTTTCAACAACACTAAAGGTGTATGAAGTAACACATGGAAATAAAGGAGAGGGAAACAGCAGGAGGTTGCCTTGTAATCTACTCTACAGGCCAACACTCATTAAGCTTCACTGTTCTCTAACTTTTGTAGTTAGTCAAGTGAAGCAATGATATGATTATATATATATATATATATATATATATATATATATATATATATATATATAGAACGGAACCTCACAAATTTGCCACTTTTCAGTGAAAGTTCACCCTTCTAGCTATTGTTGGTTGCGAAGTGAAACTGCCCAACAGACTGGTAACCATTGTAGCATGCATGCGCACACATATGTCAAAGTCGTTGTTGTACTGATGAACAGAATAAAGCAAAAGTGTGCTCTAATCGCCTTCATGAATACAAATGTAATCTAACTGCTAGCATAAGTGTGATCACTGCCACCTTGAAGGATATATAGAATACCTGGACACAGCATGAAAATGCTTTCTACCTGCTGCTTCCCAGGAAGGGATCGTTCACTAGCGGCTGCGGCTGCATGTGTTAGTGGATATGACCAAACGCATACTGCACCTCGATTGCCTTCGGCGTCAATTATATCTACCTGAAACATAATTCATTAAAAACCAGCTTATCTACTAATGAATAAAAAGACATCGGTTATGAAATCCAGCGATTTTGGGCATAACGATAGATTTATTACTTGCTGGAACAGACTGTAATGTTCTGAAAAGACCTTTTTGAAGGAAAAGGTGGTGCTGGACAAAAAAGACAAATAGTTTTTTGGTAACTCTGAACGTACACAGGTAAATCTTTGACATTTTTGGAGCTGAAAAAAAGGAACGCATGCCAACGCACGGCCAAAAAGTTTCTGCGAAGAATTCAATTTGCAAAAATGACTGGTAGCAAATATGTGAAAGAAACTGGATGTGCCGGAAAAAAAAGGCTATGAAAAAAGACAAAGAATTGGAGTGGGCTCATCGTGAACGGTGGTAGAAAGTTGGCCGAAGCAATGATTGCATATAAATGGTACGTAGCTTTTGCATTCACGAAAGCTGGAACACTACCGGAAAAAACAGCGATCATTGAAGTATGTGAGCACCGTAAATCGGTGCTTCCTTTTAATCGATCGGACTCTCACACACGGAAAGGTAGAAGCACTTCCGACAACGGTAGTAGATACCATATGAACATTGAGCACACACATTTAGTATTGTACTACATCATCACAATACAACTACTATCAGTAGAAGTTCAATAAGAAAAATTTGGTATCTGATATGCGGTATCAGCATCCGGATACCAATCAGCATCGATATGGCGAACTCAAAATACTGGTGCCTCGTAGATAACGAAGATGAATTTATGTGATCGCCACTATCAACTTAACTGCAATCACCACTACGTTTTACAAAGCGTTCTGAGACATGTGGTAGACACAGGCAGATAGACAGCCAAGAATACACTTTACACTGTGGTTTGTTTGTTTGTTTTTTTTTCTTCGAATTTTTGAGTGGATTTCATGGTTTCGAGAATTACATTCAAAATGGGGCATTTTTTGTAACTAAATTGATAACGGTGACTTCCGTGCTTTCGTTTAGAAAAACAACGGCAAAAATTAAAACAATGAATTCAGTTATTTAGTAGATCTAAGCACATGAAAGGATATTCATTACGGGATTGATTACTGTTGTTTAAAAGCTTAATAGGTTTCACAGTACTTTCCTAAGCTTATAATTTCGGCATCGTTTCGCATCAATTAGTATCGCTTTTTATTACTCTTCGGACGTCTTAGTTCACAACTTCATTAGGAAAATTGAGCATACAATCGAATCATTAACATTCTCCATATTATTATAACTAATCATAGATGTTTTGTGACAACGCCCATCCATGACCTCTATGAAAAATATCAACATTCAGACATTTTTACTTTATTTAAATTAAAAAAAAAAGATAAAGGAAGAGAGGGAAAATTCCGAAGTAGAAAAAAATTTGAAGCTTCCATTCTCAAAGAAAGCAACCGAACAATTGCTTTCGAAACAAGACAAACAAGTACACCTAAACGAATGATTTCTTGTTTCAGCCCCCCCTCACGCTATGGAACAGCACGAAACAGGAATTTTAAAACGATAGGAATTTTCGAAACGTCGTAGAAAAAAAAAAGAAGAAAAAAAGAGCGAACATTCATAGACGATCATTAGTACGACAGAAATTTGTGCATTATGCGTGAAATACTGGAATGGTTTCTGTTTTTCAACGAATTTTTTGAAAGACGATCGTTATAACGCACAAATTGAATACGCTTCTCTTTTAAGAGTAGAGCTTGCTACATAATGAGCGCTTACTGAAATGATTTCCCCTTCATTAAACGTTGACCAAAATGTCGATTCGCCCTTCTACATTCTCAATGCTTTGAAAATTGGCGTCGCAAATGCTAGTCAAAATGTCAATTCACTCTTTCATGTTTGCAGTGATTTGAAAATTCGAGCAGTTGATTTCGAGCAGCTGATATTTCGAAGATTAGAGATTTGTTTAGATCCCTAGTTCAGAAGCTCGGCAATGAATGCTTGGCAATCGAACCACGTAGAATAAGCGGAAATGCACATTACGTGAACAAATGAACATATGAAAGGAGTCAAACGAAGTGATGCCGACATCGCACCCTCCCATTCAGAAAGACAGTGAAAACAACGCCTTGATAGCTCATCGTAAAAGCAAGTAAATCAAAGTGCACACACTAAAGTTACGGAGTAAATCTTCACTCAGAAATCTTTCTTCTGATTAGAAGGAGGTTTCTGCAGCAAGAAATCGTATATACCACTTAAATAAAGGCTGGAATGGACTGTGCGAAACGAAAGACGGTCAACAAGAGCCAAAGGAGGAAGAAACAGAGAGAGAGAAAATGAAGACCATCCAAGGTATGTTAGAAAGAGTCCTCCGTATTCACTGATGAATACACGTTCCAAAAGCGATTGAGCGGATTATTATTGCAAATGATCAAAAAATTACAGCAGTCATTATCCCGGTGATAGAATTTCATTTGGAAGGCCATGTCTTAGATCGCTCGCAAACAACGAGAAATGGAAACGTAAAGAGACTTGACTACGATTACGCGTATCACGATCTGCATTGCATAATTCTATGGCTGACAACAGCCTGAAAGCCCTTTTCGGATTACATAAACACGGAAGTGTGCACTGCGAACATTGTCAGCACTGCAAATTTCAGAAAAAAACTTCTTGTCAACACTTTCCAGTTCACTATTTGAACATAAACAATTATAGAAGACATATGAGATCAGTAGGGTCATTAAGATGATTGCGATTGACTTTTAACGCTAAGAAACATCCCGTTCAACTTATTGAAGGAAAATTATGAACTGAATTAGGAGCAATTATCGAAAATGTGCAAAATATTGTTCGATTTCGTTAGAAGCGATCGAACATCATAATCGTGAAGGAGCTAAGCAATGAACTTCCTAGGTTGGAGTTCCTTTTCCTTGTCACACAAATCGATAAATATTTTAATAGTGATATTTTTGCAGATTTAGTAAAGCAAATTTAACGATGTAAAATAGTCAACAATGTTTTCATACAAAATCAAACACCAAATTTGATAGCACGTTTCCATATAGATTTCCTCACGAATCATTTCTAATTTAAATATCTTCCATGTCATGCTTTACAATTTCATCTGATGTCCCCCCATGTGACCTGCTTTATTCGATATACGGAGAAAATGGATTGCTTTATTATTATATCTTAGTCTTATAGTGCATTGTTACTGCGTCCGCATTGGCCTACGAAGAATATCACCGAAATAACGAAGCTCGTTTATTACTAGCAGTAATAGCAAAAGGGGATAAGAAGCACACGTACTGATTAGCAAGCAAGATTGCAACCTATTTATGTCCTCGCCTATGGCCCCTAAAGCAAATCGTAATCGAGATCAACATCAAGATCAACACAACTATGAGCAAAACAACTTCTTACACAAAATGAACATTACGAGAACTCATTTGATTATAATAGACCACTCGTTAATATTTACTATAACACTTACAAAATAACTTTACTTCAATAAACTTCTCAGCTTGAGAAATTACTCGAATATTGTTGTTTATGAATTTTTGTAATATATGAAAAAAATTTTTTTTCATAGCTCCGCTCTTTCTTTTCGAAGGAAGAGTCTTATTCGCGTAGGATCAAAGTGCGTATAACCAATGGCGCATTTTTATTAGAAAATTATATCGTATTGTTTTTAGGTGCGATGAATCTGGAAATGCAGTTGTTTGAGATTTCAGTGAAATATGGGGCGAAATATGAGGAAGTTATCTAGCAAATATGCTAGGTAGATAGCAACATGAATCCTACTCTAGCAAACTATGCGTTTTAGTGAAAATTTACGACGCACTAATGAAAAAAAAACTGATGATCTAGCTTAAACAAGACTAGAAAAATTGATTCCAACAGGAGGGTCAACCGATGTAAAGATATGTGCTCATTAGAAATTGCTTGCATTTGCACGCTTTCATTGAAGCGAAAATTCTATATACGAAGCTTATTTGAGCTTGGTGCAAAAAAGTTTGTCTCAAAATATTACATTATAAATACTGCTGAATGAAAATGAAGGCCATGAGGACGAATAGCAATAAAATATGATAAATGTTTGATACGAATAACAATCTAATGTAAATCACATTTCATGCCCCCATATATATCATGATTTTGCGTTTATCAACTCCCTCGACTATAATTTCGAAAAGCTTCACCAAGTGATGTCCTAAGGAGGGAGGATTTATGGAAGTGACAGGTTTATACCTTTGAAAACAGCATATTTTTGAGGCAAGATTAGCAAAACGAGGAAACACGTAAACACTACTCTGACACTATTTTCTGGCTGCGGATTTATTCTTGCATCCGAAATTAATCAATAATCCCTCAAGTCGATGTTCCTGAACGCAGGATAAAGCACTAATTGTGTGCAAGTTCCGCATGGATTGCTCAGAAATTGAGGTTGAAGAGATGAGAGAAAAGCAGCCCATTTCTAAAATGTGCTTACAGTGAACAGCGATTTGTATGCAGAGAGAGGGAGAGAGAGGAAGAGAGAGAGTGTGTAAATATTTATAAATAAGCAAATGCGGTTTATAAATTATGTACGAATATACACAACGCTCAAGAACGACATATATGATCACGAAAAATAATATCAATAAACTTATTAGCACTAATGAGCGCATTTGTTTGAACTTGCCCTGAGGCATTACAGAATATGACTATTTGCTTCATGTAGTAATCCTGAACGTGAATATCATTGTTTCTCAATTTCATTTCTTATAATCCTGAACGTGAATATCATTGTTTCTCAATTTCATTTCTATCTTCCAAACACAAATCTTCATTGTGGTTATAGTTGCCTTTAACTCTAGACATGAAAGCAGCCTTATATTATCATTTCTGTGTTATAGTAATGGGCATTTTATGTGCGGAGATTAAAGAGGAAAATAAGTCAGAAATGTTTACGAGTCAATGCCATAAACATTAATAAATGTGAATTGCTATGGCATCAACAAGATGATGAAAAATTGTTGAAAGAATTACACTTTTTTTTTTAGAAAAACTAGCAAAAGAATTCCTATTGGAAGAAAATTGATAAACAACCGAAACAATAGAAAGCGCTAAAGCACATTATTATACTCAAAAGTGAAAATTATTACCATTGTGCATTGATGTGTAATTTCGTTAGCATTCAATTAGTCGCAAATATATTTCAACTAAACTGCAATCCAACGGAATTCACTCACATTGCTACTTCTTCAACAAAGTCGAAAAAAATGCCTTATGTGCATTGTGTGGAATGCAACTGTTGGGCGTCAACTTCTATGCAAATTCATTCGTCCACCCTCTTTCCCAACCCTCCCTCTCCAAAGAAATATTATCATTTAGCACAAGCCAATTTTTCTATGTATCATTTTAACTGCTAATATTTTCTCAACCACATCAACTTGCTCTATTCACTCTCTCAGCCCCCTTCGTGGCCAGCAGCTTCACGTCTTATTTCGCACATGAAGATGTCTGCGTTATTGCGGGTATTCGAAAGACTAATTCTGTAGTATGTGTTTCCTATACATATTACCGGCAAAATCATCTCACTCAAAGCATCATTCAACCATTGCCTCACGTAAATGCTATCGACTGAACCGAGCAATTTCGCAGGGCGAAAAGCATGGGATAGCAAATGTCGAAATTATGTGACAATTGATTGGTGACAAGTTTCCAAAAAAAAACCGGAAATCAAAATTCAACGCATTTCCGGATTGGCTTTTTTAAACGAAAATCACAAAACTGTAACAAATTGTAACTGTAACAAAACTGTAACAAACAATACGCTTTACTCGGTTGTTAAACCATCCGTTGCTTAATCCAATATTTCATATTAGTTTCTCTCAAATACGGCGCAGTTGGCAACAAATAAAATTAATTAAAATTCGACAAGTTCAGCTAATCAGACAGAGAAGAAGACGACTGCCTTAAATCACAAGTACATAATTTGCCAACATAAAGGAAAAGGAGAACGAGACAACCAATGAGAGGCAAAAATGAAAAAAAAAATCATTGAAAATGGCACATATTTTTCTCTTTCCTCATTTGCACTTCCTCAGATTTTTTCAGGTTACGCTCTTATTTTATGGAAAACCGGTTGAAAAGATAGAAAAAAATGTAGCTTATTGAATGTTCCACTTACCGCTTTACCATAAATTGCTTTCAATTTTCCGTTGCTAGTGAACAGCTCATTGTAAAGAATCGTTGGTGGTTTCTCCTCCACATTCGATGAAAATACTTCAGTGAGACGTTTTCCAATCAGTGCAGAATGCAATAAACAAAACACTCGTTTTACGTTATCGTTTGCGATTAGAATCTGAAAGAAATATTCTCACTGATCTATCGGCTACATCCATCAATTGAACTAGGAAAGTTTTTCAAAGAATGAACTAAATAAATAATTAGACTATATTTTAAAAAATGCGTGAAGCTCAATTTAAGAAATAAAAATAAACCTTGCACTTACCCGGAAAAGCCGTTTGAATTTACTACATAAAAAGAAAAGAACAAACAAACAAAAAACAGAACGAAAAAAAAATGAAACGATGATTGCAAAAGAAACACTCTGACTGAACACTTCTCCACATATAGATTTTGCGCTGCATATACCAGGCTATAAACTGTGAGTGTTGGGGCATTAGATTACCTGAACTCTAGAAGCTTCACGTATAAATGAACCCTTAAGTAACAATTTCTGCACAAGAATCCAGATAATGGATTCATAGGTGATACTTCTCGAGATATCCACGACTCAATAAAAGCATCTATAGGCCAAGTTGAAAATATTCAACTACGATATTCTATAGGGAGACGTTCATAGAGAAATCGGGTTATATATCGTTTGATTGCAGTTGAATAAACATCTATATTTAATTATTTAAAACATATCCTTCAATATTCAATGAGACTAAATACTATCATCGAAATTAACAATAGAAGCAAGAGAGGAATATAACAATCTCATCGACACTATTCCATATATCCGTCAGCTAAACTTTGATAACAAATAAAAATAATGTTCTGTACTTGAAAAATTCAATTATATTCATGCTATGTGATAAGAATTGGAAGCGTCGTAAAATATAGAAAATTGTTGAATAATGACTTCAATGTATTATATGATTTGATTTATTCAAACTATTCATCACAAGAAGAGAGCACTATTTTAATGATTGACTTATTTAACTCATTGTTCGACATTACGCATATGGAAGATCATTGATAGGCAATTAGGGATCATATTAATTCAAATAATGACGTCATAGGCTACATTAGAGATTATGTTAGAGATTTACGAATCGCCTAGTGATGAAGAACAGGGCGCAGAATTTTAAGGGAAGAGAATTTGAGAACAAAAAAAAATTGTCCCAACTTTACGAGTAATAAGTTGAACTTTGGCATTTGACAGACACTGGATAGTCGGAAGTTATTGTGACGTTATATTGCGAAAACCTTCTCTTACACAGCCCCTCCCCCCTCCCTCTCCACTCAAAAATAAATTCGTCAGCCATACAAATCGACATTTGAGTCCATATTCGCTCATCTTTGATTCCAAATCTTTAATCCACTACTTTCAATCAAGCAAGCATTTCTATCGTCACAAGACAAATAACGTATATAAAAGTCTGAAAAAGGTGAAATATTTACTGCTAGCACATAGTGCACCATGCTGACTGATAGTAGATTTGAAGGCAATTGTACAAATCATTTGACATTTCAGTGCTCATAATACTTACCCGGGAGAACATGTGGAACTCTCCCAACTTGAAATTTAACTCAGATTCAAGAAATGTTTATAGATGCTTCTTCTATTCCCGGCGCCCAAGTTCCACAAATGCATATCACCTCGAGAATATTATTAACAAAAGCACCATTCAGCTCAACTTACAAAAAAATATCCATCACTGTGGAAATTTTCACGATGTCAAAAGAATGAAATCACAAACTTATATTGTGACCACATTTTTTAACGTTGTTTAAAGTACGTTCAATTTCCAATAACATACTTTTCAGCTTTCAACCATCGCTGATCACCCTTTCCTTCTACTATGCACTTTGCGTTTCGATGAAGGTTCAAATTGGTTATTTATTTGTAAATTTTCTACTGCTTTTTTCTAAAGATTTTTTCTTCCAATATTTTTTCCTTATTTTCAGAGTTATTTATATATTTATATATTTTAATTTTCCTTTATGATGCTCCGTACGCATTTCATTGTTTCATTCAGTAAAATTTAAAGCGAAGTCATAATAAATCGAACTTTCACAGCGCAGAAACTTGAAAGAAAGAAATACTACTGACGATAAGCGATATTGATACAATCGGCACGACACCGTACACATTCGCTATTATAACAATAAAATAATGAGGCAACACCTGTTTCGTTGAGTAAATACTTGGTGCATCAAATGTTGATCAATACAGTTTTTCACTCTCTTCCAATTCTCTCATTTCACTTCCCACTGGTATGGGTAATGGAAGAAAAAAATATGACTACACGATTCTGCGATGACTCCACTATGCCACGCTCCTGCGATCCTATTTGTTCTGTCTGCGTCATAGAGTGATTTTCTGCGATAATGAATGCCTATATATATATATATATATATATATATATATATATATATATATATATATATATATATATATATATATATATATATATATATATGCAATGGGAATTTCTAATTTTAGAACAGAGAAAAGGCAGAGATGAGAACTTCTAGCTGCACTTCTAACGGCCGTTAATTCGCAATCACTTCGACGTGCAATGAAACTCGTTTTGTAAATAAATCGATCAACAATTGAAAATAATAGCCGCATGTGACAGCAGATAAATCTCAATTGAATAACGACTAAAATTCAGCAATAAGACTAAAAACAAAAGAAATCACTCCTCTCGTGCTAAATTTTAAGAAATAAAAAACTCACATCCCACATTTTCGATTAACTGCGATGGAAAATGAACCGTCCCTTTCCCTCTTCTTGATGAGAGCGACCTATGTTTATCTGCGCCTATTAAATCCTTCAACTGAACAATCAAAACTAGCACTTCTAAATGAAGGTCACGTCTTCGAAGATGAGACTACAACATGCAAAATAAAGAACAAGCTATTTCAAGTTCGCATAACCGCATGAAGTGTTAAACGCCTCAACAAACTGGAATACAATGATTTTGGTGAGGTGAGGTCAATGTAAGCAGAGGGTGGCGAGTGTCACCTCCTTCTCTGTAATTCTTCAGCATCAATAAAGAGATGGCAAAAAATACCACAATTGAGGGAATAGTTAAAGGCTTTTATTACAAGGAGCAGGTTTACATTAAAACGACCTGCATACCTCTTAAGTACAAGAAACTGCATTAAGAACGTCCTACACTCTTATGTTTCCGTCATTCATGCAAAGCGTTGCCTCGAAGAAAAGCTTTCATGATAGCTCTACGAAGTTTTTGGTTTTCTTCTTATAGTAATGCTGCATTATTCACTCATGACAATACAACGCGTATGGTTCAAGAAATTCTGCACATTAATTTTCGATATATTTTAAAGGACCCTAAGAGAAGAGCCTATGCTAATCTCTTATGGTCTTCTCTTCTGTGCTAGGTATTAAGAATAATTAATAACTGACATCTGTTAAATGATGCTGCAGAAAAACTTCTTACATATCCTATAACTTTTTGAGCGTTGCAAATAACATTTTTAATGAATAAAAATGATACATAAAGATATCGTAAGCGTTAAATGAAAACGGCGGGTTACAAAATTGTTAACGCATTTCTTCGTATCTATAACATCAAGCTTGATTTATCGGACCTCATTCTCCTCTCCCGCAGAAAAACAAACAGCGACCTCTAATACCCGAGTGCAGAAAGTTGAACACGATACGGTAGGATTACTGTAAACAGTAATTCGACAAAATGATTAAAACGCACTGACATCAGTTCCTAGCTCATCTACGCTGGCAGTACAACATTTGCAACAAAAACGATCATCGTGGTAGAGAATTCAATTACATATATCTAGCTTAACCTTAGCTTTGCCATTATTCCACAACGAAACTATCCTATAACTTTCTATAAGAGCATAAGCGATCAAAACCGTAAGTTATAATGTTTGTGAGCTATATGGTTTCTTCTGAAATATTTGCCACTTTCCGTATAACCGTGGCAACGCCAGATTGCCCGCATCGTCCAATTGCCCTAAATGCTAGCCTACCTCGCCATTAAACCATCTGTAGCGCTAAACTCCTCGAATGCTAAAATGCCTGGCACTACACGTCATCTGTGCTTAAACGCCATGATGCAAAAACGCCATGTGCCGGAAATCACCGCAATTGAGTGACAGCATAAGCGATTTATTTAGGAAAATTGTTTGCTCAAGTTTCAATCGTGCCGCCTCCCTTTTAAAGACGATCCATACAAAGCGATGCATCATCCCAACGAATGAGCAAACCTCCAATAAACGATACATAAGAAATCTTTCATTCATAAAATATTTTATTAGTGCTTGCGAGAAAATCTACAGTTGATTCTTAGCGATAGCGCTGTTTTCTTTAGAAATTCTCATGTGAGAATATCGTTTAGGGAAGGCTCCACTTGCGATTACCGTAGAAATGTCAAAAGGTCATTCTACAATTACCTCAGGCTCAGACTTGGGCTATAGTAACTTGAAGGCAACAAACAAAATCTCATGACATAAATGAACTCCGATCTCTCTACTGAAGACCGCGACAAGCATACGGCAGGAAGCCCTACTTCAGTCTACATCAGTAAGAGTATTCTTTACTTTCGTTCTATTGCTTAGTTTTTACGGCATATAAGCCCCCTTCACTTCATCAGTCATGCTTTTTCACCAATTTCCCAGTAGAAGAAGGAATCCATAAATTTAGCAGTCAGATAAAACAATAAAATACGCGCTATTCCAACCGCCCTCAGTAAGCAAACCTTCATCGTAAACTGCCAGCGAATAATAAAAGCGCCCAGGAATACACTCATCTCTTACCTATTCCTGTAAATCCAAAATCTCAACTTACTTGTTTAAATCTACCGTGAAGTATTAAATTACCCCACCCAACCAATTGCAAGGCCTGCATAAATTTTAGGCGCATCTCAATGTCTATAATTCCTTTCCACACTTCTACTTCCAACAGTTATTAAACTGAAACTAGAGAACAATGAGATATAAAATTAGACATTCAACAAAGACAACAATTTTTAAAGGAAAATAAAAGAAAATATATATGAGAGAAATATTTGAGCAAACTGCCGTACCTCTCTTCACCTCCGTAAAAGTACACGTGGAACTACTACAACTGCTTCATTTTGCTGTGCACAGCCTAGGAAATAACAGCAGGATTTGTTCGTTTAACACCCCCCCCCCCCTGTCGTTATATCTATGCACAGGTCAGAAAAGAAAACCTGTCAATTAGTGCATCGACGACAGATTAAGCAGAATGCCGTGTACATCGAAAAAGCCGAATGATGCATTTTTGCTAAGAAGTAAAAACCCGCCTACCGGAAATGGAATGTTGTTAAAACGACAAGCGGCATTAGTAGCTAATGAATATTGGAAATGCAAAGTGCTCAATAATGAAAATTGCATGACGTCATCCTCCAAATAAGAATTGCCGAATTCAACGCAATGCATAGAATCGCAAGAAATTAGGACTATGATGCGATCGCAAGCTTATACATAGCTGGATTGCCTGCCTCCGCGGATGTCGATTCTCGATTCACTAGCAGTACACGTGAGAATCGGGAACATTCCATATGAAAACCTCGTATGATACATGCGGATGTTTCGCTTCACTAAGTGTCCGCTCTACTTTACATTTAGCGAAGCACTCATCTTATTCATTCTTTTCCACTGTCTCACATACTAGTCGCATAAAATGACCTTTTTTCACATACCAGTCGCATATAAAATGACCTCGCTTAACCAAATATAGGTAAGACACCCTTCTGGAACCTGTTCGGCTGGTAAGAAATAAAGAAAGACAACACAAAGAGCAAAACAGAAGAAGGAACATATATGTGTAATGTGACTTCTAAGGAAAATTATGTGATGAAAATCACCGAATGAATTCTGCAGCAGACAACGAAGCACTCAGGATCTTGAAAACTCCTTCAACATCAAAGTCGGAAACACAAGTCACGAGCTTTAGTAGAGAGTACCTTATACGGTAAAGTGTCAATAGTTCTCGGATACCTACGAACGATTCTAGAACTCTCGATAGTTCTTTATCCTATTTCTGTCATCAGAAGGCAATGAATCATAGCAGACAGTGAGATGACATTCATGCCATATATGTCAGTATAGTGATGTGGAATTGAATTCCGCGACTTCCAATATTACATCCTTTGTGAAAAGAAACTATTCGATATAGTTTTGGGCATATTTGCGGATGCGTCATTATGTGAAAGTTATGAAAGTTGGTTTAGAATTAGGGCAAAAATCAACTTATTTATCTTCTTAACACTTTTTTTTTTCTCGTTGAGATTGAAGGAAAGAAACTGATAAGAAGAAATTGAATTCTGAAATCAACGATTCTTTTTCGTTGACGGCGATATTAACAGATGCGAACAAACGAGTGCGCTCCTTCCACATTTCCAAATTCGAAGCATCATTAATTTCTAGATTTGATATTGGACGCCTTCAAGTACATATTGCATAGCGTTCGAACACTAATATCCGGATATTCATATTGTGCAAATGCTATCAATTCCGTATACGTGGCATCGTATATGCTTTCAAGCGTAGCTTATATCCTAAGCGAGCGATAACAACTCCTAGGAGTTTTATTCTATCTTTCTTCTGCCACACGTCACATCCTTTATAAGCCAATAGCTTCAACGTACTTCGTTAGTTCTTATAAGCAACAAATATCCAGCAAGTGATGAATCGCCTACATAGGAAAAATGGAGAGTTGTCAGTCAACGATGATTTAGGGGTTAGCTCAATTTTGAAGAAAACAGCTTAACGACATGATAGTTTTCAGTGCATTGAATTTATGAATTGGGGCACAAATGTGCGAGAATTTTCTGGACGAATGGGTTACTACAGGAATGATATTCGTCCCGTTGAAGAGGTTTTATAAGCCCCAGGAGGTCCAACTAGCACAAACGACGCTTCACTCTAAGAAAACTCATTCACTTTTTCGAATTCTGTAATGAAAGGAAATAAACTTCATGCACAAGGAAATAATGTGCCATTACTTCTTTGCCAAAAGTTTAAAGGAGAAGGAAAGTTTCTTCAAAAAGAAAAAAAGTTCGTTCAAAGACAACATTTCGGCGAGGGTGACACAATAAGTACAACAAAAAGACGCAATCTCTCAGCGGAAAATTTTCGAAGATAGTGAAGCTCACCTCAGTAGTTTTCGAATCGACCGTCAATATTGCCTTAAGACGACGTTTTGTAGCAATTTGTGCTTGTGATGGTGTTTGTGAAGTAATTGCTGTTGTTGATGAAAGTGCTGCAAAACAATAGAATTTCAACTTAATTATAGCTTGCAAAAATCATCAAAACGATATTATTTTATCAACGATGGGAACATCGGTACAATTTCGATTATGTAAGTGACTGCGAAATGAAGAAAGCGATTACAGTCTTAACGAGCAAGTTAAATGATGGCTTATAATCAAAAAATGAGCCATATAAACCGCAAATATAGCGATTAGTGCACTATATTGGACCGATAAACTTGAAAGTCTCTATACCGCTCGATATTGATATGTGGCAATCATTCATAGGAAAAAATGTAAGAGTTTTGCTCAGTGTACTGACACATCAATGGATAAAAAGCAATATATAGAACGATAAAGCGATGAGCGCAACAATTTGGTATGTTATAGGAACGAGCTCAATTCAAACACTGATCCATTGCCTTTCTCCTCCCGCTCCCCTCATATTTCTGGTAAACCTTCTGCTCACACGACACCGCGAAGCCTTCTAGCTAGCGACTCGAAAAGAATTTTGTTTTTGGCCTCTACCACTAATCCTTGACTATTCATCTCAGCCTATGTCCGCGCACCTCTCCTTTATGGTCAAATTCAACCTTCAACACAAGTAGCACAAGTAATAATATCCAACGGCAAATGCGAACAAATGCGAATATACTCATAAATGGAAATATATTTACGCGAACAAGCGCTCTACTCGCAATCATTTATATGAAGTTATTTTATGACAAGGAAAAACAAGTAACGAGTGAAAAACCAATTCCAAAGTTTCCTTACGAGGGGTTTGTAGAGGATTGGGGAACGTGGAAGAAACAGCCGACATCGCCAAATTAATAAAAGAACTAGTCGAACGAGGTGACGAATAAAACACTGATCCATGATTGGTAGCTAACTGTTCGCGAATATTTCCCGCACCACTTGAGCGACGTCTACCTGGCGTCAGTGATCCTGCAACCATTGAATGTTGATACTTTTGGTAGTATACACATAGCACTTATCCTTGTTTGCGGAATACTGACCTTTATATCACGAATACTCCACTACAACTTTAGATGATCGCACCAAACTTTCGAAGACTTTTGATACTTTAAAAGCTATATGAATGGCCAGAAAACAATAAACCCACGGTTGATATATCTTGTAACGCCACCATCGTCACTTAAGTCGAAATAAACATATCAAATATGCTTCCCGAAGATTTGCTCATTTCACCCGTAAGTAATATACCACTTCGTAATTTGCAATGTTCAATGTGTAGTATGTCCATAATGTGCACAGGTATGATTCATAATGATAAAGTAGCGATAAGCTTTAGAAGTTAGTTTCGCATAGTACAAAGTCAAAAAAAAAGATTAAAATAAGAAAAAAATAGAGGAATTTTATCAATACTCGTGAATGTTTACCCTATGGAACATTTAACTGTGACAGCAGTTATTTTTACTTTCGCCTTAAATAAGAATGTAAAATTATTCAACCATATTATTTCCCAATTTCACATATTTTGCCCACAACAATCTTCTCCATCCACAAGATGAATACTTTCGCCTTATACGATACGATAGGAAGACGCTCTCTCTCTCAAGTCCCACCCTTCCAAAAGAAAAAAAAAAAACAAAACAAACAAACAACTGTAATATGCAACTTGCCTCCAGCATTCTCTCTAACACTTGATGGTTGAGGATGATTAGGTGATGCCGATGAATGCATCATTGAATCTGAAATAATCACTCCGTGAGCATTTCACCAAAGAACACAAAAATACCATAACATTTTCCTAATGAAATACATTATTAGCCCGTGAATGAATAAAAATTCCTTTTAAAAATGTTATGGTGAGCAATTCAAATAAAACCGGAAAACAATTACCCTTTAACGGTTGAAGGAAAGTTTATAGAAAACAGATAACGACGTGAATGGCTGCAATATAAGAAAAAAACGAACAATATAAAAAAATTTTCTTGCTAAGGAAAGCTACTTGGAGGTGATATTCCTTCGTAATTCCCTCGTCAGTTTTCCTGGTCAATTAATGCCTTAGCTCGATACAATGCGGCTACTTGCTATTAATGCGGAACAATAGAAGGCGGTGATCCTATTTATATGGGCATTGATCGATGAATGAAGCATCATCGATCAAAGTTGTACAATTATGCAAGGAATAAGAAGTAAAAGAAGTGAAAAGATTTACTTCTTTTCGTTATTAACTCGAAACTAATATTGAGGAAAACGAATATATGTGCAAAAAAAGAGGCCCATTAGTGAATAGACGTAACTTTACATTAAACAAAATGTATGGAATGCATAAAAATTTTCGGAACTAAGAAGGCATTTTATCGAAAATTGTAATAGCGAAGAATGAAGAAAATAATAGAATGAATGGAAATGAGAATTTCAGAAAATGAATTCAATTCTCATTCGCTAAACGGAAATCGAATAGGAACTTCAATAAGGCGTTAATAGAATACAACGAAATCAACTCAAAATGCAATATTGCAATCAAGTTGCATTGAATTGCAAAAACATGGGTAATGCGAAGATTGTGAGAAAATTTTTGGAAATTGCACATTAGATTATATTCGTTCATAAAGCGCATTCCTTTCAACACAACAGTTGGCTATTATTTTTGCACTTCTTCAAGAAAGCGATTTCTTTCCTCAAGCATACGATGAATATTCCGTGAATTTCAATCTCTTACAAGTGAAAATTCTCTATAGAAACAGGTTTTCTTCTTCAATCAAAAACACCTTTCTTAGAGGCGTTCAATCGACACAATCAACTTAAAATCTTTTGCAAGAGAGGGATCTTCTACTATAATCAATGCATATGTCTTGAAAAAAATTTGAATACATTATGTACGCTTGCAAACGGGTTGAATAAGGCAATTTAAGTCAACAACGTAATATTTGCCACTATTTTCAGTTGCCACCGAATCAGAAACTTTGAGTAATCTTCAACTTAGAGTAAGTTCCTCATGACAAAAGTCATAAATAATAGCACTATCTTGCAGCAATCACGAATTGGAAATTGCTTAGGTCACAAAGGTCAAGAAAAAACAAGACAGCAACTATCTCTCAGGGAACGTAACGATCTATACGATAAACAACGCAACAGCAACTTAACAAAATTTAACATTTAATCGACTATTTCCACGACGAACATAAATCCTTCAAAATGATTTTATAATTAATTACGCTATAGCATTTAGTCGTCTTAAATACATCAATTTTTGAAGAACAGCTAATTCATCGAGTAATGTGAACATTAATTCTGAAGACATTATCTCGTTGATTTTACAAAGATCGAAAAGAAATGCCCAAATAAACTGAACAAGAAAGAATTTCCTCGATTTTCTATCCTTATCGGTGAATATCCGATGAAGAGCTTCCAATATATATTAAGATTTTCTGGACGTTCAATTGTTCATTAATATTATCAATAATAAAGTTGTGCAATATTTTAAATGAAATAAACATGGAAGCATCTTACTATTTCCGATTTACTATATAAGAACTTAACTTGCTGTATAAAAGGAATTTCTTCTTATTTTAAAAAGGAAATTTATAAATTTCATCATAAGAATTGCTTTTGAGATAGTCAATAAAACATTTGCAAATCATCTGTTTACTTATATATTATAGCGATGGAGCCAATCTTTGGCACTGCGATTCATCACCTTCAGCCCTTCGGAAATCCCTATGTTATAGATGTTGCAGTTAACCGTATTTGCCTGTTGAATAAAAATCCGGGCAGTAGTGATGTTCATGCCTTTTATGATTGTGAATATATCTTAGGCGTATTTCCCTATCGAATAGCACCGTCGATTTTAAATTAAAAATTTTGGATGTATAATCCGATTGTAGAAAAATAAACGAACAAGCACGCAAATGCAGCTGCCGCGATATGCGCTCTTGCTGCCACCCATTTGTATATAAGGTGAAAAAGGTTTTTTTAAGGAAGAAAAAATGTCCAATTTTTGCTTTTTTTTAAATGAATTCAGCTGCCAGTTCAATTCTTTGAAAGGACCCGTTTTTATGTGACTAGACTAATTTGAAACGCATGCAAATTTTTCAGTGTTTTTAAACGTAGCTTTTATTTCGAAATTGATGAATTATGGTGAAAAATAGTAGAAACTTGGTTATTGATATGAGTATAGCGTTGAATATTGACAACGAGAATGAAACGTATTATAAAATATAGACGTTAAGAAATAAAATTTTAGAATGGGACAGTGCGTGCAGCTGTCATATGCCATTACGATTGTTTTTTTTTTGTTTTTTTTTTCACCAATAGTAACATCAAAGATCGAAATTTCCATCCGCAAACAAACTTATCTGCAATTCAACTTGGAAACAACATCTCTAACGCTTGAAGCAGCAATACGCATTTTATGACTTTAAAACAATGCCGATTGTGGAACTACAATGTATAGCCATAGGAAGCACTTGGAATCTGTCGATAGATGAGCTGAATAACAAGAAATAAGACTCCGTCAATAATGCCCAACCCCCGAACGCTTGAGATATCGAGATTACATAATGCTCAAGAGGCGTTAGAATAAGCAATATTTAGAGTTGATTGATTAGGGTGAGGCGATAGCTGATTGAGGAATAAGAAGTATTTTTCCCAAAGTTTAAACGACAAAAATTCTATTTAGCAGAATGAATTTCCAGTGTGGAAGAATTTCCTCCGAAGTATTACGTTATACATTCAAACGAATAGGAAAATGCATTAGAAGTTTACGCTTAGTGCAAAAACAATAAAACTGTAAATCTTTCATCAAATAAGATCATGGTTAAGAAGCTCCGCAGGTCCGTGGATTAGAGCAGGCAAAATTTTAAGGAATACGCCACGATTTTTTTAGTATTCCATAGTTGTGGATAATGTTCAAGGCGGTGAACTAGGAAGAAACTGATGAGGTGACAACAGAAAAATGGGCTTTTCCTCTTGAAATATTCATATGGCCGCAGAGGTCCATCAGAGCGTCCAATATTACAATGCGGAATGGAAGTTCAAAGAAAAACAACTGCTGAAGCACAGCGGAGAGGCTGGCACGCTTTTACCGGCAAAAAAACAACAAAATTTGCAGGATAACTGAAGCAAAATTTAAGACAAGCCAAACATTTGCACAAACTTTCAAAGAATAATTCGATTTCAAACGTGTTTCCAGCAAAATCAGTGGAAATTGACAAACCGACCGATTGCAAAATATATGCAAAAATCATGCAAATTTCAAGTTCTAGAGCGCTTCTTAAAGAGACACATCAACATGAAAATCACAAGATCTATCCATTTTATGGTGAGAACTATATCCATCTAACTTAACCCCAAGTTTAGTGGTTCTCAGTTTGAGACTAATGCATTTAAAAAATATGCACTCATAGACAAGCATACTTGCAAACATCACCTCATAACGATGCAAGCGCAATGTGAGCGTTGCTGTCATGATAACATATATATATATATATATATATATATATATATATATATATATATATATATATATATATATATATATATATATATATATATATCATGTCGCCTAGCGAGGATATATATATATATATATATATATATATATATATATATATATATATATATATCCTCGCTAGGCGATGTCAATGAATTCTTAATTCAAAGTAGAAAAGATGCAACTCTTAAAAATCACTCCCCCTAAAAAACTTCGACTACGTTTGAAACTATTATGAGTCAGTGCAGAATTTAATCTTGGTTAATGCCTATGCTGCCTCTACTCAAATAGACCAGCGCCCTCTATGTTCGAAAGCTTTCATGCAACAGCGCCCTTCTGCAAAGGACAAGACCTGAGAAAAAGCAAATATGCCTTAAAACTCGGAGAAAAAATCATATACATGGAAGCATTTTTGATTACATTTCAATAAATATTAAAACTACTTGATATTGATTACAAATTTTGATTACAAAACTCCGTAATAGGACGTCATCATCGAGTGATAGATATTATGAAGGAAATTAAATGCGATTCGAATCGGCTGGTGGAATCGATGCAAAGAACTCTCTACCTTTCACTCTAATTAGCCGCATTAGACAACAGGCAACGAATGAACAGCTAAGTTGGCACGATGCTCATCTTGTGGTATTCAACCTTATAATGAATTATTAATGAGGTAAAAAAAGAGAGTGTTGAATAAGCTATGAATGGGCGTGCAAGTTTATTGCTTTCTTTCTATCCATTTGCCCATTGTGGCCACTATTCGTAAGCTTGTTAAGGCTGCCATTGCTATAGCATACGTAACATCGTTTTTATATATATATATATATATATATATATGTAAGACTGTTCTTTATCGAAGGATTGCTAGCAATCAACGAAAACTCCTAAATAATGAAAAGGATGGAGGCTAGAAGCAGTTACAAGAAAAGATTCCTACTCCAGCATTATAGACAAATGGGATGAAATGAAAACTATGAAATGCGACGTTTCCAGTAAATGAGGCCTTTATTGTGCTAGCATTTAAAAAACGGATTGCGATTACATTAGTCACTCCAATCTTATTTATAAAACATCGAAATCGAACCGAAATCGGAACATAAGATTTCCATAATTAGTAAGTCCGGTGGGCCTCATTAAGGCCCCCTAGGAGAAAATGTCTCAAAAAAAAGCCAAAAAACAAAACATTTCAGTACAAAATAATGCGGAAATTCTAAATTATACAAGACATTAAATATCTAGAATTGGAACTAAAAATAAAATAGCTTAAAAAAACGTTATAAAGGCGACAACGATAGCTTATAGAAAAATTCTCAATATTATCCATCGAATTCTTTAGTTGAAAAATTCCATCAATCGTTGAAAGAATTCGCTTACTTGAAGTAATAATGGATTAAATTCGTTTATTTAAGAGCAATTTAGTAAAGGTCGCTTAATAGAAACGCTAAAATTATACTATGCAAATAAATTATTAAACGCTAAATTATTATTATTAATTGCTATGCAGATTTCTTTTTATGCATTTAAATTGTAACAAATTGTTTGCTGATTTTGCTAAAGACATAGCCTGATGAGTTAAAAAATTATCGTTATTGAGTCTTTTTTAAACACTCACAAATAATCATTAGCACTGTCAAAGTGCATCCACTAAATTATTCCTCACTGAATAAAAATTTCAACACCGTCAAATTTTCAAAATTATCAAAGTCAATTTCAAAAAAAAAAAAAAAAACACACACACACACACAATGTTCTTCAAAGCCTAATTGCCTCCTCTCATCAATAATCTTATAGGCCTTGAGCGTTCATAGCCCTTCAAGATTAATGTATATTCGAAGAGGTTGGGAGGAGACGCGAAGGGAGCATGAAAAAGCTGAAAGCTTCTCAACAGAGAACAACAGTAGACGATGAACTCAAGTGCGATAGATTCCAAAAATAAAGTGCAGAAGGCGTGGCAAATTTACGAGTGATATTGCGATGAGAGAGAGAGAAAAAAAGAACTACCTCGAATGAGACAAGAATTTCTCGGATGTAAAAGTGCATCATCTTATAATGATGAGCATTTGGGAAGATGGTACATCATCCATCGCAATGATGTCTCAACGATACGATTAAAGAGGACCTTCAAAAATTTCTTCCCGAAAAAAAATTTTTTTTTCCTCGAAGGCGAATATCAAAGATATTTCACAATCGCTTATTCCACTCCAATTGTTTCTATGCTTCCAATCATCAGACTTAAAGAAAAACTTTAAAAGGTAAATGATGCAAACATCATTATCAAAAACAAACAGAGAAGAAAAAACGCAACGAAGACATCAGCGTCAATTCAAGTATATGTAAGTTGCTTGTATTAGATTCCTCACAAAAAAAAGGAAATTGGACAATGAAATCTAACAACAATGTTTGATAGACGAGAGAATCTGTTTCATGACAGTCACTTGATCAACTAGGAGGCATCTTAAAAGAACAACTCATAGTTAAGACATTTGAATCCGTAACCGTTAATGAATACTATAGCGCATTGACAGACTCGATTGGATGTCCGAGTTAAAGCGTTGCTCTAATTAATTACAGTGGCTGCATGCGTTGTGCACTAGAAGCAATCAGTGAATTTAACGAAGAGGCTAAACAGCGCATTTTGCCAAAGCAATTTTCATAGAATTCAATAGCTGCAAATTAATAGTAGAATCAGATAATTTTATATATCCAGAATATATCAATAACGTCTTCAAAAGATGATAGCACAACATACATATGCAGAACACACCTAGAATACTTCATTAAAGCCCCTAAATTCAGGATTTATTGAGAGTAGCACTAGAGTTTATGCATTCAAACGATCCAGCGTAACGGATCACAACTCATCTGTGAACAACGCGCCTGGAATACCGCAGAGAGGATCATATATCCATGCTATGTTTGCAATAGGATATGCCTTTCCTTTGTTCCATAACAAAAAAAAAAAAGAGAAGTGAGGGAACTTTGATGAATTTAAAGAGCGGAATGCATTAATAATTCACTCAAAACTTTGATGCATTTTCCTAGCGTATATGCGCTAACACTTCAATTAGAATGTCATTTTTTTTGTGATGGAAGAAAGGTGAGATTTTAGCTATAATATTCAGCACATAGAATCCGATAGAGCGTTAATGAAAGAAAAAAAAATCTATATTCATTAGAGAGAAAGCTTATAATCAAATATATTAAATTCGCGAAGCTAGATGCAAGTGATCCATTAATGCTACGCATCTTTAAAGTTAAGAGGCATCGAAAAAAAAACGAAAACAAAAACAAGGTATTTGCAATAAGTGTACACTGTGGGCGTATTTATTCAGACAAGAAGAATGGAGATCTTGTGATCAACTAACAAACCAGTACCTAGAGTAGGTTGCTGATTTCCGGAGATCAGGAAATTTTTATAGTTTATTTGTTCTCAAATGATTGACGTTCATGGCTTCCATAGAGAAAATTTCTATAGATTTTTTAGCGAATTTTTTAGACTTCACTTGGATTTTCTTTGTAGAATTTCACGATCGTAGGAAATCCCATTCGTCGCTCCCACCTATCAACCATATAGGTCTTTGCATCCTTTGGCTTCATAAGAGTCCTACTTCCACAGGTCCACTTAAGCGCAAAAAAATTCGCGGAGCATACAAATGACGATGCAATATATTATAGGCAGGTTGAACCATAAACTACAAATAGATAGGTTGCCTAATAGCTAAAATGCTTACTGAACATCTGATGCTCGACCATTGTAAACTCATTCTTAGTAGAGATCAATGGTTGTGGCAGTTCATAGCACAACAACAAAAAAAAACGCTTTGAAAGAGATCGAAAGGGAAAATATAATACGTAGTTTCAGTGAAGACGTTTACCGAGAAAACGCGCAAATTTGCTTTAAAATGTTTGGAAAAGAACCGCTAAGTTTTCAACTTATAATGGAAAACATTTTTTTTTTGCTTCGAATTTTTGAATGCGAGAAAAATTTCGCTATCGAATGAAAATCTTTTTCAATTTGTTGGATGTTGCGAATGCGATGTTAATTAAGTTCAAAAGGGTTCAATAAATGAATGCACAGCTGCTCGCAATAAAAAAAAAAAAACAATCGGGAAATTAAGGGAAAAACTTTCTAAAGTGGATGCAACGTGGCCAATTTTCGTTTTCCTTCAGTACTGGCTTATAAATTGCACCATCAGCAACACTTTCCGTAGCTAAGACCGAAAAATAAAAGAAAATCAAAGGTAAGCGGTTGATAAATTAACCTCAATAATCCTTTAAAAAAAACCTGGCCCTAGTAACCTCTAGAGATCATCTTTCTCAGCGATAAATTACTGATCGACTAATCAATCAGCTGATAAAAGAAGAACAAATAAACTAAGAGAAATAAACAAATAAATAATTTTCCAACCAAAAAAAAAAGAAATAAGATTTTTCCCATTCAAATTAAGAAATTTGAAATAATACTTGTATGCAGAATTCAATTTGCATATCAAATACATACTGATATTTCATACTTTCGTTGTTCCCATACATCTTGCCGCTAATTGCTTTTCAATGAGATTCAAAAATTGCAAGCTGATGCATAATAAATCTCATATGGTGAAAATAAATTCTAATAGATCTATTAGTTTCGAGCAAAAAAAAAAGACCTCAAAAATTTCGAAGTTTTTAGGTTTTTTTCTTCAACTTTCTTGAAATTTTTAATGCCTTTCCATTTTTTATTATTAAAACTTTCATCTATTATTAGTGTACTTTTTTCCTACTCTTTGATATTCAAAGAATTTCAATTTCTTTTAATATTTATTCACTAACTATTTGTGATTCAATTCTTATAAACTTCAGTATTTGTGCACTATCGATCCTTTTAATCCATTCTAATCTGGAAAAGTAAGTGGTATTCATCATAAATGATTCTTGTTGATAAACAATTGCAATTAAAAAAAAAATGAAATGTGACGCTCAACTTCCATTTTCGATAGATTCAAATGACTATGGAATCAGGTCAACGGACCTTACAAGAGCTTCCATAAGCTCATTTATCGAATCTGAAACGACCTGAAAAACTGAGGGAACCTATAGATCACAATTTAGGAAAGGAGAAATTGGGAAAAAATTAGCCTTCTATATGAAATGTAGAAAAATTTACTTGCAGCTGCCTCATTACTGACAGCTGCAGTTACGACATGAAATAACTGCAGAAATGATAGAATTTCCTGAATTTCCTAACGGGAAAGTATACTCGCAATTTTAGAGAAATGAGCTTCAAAGTACAACGCTTCTCATCAAGCATTCATCGAAACGAATTAATGACAGAATGTGTGCACACGTTATAAGCACATTCCGCTTAATCTCTATTGAAAACGATGTACCTCTGACTGTCAATAAAATATGCTCTTTTGCGATAGTGGAATATGAGTATGCTGGAACGTTTGCATTTAAAACTGGCAGCTGACATCAGTAGTGCAGATTTATTCTATTCTTGTAAGAAACAATATTTCTGCTCTTCCTATCCCTAGTTTCCCTTTCACATGCTCATCTGCATTTTATTATTCATTTCTCGGTAAGGTGAAAAAAAAACAAAAAAAAAGGAAATATTTTCCAATAAAATTCGCAAAAAAAGGTCCTGCGATCCAACTATAAGCTAATACACAGCAATTCAGGAAGTCAACTACCAACTGCGCAACAACTTTCTAAGTATGATGGCCTTTTATTCAAAAAAAGGTAACCGATTATATATGAAATCTATGTATATCGATAGCATCTATACGTAACACTTCACTATGCATTTCCAACTTCCATTTAAATGAAATACTTCTCCACTAAAAAAAAAACTCTATGCAGGCTAATCGTTCGTTTAAATCGCTTAGGCGATTTTAAACAAACTAATAGCCTGTTTATGTGCAAACTTAGGTAATCTCCAACTATGAATTGATAATCCCTCGATTATACACCAATAAGAGATCATCTGAACATCAGATTCCACTAAATAATACAATGAAACATTTAAAAATACAACGAATGACCTGAAATTAAATCCGCCATTTTTATGTCTCTATTAAAGAATTTAATTCTCTTCAGGGGATCATTCCTTACTCATATTTTCTTTAGAAATAGGAATACCGTAATGAAATTCTTTATTGAGTACAAAAATCTATTAATAATATCTGAAACGCTCGTAAATTCTATAAAGAGGAGATCAACGATAGCTACGAATGCTGTTTAATGAGTCATAGCATTCATTAATGTGTGTGCCTAATCGGTTCATTAAACTGTTGCAGCAAAATCGTTTGTCTTTAACGTTCGTGATAAAGTTAAGTACCTATTATGGGCGTTAAAAGGAGAGGGAGAGAGACAAAGATAAAGAGAAAAATAAGAGAGAATAAGAGAAAAAAGAAGATGATTTCAACAATGAAATTATGCGTAGGTATAATTACAGATACAATAAAATCGAATACATTTCAACATCTCAACGATAAAAAGATAATAACTATCATCAATATAGTGTTATCAGTGCATTGATCAGAGGCAATTATTGAGGAATTCACAACTCTAAAATAATAGTGAAATAATTTATGAATGCATATACAAATTACCTGAAAAATTATGACGATATCAAAAAGTATGAGAATATATTGCAATAAATTAGGAATATATGAATAGAGAGTTTGATGGATGTGTAAATGCGATCGTCGAATCGATGGCAATGATCAATGAATATAACATTGCAGAAATTTACTGCTGAAATCTATAAACTATCATTACTTGCAGCATTATTAAGTATGAAATTTGCATATAAGTGACATAATTAGCAACCAAAAATCCTTGAAGAAGAAAAATGATTTTCGCTAGATTAAATCGATAACAATTTAAAGATCACGAAAAAGAATGAAATTTTCTCGAAGCAACAAGACATGAAATTCCCTATTTTATAGATGAAAATATTCACCTAGATAGTGTATGATAGTCAACATTCAATGTTCAGCTTTAAGACGAATAAGAAGAATATGAAACTTCGCAGATAGACAAACTCAGGCGTCAACTCAAATATGAGTGAGAAATTCCTAAACAATAAGATTTAAAAAAAATATGATCACGGAATTTTTCCGTCCAATGCATGAAATAGACGATGAAATATGATAGAAGTGACTGCATGATAAATGCTTTTTGCATATTGCTCGTCTAGCCAATTGTCTTCAGCAATTATCAACGAGTAATAAATATGCTACGCAACATGTTCTTATTGCAGTTAATCGAATAAATGTGCGAACCGTCTTCAATCACTCCGTTTTTCTGTGATCTAATCGATGGAAGGCAGAGGCAAGATTTTTCGGCATCTTTAAATGTTTGCAACATTCTTTGAAATTGATGGATCAATGTGAACGACGATAGCATAACAGCCCATCCTGTGCTGTATGTTAGAGCCACCAAATTTTATAATTCTAGCTTCATGGGATCCTTAGTTGAAAGTCTCCAGCAGACAGACAGACACAGACACAAAGTCATCATGATGCGCTTTGCCACTATAAAATCGGACAAAATGCATGAAATATTTCACTATGCACAAATATCTAAATCAACGCTTGTAAAAATACACATAGATGCAAAATTCAACCAATGATGCGATCTGAAGGAGTTTACTTCGACGTGAATAGTATAGCCTCACTGCCATTGCAAGATATTTAAGCAGATTAGTCTAGGGGTGAGAACACTGCGATCTCACTTCATCATTCAAGCCTGGGAGACCATAACTTCAGCTGTTGCTGTCACATGTTGCCCACGTGCATTAGATTACCTTTGGCTAGTCTTTACCCCGGCAGATAGGAGTGTGGATGCAGCGATGAAGGCTATCTAGTTCGGCCGCTGTGGGAACCTGCACGGTTCGATAAGACCGCGGTGAGACCCGGCAAAGGCAAGTTCATCCTAAATATGTTCGCAGACGCGGGACGCCAAGGGAGTGCGTGGCCATTCTGTCTGCTGAATGGTTCGATCCTAATAGCGAATGCTTTACGTCAGCAAATGTGCAACAACAACAATGAGCTCGTTTTCACACAAATCCAAGCTCTTATAGCCGAGCAAAGAAGCTCGTACATAAGGAGATCAAATCGCTCAACAGGTTAATACATTGAGTGCCTATCTGAAGCGTTGTTGACTACGCGCTACACGACCGTGCCGACGATCAAAAAAAAAATCCTTGTAAACGAGTCCTTACTTGTTTGTTACGTTATTGTTATAAGTGTGGTAAACTGTTCGCTATTATACCTCTGTCGGCTCGCGATTCAATTGATCGCACTTCGACAGAGGGTGCAGATCCTGAAGGAGACCAAGACGAACAGACGACATAAGGGGAGCTCACCGTTGTATATCTTTTGACGGAATCCATCCACATCCATCCACAGCATCGAATTCAACTGCATCAATACTTTCGTGGATCAGAACATGAAGGAACTTCAAAGATGTGGACGATATTCATAAACTTAATAATGGAAGAAAGGAACTATGTACTTGAAAATAAATGAAAATTTTGGCACAGCCAAAAACAATGGCGTATTTGCGCTTCATAGCATACTTGTATGTGTTATGTTAATTATATATTATAACAGTTTTCAAAATTCATACTATGTGGACAGTTTGCAGTTTTTTGATAGTTTCGGCAAACCTTAATACGATGATTCAAAAAATGCGCAGCTTTTATAGCTTAGTTTTCGCTGCAGTTGCATCGACGAAGGCTAATGAATTCATTGACCAACAATAGAGAGTTGAGTGTTTTATGGACTGAGCTTACAAGCTTTCATCAGCGTGCCCAGGACTAATGAACACCTAACTATTGGTCCACTAAGGATGATATGCACAAATACTATGGAAACATTGCAATTTCAACGAAAAATTTTTCTTATCAGTTAAGTGAGACTGATAAATGATAGCGTATATCACACGCACAAAAAAAAAAGGAAAAGTGTTTCGATGATCAAATCAAGTCTCAAAAAAGTTTACTTTCGTTGGTGTCTTTTTCATACACATAAGAATCACATGAGTGCTATGCGTGCATCATATGTACATCACATTAATATTATCTGTGATAATGTATATACCATTTGCTCCATTCGTTCGTTATGTATGCACCATCTGCGTCTTATGTCTGCAGCATCTGTTCATTATCCCCTCTGTCACCTATATATTTTGTCTGTACCAGATGTGTATTATGTCTATGCTATTAGTTTACTGCACCTATACTACCTGCATTACTTCTATAAAAGCGCACCAGCTAGCCGCACAGAATGACTAGGAAGAGAATTATCTCTACGCAAGGAAAAACAGCAGAAATGAAAGAAAAAATCTTTTAACAAAAATTTCTCTATTCCTTTCTCCGCTTCTCTATACCTCGTTATGAGTCGTTCATCGAAAACCATTACAAGGCTCCGTTTATTTTGAAACCAAGAGGAATTAACTAGTACGCGTGAAAACATTTTATCATTACATATGCATATACCAAATGGTGGAATGTTTAAAAAAGAACCAAATTAACCAATGCACTACCCATTACCAGGGAATAATTGCCTTAAAAAAATACAGCAGCGTGTAAGAAAATGATGCATTTCAAGAAGCCCGCATCACCAAGCAATTTTCTCTACTCGCTAGTCGTTCTTAGAGGTAAGTCAGACGATAGCAATAGCCATGAAGAAGAAAATATAGATAAGATGAATCGGAATCAATGCGACTAAAGACATCAAAAAAGATTATATGATATCCTAACTTATTCAAGCTTATTAACCTATTGATAATGAAAATCCTTATTGCTAGCGCAATGAAATCAAACAGGCATCATCTACAGACCTATTGATTGTAAATATTCAATACTTTCAAGACTAGTGAATTTTTCCATTAAATATTAAATTTTTCAATTTTCCCATAAATATTAAATCAGAGCTTTGATAAATCGTCCTTAGAGCAATCTAATCTAATGACTAAGAAGAAAAAACAGATTCATAATTAGATAGAGCTGAATTTCTAAAAAAACAAAAGGAAATATACAAGCGGAATGTGAAAACAAAACTGCGAAAAGCATAAAAACATTGCATCATTGATGCATTGATTTTTATCTTATTTGGTGTTTGATATAATAGTATATATTCCAAAAAAAGTGCATCCATATGATAGGAAAATGAAAGTGTATGAAATCATCGAAACTGAAGCGAGGACGACTAATCGTAGAATCAATGTTGGCGATTTGCAACCACAAAACAACAAATAGCGAAAAATCGATAATCGATCAATGAACTCGACGAATAATCTAGGAAAGAGGAGATTAAATTGGAAAAAAGAAAATGAAAAATTTTTGAAAAATCTTCGAAGCAATGATGAGAAAATTTCCGCAAGAAAAGGTTTGAAAATATTGCTATTTATTTCGAGATAAATAATCTTTATAGAAAATTAATTTGAGCATATAACTGACACCGCAAATATCGCGCCGATTCTTGCATAATCAATCCATATCAGATCTTATTTCTAAGCCTTTGAATTTTTTTTGAGGCGTTCCTTTAGGCAAGCATTTATAATCTGCAAGAATTCGCTCACCGCAATAAATTTGCAAAACGATCGATCAAATTTTTCGCTCATCCATGTGCTTCCGTATGTAATAGTTCAGCCAATCTTAGCGCTCATCAAATTATCTACATTGTTAGCACACAATAAAAAAAAGTGTGCAAAATGCAAACAATATTCCAATTTCTATAACTTTGTAAAAATTATATAAAGTACAAATTGCAATTAACAGTAAACAGCATATAAGTAGTAAAAAAATAAGATAAAATGAATATAAGCATCGATGCACAATCCTAACGAATTTTTCATGTTGAAATATTTTTCAACAAATAAAAAAAAAAATTCTAATCAGCGATTCATTTACTACAATCGTTGCAATGAATGAGAAAATCGTCGACAACAACTTCCAGGCGAAATTAAAAACACGAAACGCGAAAAACAAAACGAAAGCAGTGTAAAAACGGTGAGAAAAAGTAGCATGAGTTTCCCAATTGCGACACATCTAATTAAGTTGCGCTTTGATGAGATTGAGCTCCATCCCACATCAAGCAAAATTAGAAAACTCCCCTAGAGGAGTTGGAGAAGGAGTTCAATGCGAGGAAATGAGACGAGGATTAAAAAATCCCAAGGAACAAGAAATACGGTAGATAAGAACGATAACCAATAAACTTTTTTCTATACGGCCGATATAAACTACGGAAATATTACATAAAATCTATGTTGCATAGAGATGAAAGACAAAGAGAGGAAGAAAGAAACAAAGAGGGAAAGTCTGTTAACCATTTTTTTGAGAATTTCATCGTAATAATAGTCAAGTATTCGTTTCTGATAGGAAGTAAAAAAAAAAAAGAAAACTAAAAAGTCGAGGAGAATTGAATGAACTTTTAATTTAGCGTCATATCGGTAACCTAGCAACAAAAGTTGACGACAACATCAAAAGAACATTTTTACGATTGTTTTTAGTGATAAGCTTCAATAAGGAGCACATTTGAATGCATCACGTCAAAGATCAACTATCATGAAGGCAAATATCGTGAAATCATTGATAACTATAAATAAGTAACTCGGAAACGCTTTTCCATTCCGTAAAAAAAAAAAAAAAACGGAAAAGGAATCCACTATGTTCAAATATTATATGCCACAAATAATGACCATTAATTACGAATTCTGCAATTGAACACTCAAATTCGTCATGACAAAAATGGGAATCTGCTATCGTATGTGTGCCATCATGAAACCTTTAACCTCAAAAAATTTATGCACAATAAATCGAAAATCTATTTGAGGGAATTTCCAACTTTAAAAAGCTTGAAAATCACCTCTTAGGCATGTTTATAATTGGAAAAGAGAAAAGAAATATTTGAACCATTGTTCAACTGCACAAATATTCTATATGAATATCGAATTTTCTCAAAAATCGTTTAGAAATGCGATAAAATAAAAACACATCGGGTAATATATCTGGTATATGACTCTCAAAAATTCAGCACTATTAGCTAGAATATCTTTAAGAAATTTGACACTGCTAATGACAGGTAAAGAGACGAGGGAATGGGGCTGGTTACGAGGAGATGGGAGAGGCGAAGAAGGCACGAAAAGGATATTATATTGTTTATTTCCTAGAAAATCAGATATAAAAATGTTTGCCGAATTCGTAGGGATTTTCCCCCTTTTCGATAGTTTCAAAAAATCTTTTTTTTTGCAAAAATTTTATTCACTTGCAAAATGAAAATTCATCCTGTTTATTTCTTTCTAATAGTTTCCGTGAGTGATTATTTCATTTAACGATATCGATATTTGCGATGAAATACAGTATAGTGTTATTACTGTGCTCAGGTCGAGATAAACATACTACTCTATAAATTCAATAGTCTAATGATTCCAAAAAAAAAAAAAACATTACAGCTACGCTAAGAGTAATCGGCTTAAATAAGATACCTCTTGGAATTGTTCTATATTCTGTCCTATACCAACGACTTAAACAATAAATAGAAGCATTCACGTGGTTACTAATTTAAAAATATCGCTGCATTAAACTGCAAACTGCAAAAGAAAAAAATTTTTGAAAGAAAATCAAAGAACGAAATAATAAATAAAACGTCATCGTGTTTAATCTCGATAAAGTACACAACAAGTAAACAACACTATAGCGTTTACATTCAATAATTTCACAACCGGAGATCAATTCGCGAGGAAATAGAAATTCGATGGCATTATAGTGGAATATATTTATAAGAGTGCATAAATGAGTAGAATTCTTATATTCATAGTAGATTATAATACAATAAAAGCAATGAATAAACTTTTTGCTCCACAAACATCAACAACGTTCAAGTATTCATATACATTTATATTCGTGGAAAATAACGAAACTATTACTTTATCTTTATAAGTAATGGCAGTGGAAATATAGAGTATTAGCCTTTGCTACGACTATTACCTTTTTCACGATATACGCATGATTTATTACACTATGTTCGCGAGAACTTTTTTGTTAGTATAAAGAATGTGCAACAATTAGAATTAAAAGAGGTCGCAAAGAGCATCAGAGATTTGTGCAGAGGAAAAAAAAAAGATGAGAAAAAAGAGACAGAAGCGAAAAAAGATGGAAAAATGCAAAAATAAAATGCTAACTTTCAAACATCACTGAGAACGAGCACGAGCACACCATAGAGCACAAGATACAAGTCATAAATCGACTATTGTAGAAAGAAATTTGAAGTTTTAACAATAATGTTGGCCAGTGAATTCTTTTCGATGAGTTCAGAACCCCGATCAGTACAAATTTTCAGGTTACCTAAATCCATACAAAAAACAGCCCAAAATTAGGGGGAATAGGAGTGCATAAATGCTAATTGCACAGTGGCGACGCTTCAATTAAATGCAGAAAGACTGGAACAAGAAATATCCACATAGCACTTGTGGCACAGTTTTGCAACGACGAAGATATTTCCGACTGCTATTTAACATTTTATTTTATTTTCACTTACCGCTACTAAACCTATGGGAAATTTTTTGTCGTGAGGCATTCGTGAGAGATGATAAGCGCTAAAATGAGGCAAAATCCTCTCTAACAACCTATACAGCCTTTAACAAATATCGCATTGTGACATTATAAACTTCAAAATATGGCTCTCTCAGTTGGTGACAGTTACATGCAATAGCCTGACTTCACTCTACATTGCCGTTTCAAGGCCGTCTATTTGTTGCTTTATTTGCGCACAAATATTACTGCATTTCAAACCAGTAGACAAAATTTTGTAATTCACTGCTTCTCATTATGGGAAAGCATGAAAATACCCACATGGGAAATCAAAAAAAAAAAAAAAAGAAAAACGAAAAGAAAGAAATGCAAGGATAGATGGCAGTAAAATTTTGCTCGTAGAGTCTTAAAAAAAGTAATAATCGACGATAACGTGACGCTGGGTATATTCGATCGGTAGTTCCGTGAAGAATGAAACGAATGCATTGATGCCTCAAAAGAAAATTTAGTAGTGCATTAACGATAAAATGAGGAAGCATATTTCATGTCTGGAGATTTGAAAAATTCCAGAACAAAATCTTTGCGATCTTTTTTTTTCCATGAACCTAAAATGGCATCAATGAGAAAGTGAAATATTTTCTCCAAATAGCAAGTAGAGATGAATGCACCTTTTGAGGGGAAAAACCATTGAATAACAGTTGGCTGGCCATAAGGACACCTTTCATTTCATTAATACATTGATTAGGCATCGAACGTCGTTTAGTTGATGAAATGAAATGGTTATACAGATTCATTATACGCTAAATGCGTTGAAAAATTACAAGAAAACTTGCGCAAAATAGGTTTTTATGGAGGAAACCTTCATTTTGTGCTACTTGATTAAACGCTAATGAAAAAGCAATCAACAAAATTTTTCCATAAAAATCTAATTCGATCACCGATTGTGATAAGGTGATAATTGATTAACTTTCGTATGTAGTGAGGCAAGAAGTGATAACGATAAGAGATGATATTGTATTATGTTGCAGTTTATTATGCAATCTATCAAGTGTTAACGTTGCAATCGAAATAAGTGATTTTGCTGTCAAATTTGCTTCTATGTCTATGGTGATATGCAATTCATCATCATCTAAACGCTTATGAAGACACAATTAAATTGCAGTATGTACATATGCAATGCAATCAACAGCAAATGCAAAGAACGCATATAAATTTGCATTGAAATATTTGCTGAATAATGTGCATATTCAGAAGATTCTTGTGACGTCGATGATGCTCTCGCAAAAATAAATTCTACACCTCCCTTCTTCATGATCGAACACCTCATATGACGTCATTCACGTTAGCAATAATAGCACAACAACCATATAGCTCATCGCATTTCAAGGCATCAAATTGCATAATAACATTGATGATTGGATGAAAATAAAATACGCTTCAATGAAGCCTAAATAAAAGAAGCGGAAAATGAAAACAAAAAAGAGATAAGTCAAATATTAAGGGAAAATTTCAATAATTGAAATCAATTTCATCTTTACTCTTATTATTAGGCCGTCATTTTTAAAGACTTATCTTATTGAATTTAATAATGATTCTACAAAATGCAAAATAAAATTTACCATTCATATTACAACTACCTTTGAATGAGGGATTATTAAACGTCAAATTTCTCGAAGAAATAAAAAAACATTGTGATTTGGGCTAAATTGCCTCCTACACCAACTAATAAATTTTCTATTTTGATAATCAAGTTTTCTTGCCCTTCTCTCATTATCGGGTAAGTTCTTCTCAGATATTAAGAAAGATAAGTAGCAGTCATATATAGGTAATAATTATGGATTGGATGAGTAGATAAAATAGCTTTATAGATAGTCGAAGAAAAAAATTAGAGAGCGATTGAAAAATTTGGAGCGAAAAAAACGAAATCTTGAAAAGTTTCATAAAAAGAAAGTGAAATAAAACTTAATATAGGATATGGAACTTCAGAAATGAACCAAAATGATAGTCGAGAACACGAGAATACAACAATAAGCGATTGCATTTCTATAGACGAATAACTCTTTCGAATCGACGAACAAATACGCTCACGTGTTCAATGTTTGGCAAATGTTCTATTTTAAAGCATCGATTTATTAGTGCAACCTTTTGACCGATCATTGATATCACTAATAAATCAACACGATATGTTATGAACGCCTAATAATTCAATAGAACGGTGTTTACTTTGGAAGTTATGGAAGGTGAAGAAAACGATAAGTTTGTTCCACCAGGACACTGAAGCAATCAAAAAAGTTCTGATCCTTGGAGTTGCAGGATGTAGCACCTTTCTTCTACAACTCCCATTGAATCAGCACTCTTCTATGGTTCATGAATGATCCTTGGGAACTTGTCCCTTGCCCATTTAGAATATACCAAAAAGTCCTTAGAAAAGTAACTTCAAGGATGGCTGGGAGACCGAAATAGAAAGGACAGAAGGAGGAATCTGTAAAGAACAAAGGAAACTGTAGAGACCAATGCAAGAAACAATAAGCCGATAGAAATAAGCTAGGATACAACGTGCAACCTTCGAAAAGCACCACGCATTTATGTTATCCATTGTATTGAGGATGCGACTATGAAGAGGATCAAACAATGAGCATCCAACAATAAGGATCAAAGGTTTCGAAAAAAAAAGCGAGACTAGAAATGAGACTGTGCTCTGCATAAATCCATAGCCACGAACGAACTTTCCATAAAAAAGTTCGATTAAAAAATGAAAAGAGACATAAAAAAGTTCCCTAAAAAAGGGAAAGAGCGACAAATAAGACTCAATAAATTATGATCAAAATGACCATATATTTCATCCTCTATACTATTTGACAAGGGAAATAACTAAAAGTAGATCTCGAACAAATTCTAACAAATTTCACGTCTAACATACAAAAAAATCGCTAAATAAAATGCTTGAAAAATATTCACTAAATAATAGCATTTATCACTTTCAGCACTAATAAGTCCCTTTTGAGCGAAACAATCACACTTAAATTCCTTTAGTTTTTTAGAGCGTATCGTGAGTGTATAAAAAAAAAGTTTATAGCTTTGTCTGAATGAATATCTTCCTAAAGCACTTTTAAACTATTCATTTCAAATTATTTTTACTGTTGTTTTTTTTTTTAATGAAAAATTTGCATAAGAAATGAATGCTGTATTTCTTTTATCATTTCTTCTTTTATATCGAATATTTACCTATGAAAGAGGCTATATTTTAAAAGCGCTTAGTAAATTACAGTTGAAAATATTGCTATCGTGAAGAGGAAAACAAATTCTCTTGGCTCTTTTATTTGCTTTTTCAAACGTTTATTTTACATTTCTAGATATCATTAAGTCGTGTAACATCAGGCGCGAATTTTATTCAAATATTACTGATGGATAGTTCTCTATTATAATTCTGTGAACGGTAAATTTTTGGTTTCTAGAGAGGTCTACATTGAAGGAGGATTTTTTCATAAAAGGAAAATTTAATGAATAATGACAATACAATCGAATTTTTCCCCTTCGAAAAAATATCTTCGCGAATTATTTCGCTTCAAATCGATTCGATTCGATTGACAATGAAGGTTAGAAAAAAGGTATTTTTGCCGACAATTATATAAATGTTTAATTTATTGCGAATAAAATTTCCGATGCTTTTTGATCAATTTAAAATTTATTACAAAAGATAGATTACATTAAACGTAACGAATTCGCTGTGCAATATTTTGAAAAAAAAACACTGAATATCTATTGAAAAACTTCTCTTTTAGGGTAGAAAGAAGTAGACCAAGTGCTATATGCGGCAGCAATGTTCTAAGTGGAACATGAACGCACAACTAAAGAAAACTGGAGAGTATGCTTGGCTTTCAGGCCTAGGATAAATTAAGGTCGAATTTCTATAACAATTTCTACCACAACCTACACGAGCATTTTTCCCTTACTATAGAGAATATTGACTTTAAAAATCAATATTCGAATTGGAAAATAACGCCGTAAGCAGTCCCAAAAAGGGTGAATTTCTAAAGTACAGGTAAATCAAATACCTCATACAAAACAAGACGAGAGAAGGCAAATTTGACAACAATAGAGGACAGTTGAGCGGAATTCGCACAAAAAAACGATGAAAAGAAAAGACTAGTCTCCAGTCTTTCAGCTTTTAGTAAACCGGTTTCAATTTCTGCCCGGAAACGTGTGTGATTGGGAACAAAGAGAACTAAGTATGCAAGGAATGATCAGTAAATCTTTGATCAACTGCTTTTGAGCAGGGGTGATGATCACTGAATAAGCGAACTCCCTACGAATGCATTGAGGCTAAGATCGGTGCCTACGAAAGGACAGCGTATGTGATTGCAGGACGTCAGTGTACTTTAGCTTTTCATGTGGTGTTGTCCTTGCAAGGATCGGTGAGGACCGTAGCGGCGCGCAGTTGGATCGGAAGGGCTCAGGCGAGAGCAGTGCCATGTGCTATTCATGCCAAAGTGCTGTCGGAGGTGGGTCCCCCTTCCCCCTGCCGTCGTGTTACTCCCTTCGCCTTGTTATCGTTGATTTTATTGATGCTTAATAAAAGAAATAATCTCTGATCTCGCTGCCAGAATACACAGCATCTGGTCGAGCCTCGAAAGCATAGGAAATTGCTAATCCTTCGGGAACAAATCAATGGTAAAGGGACAAAGCAGAGCCCAACACCCTTACACCTCTGCCACACCGTCCACTCTCTAATGGGCACTGTGAGCTTTATGGCGCACATTTTTTCCACTCCAGGCCTATATTCGAGGCAAAGTTTATAATGCAAGTAGAAAAGCGAATCAAGTACTTAGAGGGAACTGTTGTCATGAAGAAGGAACAATTTAAATGGAAAGAGGCAAAGACTGCTCTTCTTTCAGTGCGAACTTCGCTTCCAAGTGTTAGGTGAAGGGGAAAAGCAGAGAAAATAAAGTACTACAGCCGTATACATGTGCAGCCATTATTCCCACTCACTGTAGCATCATTTCAAAGAATTTCTTCCATACGACTATATCATCTTTTTCACACTCAATGGCATGAAGTGCAACAATTATGCGTCACAGAAATAATGCATCATCGAAAATTTCCAATAATATTACCATAAATATCGTTTGGAAGGCATATATTTCGTTTATATATAAATGATATGAAGAGAATCAGAAGTGAGTTAAAATATCCTGTTTAAAAAAAAACGCCAATGCATCGACTCCATTAATGTTTGCAATGCATTACTGAGTTCCGGCATCGCTAAATAGATGCCGATTTCTGAATATAAAAACTCATTGAGTAGAAAAAAAAAGAAACATGGAATATCCGGATGCTCCATTCAAAGAAATAGGATAGTGTGCAAACATTAGAAAAAAACGCTAACTCTTTTTGACAAGCGGCGAAAAATGATCGTCGTACCCACAGCGTTCATATGGTGACATTTGTGAGGCGCGAGAAAGTGCAAAATTCAGCATCACCTGTGGCTCATGATCGAACTGAAATATGAATGTTTGTACTTTACCGTGAATATTCCAAATATCTACGAATATATATATATATATATATATATATATATATATATGTATAACAGTAAAAAATCATAAATAGTGAAGCATTCATCATGTACTGCCAACAACTAAAAAACAACCGAGCTTGTTTCAATCAGCAAGCGTCTAAACATCTCGCATTATTATAATCATTTCTATTTTTTAAGGCATTCGTTAAACGCATGCAACAGCAAACGTTAGAAAAAAATAATCAATTTTCCAAATTCAAAACAGAGAACCACTTCAAAGACATAGGATGGTAAGGCCAAGTAAAGGTTTATTTCGATATTGAACTGCTGAAATGAAACTAAAAATTTGAGGGTGACCCTATTGCCTACGTGCTATTCTCGAAAGTGTTAATCGCTCTCAAATATCAATGATGCGTAAAAAATGAGTGCAAGATAGCAATCAAAACAGTAGCAGAATTTAAGGTTGAGTCAAATTAGTTTCAAATAAGCGAAATTTTTTCGTCAGAAATTTTCATTTTGCAAAGTAACTCAATTTTTTTCCGTTATGGAATGCCTCTTAGCAAAGAAATAGAATTGTCTAATTGCCTGGCTAATTATATGGTATATAGACGGCAGTAAATAGAAAAAAAAAACAAACATCAAAACCATTTTCAAAGTTCCGATAGCTCATAGTATTCACTTTCTGGAAACGATTACTTCTCCCTCAAAAAACGTAATGTCAATCAATTTAATAACGCATTAAATAATCTCACTAGTTTTAACATAGGCCGTCGTCTTTTTCTCACATTTCCGCTCGTTTTTGATACAAATAGGTGAGAATTTCGCAGTATTATTCCAACCTATTCGCACTAGTACGTGCGCATAGTGGTGGGAATTCCACTCAAAGAAAACTTATATCTACTCAATCACCTTGACAGAAGATAAATTATAAAGAAGATGCACATTTATCACTGATAAAGAGGCATACGTTATCAGTGATAAAGTCTTTCGGCATTTTTTTTAAATGAGAAATAAACTAATGATTCCAGCTTCATCTATATTAATGAAGGGCACATGATACTTAGGGAAGCAAGCGGTCCTAGGCCAATGTCAATAAACTGCACTATTTTCATTCCAATCATAGGCGTTGAAGTGCCATGGATGGAGAGCATCGTACTACAATAACAGAAAGCTTTATAAATAATCAACGTCTACATTTGACTAGCTCTAATTTTTGAACTCAGAGAGAAGGAGGTGGTGACGGGGAAGCGCGTAGAACGAGTTTAGAAAATGTAACCAAATGTGTTGTTTGATAGCTGTTAACACTGTGGAGAAGAGCTCATGGCCCCTCGAATTTCGAGCTTCATCTAGCCGCAAGATTTTACCATCGAAATAAACCTGCATTTACCTTGCAAACCAGTGTCATAAAGACAGTTCTTTGTTGTGATTCTAGAGACACTTTGTTCTAGGACACTAGGAAATTTCATGGAGAAGGAAGGTACCTACTTTTACTTATCCTTGAAGCTCATGTCTAGAAAGGGAAGCGCTCGATGATGAAACAGAGGGGCTAATTTCGATGAAATATATCGACTAATAAAGAAATGAGCCATTTCAATGAAATTTTTTTCTTTTTTATTCATCACCCTAAAAAATCGCTGTTAACTTTCAATCGGTCTGCACGAGAGAAATGCTACGCTCATACATATTTTCAAAAATAAATGCAACTATTGGGCACACAACATCAACAAATCAGTATGCATTCAAGGGTTAAATTCCAACGGATATCGAGACCTCTCTTACAATTCTTCCCATTTTAGAAATTTCAAGCGTTTTTTTTAAATGTGAATTTCAACAAGTTTGTTTTATTCAACGAAATTTACATTTGTCAAACATTGCAAATGGAAATGATATTATACTTCAAAATATATTTTCATTGAACGTCTTCCAACATTTTCCTTTTAAGAGAATATGAGAGAAATTTATAGATGGTAATCAATCCTTGATGAACGAAATATTGACTGAGAAATGATAGCGAAAGATATTGGGTCAACTGGTGGTCACCTTTCAGCTACCGCAACAACAAATGGGAATGCAGATATACTTAATGCTCACTCGCTCTCTCTCCACAATATCTACATATTTCGAATGCCGAACAACCGTCATTTAATTTTCGCATGGAATAAATGTCACTCTACATGACGAATCCAATAAATGCATTCTTTATAACGAGAATAGCCTTGCAATGCTAATTCATCAAATTTTGTAAAAAGCAGCTGCGTCGTAACAAAACTGATTCATGATGGCAGACGGTGGGCGGACAGAGGGAGGCGGAAAAAAAGGAGAAAGGAAGGAGGAGGAGGATGGCGGAGGATAGACTAACTGTTATCAATAATTTCGAGAAATTAAGCGCAATGGAGAGCCCTACTTTCGAATCGGTACAAAAGGCCATGAATTTACATTTTGTTGCATAAACAATCCAGGAAACGGATGCCTCAAATGAATAGCCCATTCGGTACCTTTATATATGTAGGGAAAATAAAACATGATTCCATCGCAAGCTGACAGCATCAAAAGAATACCTCAGAAACATAGGAGACTGAATAAAATTCATGGCCCGTAAAGCAGCGAAAATTCTGTCGGCTATGAGAGGAAACAAAATCGTTGTGATCGTCGATGGATTCGGCCGGTTCAGAAAGCATACTTCGCAACGGCGGACGGCGATATGACTGTAATAAGATGGAGACATGAAAATATCACTAGAATCATGTAATGGTATACCATCGATATTAACTCAAAAAATCGAAACTATTAATGGCTACGCCAAAAGTTTCCGTAGCAACCTAAATACCGAAGAAAAACCAATTAAAGTATCGTTATAAAATATATCCTCAAAATTTACCTCATCTCTCACTGTTATTTTTTTTCCCTTGGACTCAGAAAACGGCGGATTATGTCAGTAGTGAACCGAAAACTGCGCGTAACGTCAACAAATCGTTTTTAAATCCTAGATCCCTCTCAGGATTTTAAAAATTCCCTCTAAACGATTTTAGACCATTAGTCCGATATCTTCTTCTGTAGAAAAGAAGTGAACGATGCCATCCACGCACAGGCCATTGGTCGAAACCATGTGCATGTCTTACATCATGACTTGAAAGACTGTACCTATACATCGCATAACAATCACCGAAAATCAACAAATAAAGAGAATCAGCGATGTGCAGATCCCGTTATTCTTATACTGTTGAATATAGTTATTAATTTGAACACTTGTACGAAAATGTGTGCACAAAAATGTCCAAATCGAAACTACAGTAACAAATCATCAAGCCTTTTAGCTTCCCATGAATAGGTAAGTTGTTGCGTAATAGGGTGAAGACTTGTGCTTAAACGCTAAACGCAAGCTTAGACTTCAACAATACTTGAAGTGTACTTTGCAATATTTCAACAACTTTATGATTTTTAGACTATGAGAATTAATTTTTATTACACCGGATTGTAAGATTAGACGTCGTCTGAATGCAAAAAATTGCATTTAGTTTACATTCTCCTTTTTTTTCTATTTCATTTTTCGCTTTTTTTTTAACATCCACTCATTGATACCGCCTATGTTTCACGGTGGTTATGGTCTCCGAAATGTGGAATCCATCCCTCGGTCGCATAAACGCTAAAATATTGGAATTTATAGAAGCCCCTTTCCTGTAGTTGATGGCCAAACAAACTATAGGCGCCCTCTTAGACTAGACCCTCCCATTTCATAATTGTTCCATCATAGACCACTTGAATCTGAGGTTCTATGAGCAGAATTAAGAAGCTCAAAAGATCTCTGATAGCTACTACACTTAAGCTGACGTACAGTTTTACCAACAAATCCAGACTATGAGAAGCCAAATTAAACCACCCTGCAAACGTTGCATCGTATTTAAAGCATTCGAGAAGATATTCCTTATATTATTTCAACAAAAAAAAACTTAAAAAAACTACTTACCGGACGTAGTTCGCCACATACATCAATTTCTTCCATGATGAGAATATCACAAAATCGATTAATGAGCGCTGATTCGATTTTAGTCTTCACCGATGAATTAAATTATTTCGAAAATCACTCCGAAACGAGCGATTTCAGCTTTCTCGTAGGCAGTGTCACTATCGCTCGAATTGTTATCGCAATAATTTTCTCATCAATAATCTCGAATTGGGAATTCTAAAACAAGAATAGCTTCATTTAAGTAAACATACCAAAAAAGATCACTAATCACGCAATTTTCGAATGTTAATTAGCGATTCATAGAGAATATTTTATATTTTATAATAAATATTCACCAATATTTTGTTGATTCATTGAATAATTCTCAATCAACTACAATGTCGCTCTTGTTGATACATCTCTTCCGAGCGTATTTCTGAAATAATGCCTTCTAAACGAATGGTGTTCGGATGGATTCTAAAAGTTTTCCTTCAATATCAATAATCCATAACGTTAGATTATATGTCGTTATTTTTGTACCTGTTCATACATTTATATAACATCTTATGTCCGAAGATAAGTCGTTTTTTTCCCCTCTACACTAATTTATTTGCCCTCGTAATCGTTAGCTTATCAGTCGGTCGACAAAACCAAATATTCCTTAGAAAGTTAGTGATTTGTTGTGGATGACAGTATTTTATGTTGACTGGATTCAATCCAACTTCTGAAAATATTTCAACTTCTTTAATTGTTCGTTAAATTTCATTGCCTCTGAATATGGGATTTCATACGTCTATCAATATATCCAAGAATAAAATTTCAAAGAAAAAATTGAATTTAAATAATGATCCTAGCACATTTTTTAGCCGATACTGCAAATAAGTAGGCTCAATAACCAAAAAAGAAAAATTTTATAAAAGTTTCATGGAAAAAAGGCTTATCGATTCTTTGCACATACAATTTTCATCAAAGCAACTTCAAAATTAGAGACATTTAAACATGCTAAAAAAAACTTAAGACGTATTTTATCTCAGTCGGTTTCTTTTTCTTTAAATTTAACACCAGCAGATTCAATAAATATGCAAATTTTATGGAAAATTGATGTGAATTATCGGATTACTTCAAATATGCAAATTTCATTTCATAACGTTTGTTATTTATTGGTACTAAATATTATTGATTGATCAAATGAGATGAACGAAAAAGCGAAGTTGTGATATTCTTGTGGAATTCTTCTTCAATCTTCTTTTGCTATTTACGGTGCGAAGCATCGTCTCTGTGAATCGGATCAGATATTGAACCTATTGCATTTGAACTAATTCATTTTACTGTAATTGGTCATTTTTACAACTTTTTATAAGGATTTTTCAATAGTACTGAGATTTCGGCTGATGAAATGCAAATTTTGAGCATTCTTTGTGGATTTTTTTAGTTGTAAATGTAAAGGTTCCATGTTATTCGCCTTTTTTAAATAATTTCCTTAGCAGCGCAAATAATAATCCCTTAAAATTCGCACTTTCCGGTGAAACCTTGCGAAGTTGCCCTACGCGTAGAACATAAATGCCTCTCCCTCTGCGCCTCCAGCCAATTCTTCGCCATAAAAAAGTCTACTTTCGCTCGATACCGCAGGTGCAGGCATGCGAGAAAATATTGTAAAAATTACGCGTAGAACACAAAAAATAGTGACCATCAAATGTAGCATTTCTCGCAGGACACGACGCTGGAAATCACAGCCCAAGAGTCAATGAGTGCGCTTCTTGCAGGTTGGTGGACGTGGTGGCCCAGCTACAGAAGCTTTTAATGCTTTTCCGGCCCCATTACTTCAAGGCGCGCATTTGTGACGTCCTCTAATCTCATCTGCTGTGGAGAGGAGAAGGGAATCGATAAAAATTTCTCATGAAAGAAATAAGTCGATACAATATCAATTGTAGCCAATGAAAATATTACATCTACAAATATATAAAAAGTCACACTAACACCGAGAAGCAGCAAAACAAATAGAATCTAAACAATTAAATGACGATGGAATGAAAAAAATTACACAGCGCCATCACTGAGATAGACCGCTCTTGCCATAGACACACATATCAATGAAAGTTTCGTATACTTCACTGCCTTCTTCTACAACCTCAGTAACCGCCCAGCGATCTTCCCGCTTCAGTTTCCTCATTTGTCGAATCTTTGATCATCTAAATACGTGTCTGCATTTTCTAACGCGAAGAATGCCGCGATAGAAAATCAGTGTTTCGATCTTAGTAGTTCTCTATTGCTCTAATGCAGTCAATTGTCATTTGTTGCTCTGCTGCAGTCAATTAGGCTACTGCGTTGATCGTATAATTAACATGATCAGTTGGTGTACATCGTGCACTACAACAATCGTGATTGCTCATCTCACCAAACGATTACTTTCGATAAGATCATCGACCCTGAAGAGGAGCAAAGATACCACTGGCTGGCCCTCGTTATAATGGACGCATCGGCGGTCGACCATCACCGGCGCAACGCCAAGGGCTCTTTGCTGACCATAGATCCAATGGTCATGCTCCAACGTCCGACAGCGACGGTTCAATAATCTGTCCTAACTATCGATTTATTTCACTCAGCGGCTCATTCAACAAGGAACACTGCTTCCTGCGGGATTAGGGAGGTTCGTCGAAAGGATTCAGCGTGCTATACAATCGAATGAAGTCGTTCGTTAAGAACGACGATAGGGATGATTCCTTGGCTCCGCTGATTAAATTGCGCATTGAGTTGTCGCACTTCTGCACTTCTTTGCGTTCGGCTTGGATTTCCTTTTTTTTTGTTGATTTAATAAATCGAAAGTGTCATCAATTGCGTTTCTGTCATTCGCACTTTTTTTATTTTGCCAATTTCAGCTCTTCATTCCTCTTAGCACCTCTTCCTAATTGTGACTCTGATTTATCTGTCAGCCCTTTGATTTGTTGGTTGTGCTAAATGAATCGCCGAACTTTTTATGATTGCGTCATTTATATGAATATTTATCGACCGCAAAATCGAACCACATGAATAAAAAATTGTGTTGCGTTTCCTTTTTTTCGCGGCACCTATTCCTCCTCCTCTTTCTGCCCATTAACGCTTTCCGTTTCAACGACACCATCATCGTCGAAGAGATCAGCCACCGAGGTTTCATCCTTTTTAGCAATCGTTCCTCCTAAGAGCTTCGCGAAGCAATACAATGAAAAACTAGCGAACAACTTTCAGCCTCTTTTAAGGGCCAATGACCGTAAATACACTATACATCCTCTTTGCATCATACGGGCATGACTATTCAAGAGCTTTCGAAATCTAAACCTGAATGGGAAGGTTTAGTTCAAGAAATCTTTGAGGTGGTCTTATCGCTCAGATGCATTCATTGCTACCTGTCATTATAGGACAACAACTCATAAACTTCTCAACAATACGCTGCTACCTTATCTCTCCTGATCAACACATCTAGCTTCGTTTACATTTTCCAGTACTTTTATTCATTCGACTATGCAGCATAATGCCAACAATAACTTCTTCAATTAGAATAACTTCAACAACACTTCTCCAAATTAAGAATGTTCACATACGAAGTTGAAATAATCACTTTGAAACACTCTCACTCATCCTATAGTGTGAAAATGTCCAAATAGAACGCAATAACTCACAATAATAAGAGCATCACTAAGATGCGATAACGTTTTCTAATGTATCGAATTTTTTCGGGCATAAATTTTATTGCTTATGACTCCACCTATTCCAATACTATGCGTATATATGTACAAAGACGCAATATCGAGAGAATATAATCGACTTAAATCTTTGCAAAAAAACAGATAAAATCTATACGAAATGAATCAATTTCATTATGTAAACTTGTCATACAACCGTATATGAGTGCATCAATCGCCAAGATGGTGATTCATATAGAAACGAGTTTTAAACCACAACGCATCAATAAGGAAGTATCCGCGCCCATTTCGTAATTTAGAATCATATTCGCATCCTAAAAACACTGCCAAAATAAAGCAGCTGGAAAATTTATCAAATCTCAACAGCGCAATATGCGCTTCTCTTTGCTATACAAGCTAATTTATTTGCACCGACGTTTTTATTGATCTTTATCGATTTATCGATTTTCTATAGCTTTTTGATCGATTAGTTGGGAAAGGTATAAAACAGAATAAATCTATCAGCATTTTATCTTCACTCTTTATGGCACTACTTTACAGTATTACTCTACAGAGAGACCGCCCTTTGGAGAATCCTACTTGTGTAACAATCATCACGAAATTCACCTTTTCTTCTATGAACCTGCTGCGATTGCTACAAATTTCATATGTAACGCGATCGCTTAAAATGCTTTTTATGATGATCTTGGAAATGGAAGTTAGATATTTTTGTGTGGGAAAACGCCCACTGTTCCTTACTATCTTTTATCACAGTATCCGCTTCATTAGGATGAAATCATTATGGATGATGGAAGCCGTTATGCAGGAAAAACGTATTTCTTGATCGACCGTGTTACTTGGATGCTTCTAAAATCCCACCCATGACGCATAACAAATTGCAAAATTATGCATCTGATTTGCTCAAAAGTGAAATTTTTTTTTGAATCGAGATCAATTTTCCTCTGGTCGATAACTTTCCGTCAAGTAACGCATTTAAAATTATTCGTGTTGAATTATTTTCGCATCTTTCTATTGAGTACAAAATAGGAAGATAAATATTTAGACAAAATGAAAGCGTAAGCATAACGCTCCAACAGGTTTTGAATGTGAAACCACAAGGGAATACAATCTTCTATGGCTTTTTTACTTCTACTTTCCAGAATGCACAACTTCTTTCGTTGCAAAATCTTTGATATTTTAGTATTAGCATAATGGAATGCCTATCACCTATGAGACAGCGCTGCAATTATTGGGAATAGCAATTTGAAGCATTGGACTAAGATTTAGGGAACGGGAAGGAAGGAAGAGTCAATTGAGAGGAAATACGAGTAAGACTGCTGCTAATTTCACGGGTTTATGCAAAGTTGCGTAGTTTCAACGATAGGTTGAGTTGCATAAACTGCGAACGAAATCCAAAAGAGTAATAAAATGTCCAAGATAGAATCACTGAGCGTAGCCATTTTTTTCAATGAGCCGAATCATTTTTGTCACTACTCCCATCCACTTTTGTCACTAGGCCTAGCAGCAGCATTTGACCGTGTTGCCAGTCGATTCTATGGAAGTCCATAATAATCAGGGCAAAGGTAAGTATAACAAGTGATACCGTAACAGCAATGCCTCAAGTATTTTTTTTCCCTTATTTTTGTTCGAAACTCTTTCAAAAGCAAATGAAACTAACTATAACAGGCGAAATAGAAATCGCTAATAAGCGAGTAAAAATATTCATCGACAGGATGCGATTCGATAATACGTCAAAATCCAATCAGAAAAAAAGAAACGGAATCAAAGGTTACTTCTATGACTCAAAGAATAGCATTTTGAGGCGAACTTCATTCGTTGATGTTTCAAAATAGGAGTGATTTTCAACGAGTGAAGAAACTCGGCGGACTACTCCACGAAGATGTCCATATATAAACGAAGCCACCCCAACAACTTGTAGAGCTTCTATGGGAAACCAATTTAATAGAATACGCTTCATCTTTTATCATATAGCTGCTACCGTGAAAGATGAATGCATTATATAAGGAATTGGTTCCTTATATATGTGAAGTTCCTTATAGAAGGCATTCATCTTTCACGGTAGCAGCTATGACAAGGATATATTCTTCAAATGCTTAAATTTTAGATAAATTTTAGATACATTTGATCAAAAATTTCGGCGAAGTTTCATTGTCTAGAAAATTAGACCTAGTTACTACATTTCCTGGCTGAATCATAATGCTTGAAAAATTTGCATTTTCGGCGTATTTTTATAAGATAAGCTGAAGCTTCTAACATCATATTTAACGACTTTTGCAATCAAACTATCGCATTTATCAATGGCACTGTATAGATTTTCGACTTTCATATGTTTGTGAAAATTCAACGATTGAGTCAACGACGAAATAAACCATCACTATCGTAAAATTGCACAATACATCGATATTTTTGCACTTTATTTAAAACTACTCCATAATTTATGTAAGAACAGATGTACGAATAAAACAAGAAACTTGAGAACCTTATAAACCTATGTAAGTGAAAAAATATATCTATAATTGGTATAAGAATTTAAAAACAAGGCTATCGCTCCACCATAAACAACTTAATAAAACATCCTTAAGAACTATGGATGAGTGAATCAAATCCCGCCAAACGACTGTCGCTATCGTTTCTAATGCGCCAATTTACTATGCACATTACTCATCAATCGTCTTTTATTATTGGCATCTTAGCAGAGTTTATAATTCTGCTTCTTCTTTGTCCAATATCAACAAATGTTCAGTACTTCGTTGATTCGTAACTAGATCTACTTACTCATTTCGGTAGTCCATCCCATCGGATATGAATAAATTCAATTGTGATTTATTTTGTATGAAATAACACAGAAAAGATTATCCCTGATCTTCATTAGAAATCAACACTACAATTCTGCAACATTCTTTATTTTTTGCAGAACATTAGCTAACAAATCGCGTGAAAATCCATCTTAAGCTTTCAAGGGTATTAAAAAATGAGTTAGCTTACAAAAAAATTATACAGAGTTGTCATTCAGCCGATAAAATGTTTTAAATAATACTGCTTCTATCTAGCGTTCTGCAGATCTCTGAGTTTTCGCTTATTTATCTCAAGAATTTCACCTTTGCCATCCTCATAAAAATTGCAAAACTTCTCCTAGAATTATAATCCACAGGTTTTCGAAATTCAGACACGCTCAGACAAGATAGGATATAATCAAATGAGCTTAAAGAGCTCAATTTAGAATCAGAGATTTTGCCTAGTAGAAAAGAACAGATGAAAAGGGATTTCAGGTGGACAGGCGCAGCAGCCATCTTTCATCTCATCAGCTTAATTAGCATTCAAAACTAAACCCAGTAATAATAATAAGAATAATAATAATATAAAAGCAGCTGGTTCTAAACGCCATCACATAGCCGACAAGACTAGCGAAATGAAGAATCGGCACCAACGATTGAGACGGGTTTGAAGAACAAAAGAAACGAGCGATAACTGATACAAGAATGACTGTAATTTTTGATAAAGAAACATTATCTATATTGTCTTGCTGTTTTGATTATTACAAAATCTGATCGATAGCAACAATATGATTTTAGATCACAGTGGATCGATTGTAGGAAAAGATTGAATACATTTCATGGTATTTTTAATTGCCTGTTGTAGGTCACCCGATCATACAATTAATGTGGTAGATCATCGTAGTTGAATCTCATTGTCGGCATCTCTGTGGTTTTTTTTTTCTGATGGGCGCAATCGAATGAAACAAACATACGCACAAGGAAAATATTCATTTGCATAATGCACTTTTAGGAAAATTTAAATACTATCTACGATATTTTACTAAATTTCAGCGCCGAAATATAATTGTTTTGCCGTGCGCAGGCTTTGATGTGTTGTGCATACGATCGAGCGCAATTTTTACGCCAAAAGAAAGAGACGAAGAAAGATGTTTTTTTTTATGGGCAATAAAACTTCTGTATAAAATCTTTGATCATTAAGCACGAATGTTGCTTGTGATAGCACTAATCTAAAGCAATAAAAACGCCGAAAAACATGGTGGAGCATCATACAATATAATGCCCACTATTGTAAAGCAAATGACACTCTCAATTTTTTGAGAAACAAGTTCGAAATTTAGAAGATGAGCTGATAGCAAGGCAAAGACTTAGATGAGGATTGAAGTCGACTGCTTAGAAAACGATACTAAAGGCAAATGTGTGGTGTTAGCAAATTATATTTTAAAGACTTCTTAGCTAAGCACTCGTCTCGCGCTAAACGCTAGAGCATAAATAAAACGTGAAAAAAAACGCCAAGAATGGAATATTAAAAGCGCATTGTCGAAAAAGAAAGCACTTCGTAATGCATGTAACTTTTTTTTTTGCCTGAAGACAAAATTGTCTATCTTCAAGGGAATGAAATTCATTAAAAGAAAATAAAGGATCGAGCCATTCGACGCTACTGAAAGAGAATAAGGATCAGTCACACACAAAATAAAGGATCGATGAAAGATTTTGCTTAGAAGAAATAAGGAAAACTGAGAAAACGTTTCTAATGCATCGAACGGACGGTTATCAAATATGATAACAAGTAATGCCTTAGATATTTATCTCTAAATTATAAAAAATAAATTGTACAGCGGTCAGAAGAAAAGATTTTTAGTGGGTTCCTTCTTTCTAAAAAATCGCTAATGATAACCCACTCAAACATCATAAGCATTCAACAAATTCATCACATCCTTCGCTTTTTTTCTGCATTGATGAATTTGTTTTGCATAAATGCATTTTAATGGCGTTGTATGCTCAACCTACGTACACATGTGCTCACAATCTGGTCAACGCTGTAGGTTGAAGTGATTGTGGTGGTTGGAGTGAGATCGAGGGGAAACAGACACCAAAAGCTGAAGCCAAGAAATTTCACTGCTTTTAAAGCACATCAACGAATGATGTCCTGCACCATGTGAAATTCTTACGTCCATTCAAAAAAAAAAAATAAATAAATTGAAAAAATTCTATGCATTTCAAGATGCCAAAAACTTTACATAAATTTCATTAGCATCTGGATCTCTAGTTTGCGCCAATCTAATTATAGAATAAAGAAATGAAATTTTTCAGATAGTTCATAAAAACGAACGAATCGATCAAAATATATGGGCATTATTCTTGAGAGTTTATGCTTTACTGTGATCTACGAAATTAATAGATAGGATTTAAAGCATTCGAGCAAAAAAAAAAAGCAAACGGCAGATATCTTTCCGCCTCTTGTAGTACATTATTTTTTTCATTTGCATAAATAAATTTACAAGTGGAATAAATTCTCTATCACTTCAACTAAAAGAAAATCTATAATATTTTCTATGAAATTCTAAAGTGGAAAACCCAAAAAAACATAGCACAAAAATCGCAATAAATATAAAAAATCTCGAAAAATGTGAGCAAATTCACCAAAATGAGATTATAAATTTGTTTTTGCTCCTCTCATTTCTCTTGTGATAATACAATTGAAAGAAGAGAAACGCTATTTAGTTCCTATAAGTTCCATTTTATGGAAATTTAATATGATCACGAAGAACCAATGAATAGTTTATTGATGCAACACTGATATAAGGATATTTTTTTTTGCAAAGATCACAACCGATTGCCATTACAATCAGTACGCTTTTTTTATCATTTGCTCTTGTGCACTTGTATTTGCAAAAAAAAAGCACTATATCGCCGTGAAACGTGCATCTAACACGTGTGTATATATTTGTTTGTCTTTGGAGTGCTTTCAATGTAGGAGCATTCGTCCAATCGTTAAGTTGATCCATCGAACTTCAAAAGAAATTACGAGTGATTTGACGTTGCATCGAATTTGCATAAATTTCACAGTGATCGAATCCTCCTTTCACATAGATTCAGTTTAAAAAAAAAAAGCGGAAAACAGATGACGGACATTGAAATAATATCAGATCTCATGAGCCACTTATCCGACTGGTCACCTCAACAGGTAACTAATAGGAAGAAAATATGCATAAAACTACCTTCATGCCATTATTAATGGGCTCATCGATAAGAATCTCTGTCATCGATATCAGAAAAAACCGATGTTATGATTTTCAAAAATAATTTTTTGTATGAGCATAAAAAATCGACTATCTTCTTCAATATTAAAGAATGTTTCCTGTGAAAACTAATGAAACTCAACGGTCATATCGTATTGAATGAAAACAAACTCCTTTTAGTGTTGAAAGAATGAGTGCAGAATTTAAGCACAACGCAGTCTTACCAATCTATAAATCCAATCATACATACGTCCAAGCAATTAAATAATACAATTCACTTTTTTCCTTCAATTTTTCTTTATTTTTGGCAAAAGAAGATGAGATTGGATAGAATTTAGGAGCGAATTTATATTATTCATAGTGATTCTTTAATCATCGTTCTCGAGCACTCCTCAGATTATTCTCCTCATATTCGATCAGAAGAAGGATGCTATAAACTCTCCCCTCTACTTTATTCACGATATTGTTTTCACCATTTACGATACACGATCGAGTTACAGGAAACTAAGCGCATTACAACGAGATGTTTACATAAATGAGCGAAGTACGGAATACAGAAATAGCTTTAAGGCTATAGAACGCTAAAATATTACGGTCGAATGCCTCAGAGCATTAACTAATATGGTCTTTTACTCGTTAAAATACCCAAAATATGGGAGAGAGAATAATATTTTCCAATATTGCTCTGTGCAAATTTTACAAATACTTCATAAAAATGCTTCATATAGTTGTTCATGGATGAGTATCTAAATAAACAGATTCCTTATTATTGTTATGAAACATTGAATATGTGAAATACAGCACTACGCTAACGGTATTCATCACTAAATTGAAGAACGAAAAGAACTTATTGCAGTTGGGGAACACTGAAAAGCTTTGCGATTAGTTTTTCTAATTAGTTGCCGCAAATCCTCCCCGAGTGCCAAAATCATTCGCGATTCTTCCTGAATAATTTTCAAAGCAACAGAAAAGATTGCGCGGCGAATCTCCTTCAGATTCCCAAGTGCTTCCTGTAGGCATGGAAGTACCAATTTTCTAGAGCAGGAACCTATGGCGAGGAAGCGATAAAAGTTTGAATCTGCCAATTCCTTTGGTCCCGTCCTTGCATTAGTTCTTTCGCTTAATTGCACGTTACTTACCCTAGGCGGAGAAGTTATTCATGCTACAATCCCTTGTTGGGGTGATGGGAAGTGAATGTACAGATACTTTATAAGTAAACGATGAGCAAATAAAAGTTACTTTAAAATTAGTTATTCGTGAAAGTGCAAGAGTAAATGCAATTTTTGTGGCTTTATATAGCCAGCAATTTTTCTAAAAAAAAAAAAAAAAATACACCATTAAACGACTCGTCGAAAATTTTTCGTCCTTTTGAACTTTGCTTTGCACTAGAAACTCAAATACACGTATTCATATGAGCCTTTTGAAGCCTTCTCTTCTTTTATTCACATTTAAAGGATAGTCTCATCATCCAGCAGCTGCAACTTTGACGATCATATGTCATGTCTTATATCATTGGCACTTTTTTCCCCACTAATTTTTTTTCGAAAACGAATACGATGAAAGCAATTAATAAAGAGAATACTTTAGAAATTCATTAATAAAAATAGACGCACTTTCTGCATTCGTAAAAATGAAAGAGTTTTCTTACGGATGCCATCATATATCAATATTGTAGACGTAAGCATTTTTTTGTTCATTTCACTTCAAAAATAGAATGCAATAAAAGAGAAAACGAAACTTTTGCAGTCATGTGACAAGTTCTCTCAAAGGAGTTCACGGAAGAGTGGACAAAAAATGAAAGTAGATGCGGAAATATCGCCAAAAGTTAACTAGAAAAATATTTTCTGCAATAATCAACAACTATCTTCTCGATGCAATGACGTTATTCTATGCTATTCGCACAAATACTTTCAACGTAAATATTTTCCATTGTAATTTTTTTCGTTTGAAGAGAACCATTGAAGCATTATAAGAAGAAGCATTTATTTCCGCTAGTAGAAAAATTTTTAAAGAAATGAACGGAAGAAAGTAAGCGCATGATTCCAATGAATATATGCATAGCAAGTCTAAAGATAATTTTATATGCTTAACGTTTATAACTTTAGAAAAGTTCTAACTAGCTGCTCTTTTATTTAGAGTAATGTTATTCGAATAGGTAAAATAGACTTTGAAGCATTTCAAAGGACAATAAGAGGAAATGGTAGAAGAATGATAAGTGAGATATCTATAACTTTGTGCACCATCAGCAATGAAAAATTGGGGTTATACGAGGTGGGAAAACGAGAAGCAATGAGCATTCTGTGGATGCTAATGAATAGGACGAAATAAAATTAAATGACAATATGAGAGACCGAAATGAATGAAGCTAAAATAAAATAAACGAAAAAACCTTATAGAAACGCACCCGTAGATCGATGGGACCTATCAACGAGAAACGAATTACACGAATAAATACGCGATGAGAGAAGAAAATAGAAAGAATTTCCTATGCCTATTCAATATTAAAAAAAAAAACTCCCCTAAAAACTACTCGTTTTCCTCAAAAAAAAAAAAAAGATAGCAACATTTCGACGCTATCCTCATAAATTTTTACTGCATTGAAAGCAATATATTTAAAGATATTTGTAGATGAAACGATGATTCTTCAATGATGAGAAATACAATGCACATTATACGTAAGATTTTGATTTATGACGAAAAGTATCGAGAATAAAATATAGTGGAACGAAAACCAGAATAAAATTCTAAAAAAATACATAAAATACAAAAGAAAAAAACTTCTCCGAACTCAAACATTTCTCGTTTCCGTTTAAATATTTCAATTTGTGGAAATAAATAAACTTTAGAGTCTTTTTTATGGTTTTATCTATTAACTTAATCTTACTTTCTGTGACTGCAACACTGCAAGCTTTCCTAAAATAAATACCATCTATTCATCATTTTTTACAATGGCCTAAAGAGTGTAGTCTTATATTTTCAGGCTTAAAATGAGTGTCTATTCGAAATATCTCTATGCTAAGTATGTAATGCAATGCACTATACTTTGCTTTTATGTGCCGGATGAACGCATTACATCCATCTTTTTTTCTTAATGTTCCGCTGAAGGATTGGCACGTGTGGCGCGCTTTCTACATTCGAAATATTAAGACAACATCGATATTCCGGGAATGATGCCCCGATTTTCAAAAAGCGCTCTCATATGAATTGATCGGTCATACAATCCCCAAAGTAAAATTCTCAGCGAATTTTCATTATCATTAACACATCCGAAAATAACTAAATGAGATAGATGAAAATTCAGTATATATATATATATATATATATATATATATATATATATATATATATATATATATATATATATATATATATACGTAGAATTTGCATAACATTTAAGCATAAGAAGACGACACAGCCAAAGCATCTTAAGAGCTCACATATGGAAAAGCATAGAAATGGTTTCACATTTCACAGCGGAATATAACTTCATAAAAGATTAAAGTTAAAAAAATTTATGAAAAACGAAAAATGACATTATAATATTTGCATTTATGCATTTTATAGCAAAGACAGAGTACAGGTGAAGAAGTTATATAAAAGTGGAAAGGACAAATGAAATAGTCCTGTTTATGAATAGATTTCCTTAGTATTCATTTCCCATCTAGTTAACTCATCAAATTTCTTACTCAACAAAATGAAAAGAACCTTCGGCGGTGTTTTTGAAGCATAATTAGGTGCATATGTGATTTCCTTATTTTATATTTACAGTAGCAAACAGCACACAATTGATGTCAGTTTCCTAGAGTAAGAATCACTGTATTCGAAGGCGAACTAACAATATCAGGATGCTTCCGGTAAAACAGAGTGTTTTCAGAGAAACAGGCAATATGAGCAATACTCTATGACCTTCTGTTGGCATTATGGCTCACAACTTGAAAGGTCCCGAAGTTCAGATAGAACTCGAAACGAAGAGAGCCTCCAAAGTAGGAGCCAGTGAACGATTTCCGGTGCCGCAGAGGTTGAACTTCATCGAAGGTCAACAGGCTGCAAAAGCGAGCTCATTTTCGCTATCGCTTCGAGTAAAATGCGAGTCAGAACGGAAACAAATAAAATGCGTTCCATTCTTCTCGAAGAGAGGACAGTTTAGGATAGTGAAGTTCACTAGAACTTCTACGGAAGCACTAGTTCAGACAAGAGCCTACAAGCGTGAAAGCTCATTTGACTTCTGGGAGGTAGCAGTTTTATTTTGCCCCATATAACCCCTGACGCTTGCCCATATATATATATATATATATATATATATATATATATATATATATATATATATATATATATATATATATATATATATATATATATATATATATATATATATATATATATATATATATATATATATAGAGAAATCAATCAACAGCAAACAGCGGCGTCAAAATATTTATGGGACTGCACACATATAGCGGTGCCTGCTCGTTCTTTTCCTGCAATCTAACGGCCCTCCCCCAATCGATTGCCGCAATGAAGAAATAAATATTCTGCATAGAAAAGCGCACAACCCTAAATACGCACACTATTTTTTCAAAAAAAGAAAAAAAGGAACTATCATTCAATGATCGTTCATTGAAAAAAATCCTTCAAATTCAAAAAGTTAAATCAGAAAGAAGACAATTAGGATTGGTTGTTGTGTCGGTGACATATATCGAAGAAAGAAATAACAAACAAGCTGTTAAACTTCTATTTACTCCAGAGAAAAATAATGCCTCATGAGGTCAATGACCATAAATTGAGCATTCATTAGCAGACGCGTAGCTTTGTGGAATCATAAAACGAAACGTTTCTCGCGAACAACATTATGGAAAATGAATCGTTCATATTTGGCACCGCAGTTTCACATACTTTCGGCCTGCCAGCTCCCTCTCGCTCCCCCTGCAATAAAAAAGAAGGCCATGCGCCGTGCAGATAACTTTGGAAATGCCATATATGCGCCTATTTTGCTCGCATATAAGAGAACGAATGCTGTGAGAGTTAATCATCTCCGGCAGTAATCAATTAGCAACTAATCGAAAATAGTGTGAAATGAAATCAGAAGAAATGATTGAAAATCGTAATTAGCGAATTCATCTCCAAATGCGTCGACATATCCTATACTCTCACTCTATTAGCAGTCATTAATCGATCTTATACGACCGAAACTTCCTGCAAAAATAACCAATTCTTTCGCTTTGATGAGATAATGTTCGAGTTTATTTTCTATACAATAAAAAGCATCATTAAACTATGACAATCGATGAGATATCATTGCTTTAGCGTACAACAATTTGATTTTTAAATGATCACTCAAAATTTACGCTTGTAAAATAGCACATTTATGTAAGCAAGCTAGTCGCGACTTAACAAGTTACTATGACAGCACTATTCAGGATGGTGAAAACTTCTATTGAAAAGCGATGAGATAATAAACCAATCGGAAGTTGGATTTGGATGAGTTTTGTTGATCGAAATTTTTCGCGATTGTGACAGCTATATCAACTCTAATATTAGTCTTATAATTACCACTTCATTACTATGTTCATTGCATTAGAAAAGGCGAAATCAACTCATCAACTCGATATTAGCTTTTTCCATTCTCAATCATCCATCGGTGAAAGAAGCATTTTAGTTTTGCGCATAATTTCCATTTGATAAGGTATACATTGTTGGCAATTTAGGTAATAAATATGAAAGGAAATCATCATAAAAGTGTTTACAATCACAAAGGAAAGAGTTTTTAAAATATAGGCAAAATTTTGTTTCGAATTTTTTTAGATCAGCTACATATTTTATTCAGTAGAAATTCCTGTAGCTTTCCATTCTTCATGATTATATATAACTGAGAGCATAAATGATAAAGTTGCATGCTTTTATTACAATGCATGAGATTTGTTTACAGATGTTCAGTTTATTGGCAATTTACGAGCAAAAATATAAGCATAGAAGGGAGCGATGTTTTAGACGTTCGCTTCCGTCCAAAGAGAAATTGATCGAAACGAGCAAACCCAAAACGTAAAATACAAAAAAAAAAAATTTCTAATATTCGCAAAAATAAACATTTACTGCTGTAATTAGCTAGAAAGTAAAGCGAAGCTTGATATGTAAAAGAAAATTCTATAAGGAAACCACGAAAAGCTCCACTGAAATATAAGAAAAAAGTGCACAATTCTCAAAGACGATACACGACGGTGAATAAGAGTAGAAAGAAGCGTACAATTCTCAAAGACGATATGCGATGTGGAATGAGTAAATACGAAAGAGTCATATGATTGCATAAATTTTGTTGTTTGCACTACATAATTGTAATTGCTTTATTGAGTGCAATTGATCTAGCACGGTTCCCATTATTCGTTGAGAATTGTTTATTTCTATCGCCCTTAAGGGGGAGATAGAAATAAACCATTTTCATTCTTCTTTACTGTTCTATTTTCACTACCATATCGAATGAACACATCTATAACGAATAGGTTCAGTTGAATTCCCTCGGAACATGTCATTTTGAGTAGGGTTCCAAGAATATTTTTACGTGCATCCCGGTGCATCGCTACCGGAAGCTTCTTCTAAAATCGCAATCGAATATAATCTAGGAATCATAAATGTGTTATCGTTCTGAATTCGCGAAACTTTTAAAAGACTGAAGTTGGCTGAGTTCGCAAGGATTTTCGAAATTTTACTATAATGCAAGATTGTACCAAGATTGTGCTATCTAATATGTGCCAAATTAATTCATTCATTTCTATCTTTGATAGAGATAATGGCGGATTAAAAATATGAGAGGTGTAATGATGGCACCAAGGAAGAGACAAAAGTGAAATTCCAACTCTCGCCCTTTCCCCCTTCCCATCCATCTCGTGGGCTTAATCATTGGCAATCAGGGAAACTTTTCTTCCTCCTCTCGTTAGTCGAAAGCCGGATGAAAGTGACTGATATAACTTTTTGTGGCAAAGAAATTGAATCGCCAACGAATAAAGACCATAGCAGGAGATCATTGAAGTTTGATCGAAATATAGGTAATTTACCATCATTTTTGGGTAACACTATTGTAGTTTGTGCTCACTTAATTATCTTCTATAAATTTCAGAGCAAACAATGACCTTCTGATGCAATTTGAAGAAACAATGCATACAGAGGATTGCAAAAGAACTTTTCTATTCGAAAAAGTATTCCTATTGAGCACTTCATTCAATTAGCTAGTATGCAAAATTTTTCGCAAAATCTCTATGATATTTTTCAAGCATAATAAGCATTTTCAAGCATTTTCAAGCACCTATAAATTCAACTGTCAACGATGAATTTAACCTCAGCTTGTAACGATGCTTTTCCAGATATGACTCTAAATGAGGCAAGTTCTCTTATAATTTGACGCAGCTGTCCCGTTATTCCTGTTATTTTCAATAACATTGCAAGCATATGATAGCAGGAAATGGTTTTTTTCTGGCTTTCTTGTCGCTCTCAACGTCAATATATGCTTCATTGTTTTCTCGCTTTATCTTTGTTGCTGGATTTTTAAATATCCATTTCCCTTTTCGAGTAAATTGCAAATGATCCTCTTTTAGGATAGATTTCCACTCAACATAGAAACTACTATAAAACGCTTCCGAACAATGGTGCATTAATCCAGCGGAAAGGATCCTTAAAAATCTTTTCATAAATTTTTTGAATGAGAGCGTACTTCAACGATCGAGCTCGCTTTGACACGCTCAAACATATTGTTGTGATGAACGACTGTCCTACGACTCAATTTGCATATATCGACCTCAGTGATATCTGTTCTTTTCTGCTCTGTTATATAGCGCCTTTTTCCTGGTTGTCTGGTTGCGTATTTCAAACCCGTTTGCTGTTATGTGCGTTGATTCCGATATCGTGATGGTTTTTTGTACTCCTCGATCCACTTAGCCAGTTCGCTCTAAGGCGCAATTTCAATCGGTCATCAATAAACGTCAACTTTTCTTCTCGCCTCATCCGCCCGGAGGCAAGACGGGACATATCTTTTATTTCTGAAATGCTCTTGATTTATGATCGTTTCAAGTCTTCGATTCCCATTCCTATCCCCCACCACCACTACACCAAGAGCAATCTTCGCTATCGTCCAGCTATCGTTTGTAAAGAATTCAGAAACGATAGAGCTTATCAACCTCACTATTCCCAACACAATCAAATAGTATCACACGTCTAGAAATATTTGCCTCATTTGATAAGCAAAGCAATCTTCAGTAGCTAGCTAATAATACCATTACAGCGAACGATCTTTTCCTTCGCTCTCAGAATAAACCAAACTTAAGAATGATGAGGAATAGGAGACAACGCAAATGCCGCATTATTTTCAATAAAATTGCAGTAGTTACGATTTTTCCTAGACTCACAGAGTAGCATACGTGAAGAGAGAGGCTTATTAAACTGGAGGAATTATCTTTTACTTCAAGATTTTCATTTGACACAATATACAGCATTTTAGGCCTACAAAAACAATCCCATACTGTGGAGTTTCGAATATGAAAGAAGAATTTATTGGGGATTTTTTGAACTATGAAGAGCGCTTCTATTGAGAAAAGATTTGAAGCAGTGCGAAATCCTTTACTGAAAACAAGAAGAAACAGATAAATGCTGCCGTTTTGCGTCCTTCACGACAGAAATGACTTTTCTTCCCACTGCCTCAGTCAACAATTGTAGTTTCGGCTTTTGCGCTACTATTCAATGAACTTATCGGAAGTGTCTCCTCAACAACAAAGCAAACAATCATAACTTGCACTTTCGATGGCAAGATAAACCAAAAAAAAAGAAATTCACAAGTCTGAAGCAATAAGACAAGAAAAATGGAAAAACGAAACGGAATAATATGAGCTCAGCTAAATATCTAGTCAACAATGACAAAATAAGTCAATATTTTCACTGCATTTCCTCAAGACAACGGTTGATTTAAAAATTGAGTGGAGATAAAAATACAACGTAGTGAGCATCGAAATTGAGAAAACAGATGACACTGAAATTCCGAATAATGAAGCGATTTGTTCGAACGTTGTAGTGATGGTCATAACTGAAAATGAAATGTCAATTAAACACCCGTTTATCTGCGTAGAAAAAGGAATCCTACTTCCAGTCTCAAAGAAATATCAAATGTATAATCATATAGTGATTTATTCCTCTTTAGAAACTATTAATATCGTTGAATTCAATAACATATCATTTTTCACGACGAATTTTTCAGCAGTAAGTTCATTGTTTACTAGCATTTTCAATTGACTCGTCGATATAATAAACAAATTACCACCCTATCGTCCTTAAGGAAGAAATTAAGTAATTTCTAGAGGTAATATACGATGCCCTATGCTATCGGACAATAAAGAAGAATAGAAACTCTTGTCAGCATTACACTGCTGTTTTATTTTTATTGAGTATGCCAAGAATGATTTTAGAACGCTTCTCAAATATTAATTACAATAATATTTTGCGACTATTTCACAAATGCAAGTAAAGCTTCATATGCCCACCTTTTCCACCGCAATCAATTTCTTTGCAGAATACGATCGACGAATAAAGTGAAGAAAAGATATAACTGCAGGTTAATGTGCACGACACAAAGATCATGATTAACGCATAATGGTAGTTGCTATATGCGTCTACAATATGTGAGATGTAGGCACCAAAAGCATTGCGTACTTCACTATGTAACTGATCAGTTGCATCGTTTGGTATGCCTCCTGTAGAATACCTTTATTTCTATCTGTAGAATATTGAAAGTAACAAAATAATGTTCAAAAAGAACATATCAATGTTTTTTTTTTAATTGTAATTCATTGTTCAACAAGAGTCATATGTTGTGAACATTTCATTTGCTCATTTCTTCGCAGGTATCAAGCCAAAATCTACTGTGTCAATGCGAACGAGATTTCCGAGGGTGAAATAAGGTCTTTTGTGGACGCAAGATTTGAAAATGATCCCTCCAACTCTAGAAGACCTCATTTCATGCCATTTCAAATTGCTACTTTACTGAAGCGTCTAGGTCCAAATCTTAGCAAGCCCAAGCATTTCACCTAAGAACGAACGTTTGAGACAGCTATAGATTTTCTAGGACGTTTTGCTGGATATCTGAAACGGTCTCATACTCTTTGAGAAATATCGCAACTTTACTGAATAAACGAAGCGTCTTTCTTTGTTCGAGGCATATTGCAATGATGCTGCGCTAAAGCCCTTCAAATGGTTCCTTAATACGGTACAGCTGTCAGTAGTGCGACACTCTTTTCGCAAGTGGTATTTCTTTTCTTCTGAACACTGCAGGTATTAGGAATCTTTGCACCCTCCGTTGCTCTATCTTCTGAATATGAGTGACCTTATAATCGAAAAAAACATATCGTTGAAAATTTTCATATAGATTGTCTATAGCAATGCAGTAACATAGAGGATCTCTTAAATTCATGCTAACAACCATGCTATTAGTTTCTGGCAAGTAGTTTTTTCCGTCATATTCAGAGGCAATACTCTCGCCACTGCCGGATAACAGTAGACGATCTTCAACAGAACAACCGAACAACATCGGATTCCTTCAGATCTGCTTCCTCAGTGCTATTCAGCGCACCTCCTAGCATCAGGAGACGAGCAAAGAAGCTAGAACCCTTAAAGGGGATTTTGGAAAAAGTAGACTTATTTGGCCCAAATGATTCCAAACTTAAGTCAGTTGCATCACAAAAGAGAATTAGGAAGAGTTTTCACTTGTACGGTCAGACTGTACATTTCCCCTTTGAGGCACCATTTCGAGATTAACTTCGAGAGTTTATTAAATTGCCTTGCTAAGAAATATAAATTGCGCTTTGCAATTTTTTGCACTTTTGAGCTTGTTTCTCTTCTGTTCCAAATAAGTGCAATCGATGCCATTTAAGTTACGCGGAACTAAGATACACGCCCTTTAAATTGTCGGAGAATGTTTGTGTAAACTGCGTAATATAATTATTGTGCACTGCAAAAATGCAAATAAATAGAGGCAGGGAAAGTTGTCAACGCTGCCTAACCTGCTCGCTTCAATCAGGGATTTAAGTTTTTACTGAAAATTTTAGCAATGCTGCCACAGCTCTATCGATCCTGTAGCGTTCAGAAATTATAACTATTATTCTTACAGTGAACGATCCTTCTCAACATTCAAATGCTCAAGAATGTTCATCGAAAAATCCCTCTGCGCAATAAAATCAACAAATAGCCAAAATCACATTTTGGACGGCATTATTGTCGTTCTAAGAGTGATCTCTTTTGCACAGACCATGAAAACGCTAAGAAATCCGTGTCATGTCTACACTAGGTTTCGAAAGAAAAATACAGACACTGGGAATCTTATCACAATTTTCCCTTAAAAAAGATTTGTTATTTGAAAAAGTTTGCAAAATCTCTCGCCAGCTCTCCTAAGTTTCATCGCACTTTTGACCTAAATATGCGATCTAGTACTTCACAGTGATGTGAGAAATTTTCACATGACTTCGGAAGAACACGCCTGTTGTTTACTTCCATGCCAAAACTAGTCAACTGTGCTCATCGCAGCCAAAAGTATGAAGTGTTTCTATAGAAAGTGCTTACAAATGCAGGAATGCTGCAAGAAAAGTAATGTGCTCGCAACGATTACGCCCTCATCAGCACTTTTTTTCATATTCCGTCATCTCATGTATATATATATATATATATATATATATATATAGCTCACATATAATTAAACGTCTCTCATGCACTGTTTGCCAAAAAGCAAAAATACCGACCAGTAAAACGCGAGTGTTGACAGAACATCAGATCTTTCTCGCAAAATTTTTCGATCATCTCAAATGAATTCCCAGTGTGATAGGTGCACATGCCTAAGAAGACAAGCTGAAGTAGTAGAACAGCATTAGAAATTGCTTCAATGCAGACAATCCACCGTGGAATGCTTCTGATCTCGTCAGGTGTTGCCAATGAATTCTTATGCAGTGTTTCCACCATCGGCATGCATCCGACTTGACGATCTTCCTTTGCTATAACTTGCAGTACTTTATCATCACTCTAAGGTTTCTTCAAATTATTCAAAAACGATAACAGCAAAATTTAGAAACGTCGTGACTTGTCTAGATTTCACTTGTAAAATTACATGTGCAATTAAAACTTCAGCTTCAAAATAAAATTGTCTCGTTTATATCGTTTATAAGAGCATCTCATTATGACTTATAAAAGATAGGATGAAAGTGAGGGAAAATATGCGCTCCGGATGAAGACGAAAAAAGCATGGAAAACATTTTAGGTAACCGTTCCTCTCGAAAAATCTTCTTTCATCCATCGAGTTAGACCTCATCTACCTCCTACAGAGTCTCTAATTCTGGCAAAAGTTTCCGGATGCGATAGGTGCGAGAAAAAACTTGCAAATTCAAGATTTACAAGTGCCGTGACGTGCTTGCATTCTCTGCATTCTTTTGCTCCTCTTTAATAAGATCAGCGTAACGGTTCCGATGTAAAAGAAAGAAAAGTTCAGAATTTCAAGATGTTTTCGATTCGTTAAATCCTGCAAGTTGGAAAATAGGATCCACTTGGAAATCTTGAATTTGCAAGTTTTTTCTCGCGCCTATCGCATCCGGAAATGTTTCCCACAGTTAGAGTTTCTGTAGGAGATAGAAGAGGTCTAACTCGATGGAGGAAAGAAGATTTTTGGAGAGGAAAGGTTACTTAAAATGTTTTCGATGCTTTTTTCGTGTTCATCCGGAACGCATATTTTCCCTCACTTTCATCCTATCTTGGATGTTGAACATCCTATCATAATGACGGTCCAAAAGTAGACATTGAAATATAGCTTAATTTGGCCAATTTTAAACTTTGGAAGGCTAATAAGAACCGAGCACATCCACCTATTGATTTGCCACATATTCATTCATGAAAGCCATTTAGCAAGTTGGCATGGAAAACACAAGTATATCAAATTCGTGAAATCGTGATCATTTAACATATAGAGCGATACCGAGTCACTATTATACGGCCTAGTGGAGACATTAGAAAGGATTACTGCGGCAAGCCCATTTAAACATCCTGTGGCTATGAGGAAACCTTCGATTCGTCGCTAACAATCACGCAACTCAGAAACAATGGCAAACGGCGATCAGCGATCTGTATACCCGTTCGCGGGTGTGCATTTCGCTAATAAGTTGAATTTGTTCCTTTAACATCGAATTTCGACTAATTGAAAAAATGTTACCATCTAGTGGAGTAAGATGAAGTCTGGAGATAAGACCAGGGCGTGTATCAGCGTAAGTGAAATCAATATCCGCAACACATGAAGCGGCTTCATCTTTTGTCGTCTCTTGTGCCCATAGTTTTCGAAATCGTTCCTGTGATTTGCGACAATTGTATTTGCTTTTCACAATATTTGATGCTAGAAATTTGAATTTTTTTTTTATTTCACCAGATATACTTTATGCACTGCAAAAAATAACATCGAGATGAAATAAAATATAGCTCGAAGAGAACGGATTGAATGAAAACATTTGTATTCTAAGCATTTCATATATTTTCACTAAGTGAATAACGTTTCGAAAGCGGAAGTGATTCATAAAGCAGTGTCAAGATGCAAAAAAAAGATTCTATGCAAAGCGGAAGAAGGTATTGGTACTCGAAGAGGAGCCATCTTAACAATATATGGTATTGCGTAGCTGGCAGAGGCGAACAGTGGTCACAGATACACGGCTGGTGCCATCACCTGGCGTAGCGCGCAAACCAGATCATCGCGGAAGAGAGCATACTGGAAGTTATTATCCGCTCCAGCCGTGGTCATGGATTCGCCGACGCCAGCTGACGATGGAGACAGCCCGACGCTGGATCGCTAGCGGCTTACATTAGCTGAGGTGTAGCTATGGCAGACAGCGGAAGACGAGCAACAGCACAGTCGACATCGAGCAACAGTGACGCCTCGTTTTCGAAAAGATCCGATCCAGCTTTCTTCATATTTATTGCTTCTTTACGTACTCTGAGGGAGATACTAACATTCTTATTGACCCCCTACTAAGGGACGAATATACTCCCATCTCCTTTATTGCCTCATTAGTACTGATTGCTCAGCTAACATTTGTGTGAGCTATTGATAAACCAAAGTAATGGAAATGGTAATACGATCTGTCACTGAGTTCATAAATCCATCCGGCCGAATATCATCGCATCTAAGACGTGAAAACATTTGAATATTGCCGTAAGGATGGTGCAAACAGAAATAATTGTATGTAGTAAACAAAGTCGTGAATGGTGTAGACTGATTATGTGAGGTCATACCTCCGACCTCAGATAACTAGTCAACGAAATCAGTGGTTGCTTGATGTCCTGACCTGCCACAGTAGTGCTTATTTCAGAGCACCAAACATATGAAAAGTTCTGCAATGAAAGCCTAAACCATGCAACGCATATGGGAAAAGCTCAGTAAGCTGACATATAGTTCTTCTTAAGTAGCGTTCATTGTGCTCATCAGTGTACTTTGCAACTGAACTTATAATAGCCTCCAAAATATGACCTTCATTTCTTGCGGAAGCTATGCACTCTAGTGCAAGAGACTCTACGCTTCTTTTAAAGACATTCTTGAGGGACTAATGTGTACCTTGAATGAGGATTATTCCTGTGATAAGAACAATAGTGCAAAGCACTATGGATATCATAAAGAACGGTACTGGTCGATAGCTATGAAAGCGGGCCGAAATCTCATCTTGAATCATCTCAAGCTTCATCCGTTCGTTGTTGATAATAGACCATTGGCTGAAGGAAGTTTCAACGCTAGAAATGTTTTCATGAAAGAGTTCGTACCCTGAAATTGCTTTTTCACTGAATCAACATATGTGACACTTGCAAATGCAACATTGCCATCAACTACCTTCCAATGTTCTTTACACAAATCGCATTTGGTAATGCTACAGTAGACGTACATTTACGAGCGTTCATTACTACTGTGCCCACATGCTACCGTAACACCAACTAGTCCTAAATAGTGTGACGCCATGATTTCATTAGAATATCGCTCGTTTTATGTCCCCTGTCGTTGTCTACCGTACTGTCTTTTTCTTGCGTTGTCTTCCTTTATTCACCACCTCCAATTCCAAGCACCGGTCTTTTGCGGCTTCAAGTTGGTATGCTACGACAAATCACAACGAGGTTCTTAAGAAACCATTACTTGTGTATCTCAGACGCTACTAGAAACGATAACAAAGGAACAATAACAGTAGTTTATCTTTGACCCAGATGCTTATCAATAATTGGAATACCGCCTAACAGATTAGCGCTACCTACATCATCTTTCTTCATCAAATATAATTAGACATAGTGTGGATCCTTTAGAATGTGTTGTGTGAGTGGAGCCACAGAGAAGTTAATTAGGTAGTTTGACCAAGTTTTGTTTCTCAGTCCTCCTTAGTTAAACTGGTGTTGGAGCCGTGTAGTTATATATTCCCAGCATTTAACTCTAAAAATTTTCCACACTTATAATCCTACTAGTTCCGCTTTTTCATGTTTACTCGAAGAACTGCGAGGACATTCATCGTTTATTTGAATCTATCCTATCTATTGAAACGACCTGTCGTCGTATCCGATCATTCATTCCCTTCGGCAATTTCATTGACCAATCCGGGCAAATCACAACGATTCTGCGCAATTATTCCATACTTCGATATCTTCGCCATCCTCGTCGCATTTTTTTTTCTAATAGCACTGCGGAAAAGCGGTTAATCGCAAACCCTCTCAAAACCTCAGCAGTAAGTCTATTTTAGAAATTAACGACATTAGCGCTCCCTTCGCTTTCAACGCAAAGCTTCTTCGGCGGAATTTCTTTCCTTGAAAAGCGAAATTTATAAGCCATTCCCATCCCCCTTCCCCTTGCATTCATACCCTTCCTAAATTTAAACTATGCTAGCCTTTTACAAATTTTCTCGCAACATATAGAGGAATGTTTGAAGCAAATGTGCAACTTTATATAGAACTCGTATGGTCTTGCAACATGCAGGAGCACTGTAATCGTTATAGACCTTTCATCGTTGCACATTAAAGTGAATATCATTCCTTGAATCGAATACGATTCCTACATTAGTAAAATGATGAAGGCACCTTCAATTTGGCTTTAGGTATTCAATAATTAAGGAGATCGAACGAAGTGGATATTTAGTATATGAATTGCTATGAGTAATCAATCGAGTCCTCGTCGACTCCTCTTAGCAATCCTTCTTCTAAGACCGTACGTGACGTGGCTGTACATCGTTCGTTCTTCTTTCATCTTTCTCTTTCCAAACATGTCTCTATTTCGGCTCATTTCTATCAGGCGATCATCAACCGACTTTTAATTATACCAGATGAAATAATTTTATACTGAATGCATTTTATTCCACTTTTTTTGGAAAATTCTAAAATTAGTTTTCCAGATGAGAGAAATGCAAAGTGGGATATTGTCTCAGCCCTCGTGTTATACTTTTCCACTTTTCTCCACCCATCCATCTTCCACTGAAAGATTGTGGCAATATGTAGATTCATTTACAGAATTCTTTAAGTATTGTTGTTTTGTATAATATTCGTTTAAAGAATACTGGATGATGTATAAATATTACATAAATATTATTTATAGATAAAAAATTTATCATCATAGTACGATCAATTTTGCATTTGAATATATTAAAACAATCGATTTATGCATATCTACTAACTCAAATACAATCATTGCTCATATTAAAAATTACCTTTAATAGTGCGAAATAACATAAGAGAAACGAACGCCATTCGTAGAAAATATCACAGCCGCTTAGCGCCGATTTTATTGCATGAATGACGAGCAACTGCATTTCGGATGACATCCGGCCTATGTGCATACTACTTGAAATTTCTATGAAATTTCATTGATGACGACATGTCTTAGCATTTATATTCGAAGTTTGAGGTTCATTTGCATATAGTATGCAAACTTCAACGAGATGAAGGAAGGGAGTGCTAAAAAATGGAAAAAAAAACGGATAAAAAAGCGATAAGAGCGCTGCTAAGGGGATTCTGAAAGTGCAGACGACACCAATACATAATGTAATATGCAAGTGAATCGGAAAGTGGAATGAGGGTGGGGAGAGGATAGCGGGGAGAGGGGAAGTTGTCGATGAAAGAAAACTTGCAGTTATTAATGACCACTCTTAACTATGGGGAACCACCGGTCGTGCACTTCCTTTATTGTCTCTTGTTTAAAGCGCTTATGATGACAGATGTGCAAGGGTTGACTCCATAATAGGAAAAAGTTTTTCCGCATTGATCATATGGATCCGAAATGGATCCGAAAGTTGTTATGCAGTCTTGCTTTGTTCTCTTAGCCTCCTAATGATCTACAGATCAATTCTTAGAAAAGTCGCCCTTATATTTTAGATCCTCAACTGTGAATCTTGCACTTTGAATGAAACTGCTGAAGTTTCCTCGAGAGCTAGGCTGAATTCATTCCTTCCCGATCAAAAAAATTCTATCCTTCGAGGATTTTTTTTTTGAGTATTGGCCTAACTTTTATTTCCAAGGCGCAAATGAGAGGAGAGAGGGGGAATTGGTTTTCATACGCAAATAGTCCACTTAATCTTCAGCATATCTATATCTGCTTGTGTCTCTTTATCTGCTAGTATAAGTCCTTTAGATGTTGGTGCTATTCAGTCACTGGAACAATATGAGCCTGAAATATGAGCTGTATGAACCAATTTTCGGCTATGACTGAGTTCCTGGAGATTTTCGTCCGTTGCACTTGATTGTGTTCGAGATTGCGTTCATGCTTGGTGGTTCGGATAAGCCGACCACTAGCGCATCTTTCTTGGCTTCCAGCTGCATTAACAAGAAAGGCATTGCATGTTGTCTACTTGGAAAAACTATTATCCTTATAGAGATTGTTTTCATTATATATAAGAGTTCACCCGATTTATCATTTCCACTTCGAGGTTAAAGAGACATTATTATATGAGATGAAGATGAATTCACCAAAGGAGACGTAGGTTTATTAGATATTTAAGCCTATTTCTATTATATTTTACCATTTATTTATAATAAACAATGAAAATTCTGCTTTTTTGCATATTGTTCGCAAAATTTTCTTTTTTGAATATACAACGCATTTATGGCGCAATTTTTTCAATGAATATTTTCCTTTCACTAATTATTAAAAAAAAAAAGATTCCGTTTTCCTCAAAAATAATTTCTTATGAGCTTTTTAAGTTCTCGCAAAAAATTTTTTTACATATTCGTCCAATAAAACATCATCAAGATAAAAAGAAAATAGTTGTTATTGATGACGTTTTATTACTGACCTCTCAAGGATTAACGATACTCAATCGTGTGCTTTATTCATTTTTTTGCTTGCTTGTAGGGTAATACATCTAGAGATCTGAAAATTATGTGATGAGAGAGGTGAAAGCACAGAAAATATAGATATTATCGGAGAAAAGAGTAGAGAAAAAAAGAAAACCTCATGTCAGCATTCCTCAACGATATTGTTTACTTAGGCATTTTTGGTGGGAAATCGAATGTTTCATTTTCGATGACGATAATCAACGTTTCTCTTGAACATTTTTCTAGTGATTCTTTCTTTACTGAAGAGGGCTCTGATGTTTCATTCCAGGGACTCTTTATTAGTAAGGATAAGAAAAAGAGAGAGGATAGTAATATATGTAGAAAACTCTGGAGAGAAGAAAAGGCAATGAAAAATATAATTGTTTCTTTAGTTAAAAATGAGAAAAAAATGAAGAAATATGCAGATTAAGATAGATAGGAGGATTTATATATAAAAGATGAATGATAAAAAAAGAAGGTAATAAGAAAATAAGAAAAGGGAAATATTCATATCGAAGAAAATAACTATAATTTACATACTAAAGAAAGACGATCAAACAGCGATGAATAGGACTGATAGAAAAATATGTTTATTTCTTTACTATTTTAATATCGTATGTTAATTTATTTCTTAGTATTCCGCTGCGCAATTTTCGATGAAATGAGTCTAATTGAAATGATAGTGTACACTAACATTTATTTAGGAGATGTCAAACATATAAAATAGTTTGCCGATGATTTCTTTATAGCTTCCGCTTGATAACTCGTCGTATATTATTTTCTGTGCAGAATATATTCTTTTTTATTATACGATCAAGCATACAACGGTTCTTACATAATGACAAATTATAGACATAGGTAAATTTTGCGCGAAAATAAGACAAACACCGTGAAAAAATTTTTTTGTAAGTTTTGAAAAATGATTTCAACATTTTTTTTTTAACATTTCAGGCACCTCTTCTTGTTACTCTTGTATCATAAAGTGCATTTCAGTCATCTTTTGACCAAAAAAAAAACGAAAGCTCACTCTTCTTTGTGTAATCACTTTCGCTTTTCAGCAGTTATTTGTTTAATGTGCATATTCTTGGAATATTCAATTAATATACATCTTTTTTTTATAGATCAAACTCCTCTACGAACCAACATGAATAAGCGATCGATGCCAGCCTCAACAATGAATGCTTCTGTAACATCACTCACATCACGCTTTAAGATCACAAGAAATCCTTTCGGTTCACTTGTGAATACAATTTCTCGACGACGTGATAGTTGTGCATTGCAGCAGAAGATTGGAAAAGAAAATAAGGTAAGCAAACATTTGGAAGATTTATAGGGATTATATAGATGTTTAGAGCGCTGTTGAACGACCTATGTTATTCGTGAAACCACCATTATATATTCGATGGGCATAGAGGTTTCTCAATGGCATCATGGGGAACATATAATATTCCCTTAGGCGAGTAAATTGGGCTTTCATACTTCAATAAAATATCCCCGACAAAATGGTTAAAATTATTTATTTATTCGATCCTAACGTACAAAACTCGATTACTTTTGTCCATTTTTTGACGTTACAATGAAAAGAACTGAAATATTGAAGGTATTTTATTTATAACACCGAATTTCAAGGGTAAACGTCATACGTAGTTCATTAATTAAACAATAAGATTGTATTTTCATGCTTGAACAATTGCGTGCTAATTTTTTAACATCTTTTTTGCACTGTTTTCCTCGAAAAAAAAAAAAGAAATCACTCTTTCGATACTCAATTCTTAGATGAATTTCTTGCAAATTGCCTGATAGTGCAATATAAATATTCATCATCAGATCACTAATAGAAATTTTGTGATTTTTATAATATGCAGATGTCACGAGAAGAATATTTTTTTTTTGTCAATGTCTGCACATTCTTTGATTGACCTGAATATTTGAGTGCCTAATATACATCTGTTTAAACTTCAACCTTTTTTTTCCCTTCTACAAAAAAATTTCCCACTTCATCTTCTCGAAAGTTCAAGGTTTTTTGATCGTTTGGTCAGAATTCCTCATATCTTTTCGGAGGCAGCCCGATCGGCATAGCAAGATTGCTATTTATAACGCTTTTTTTTTTTGTTTAAAGTTTTTCGATATGAATCTCTATTCTAAGTACTTAAAAAACATCTTCCTCTTGAATTCATCGAGCACGATATATTGACTATGATGTTTTCGTGTAAATGAATAAATAAGAGGGAATATAATAATTAATATCAACTTATTATGCAAATTTTTCAAATATACAAATTTTATCAAATCTGCAAAATTTCGTTTAAAGTGTCCATTTTAAAGAAGGCTTTTCAACGTCGTAAATTTACGCATCTCATTTCTCCACTATTCGCTTTAATCAATCATTAAATATGCTAGAATATCTGCCCTATAGCCTGCAATAGATCGTGACAGTCACGATAGAACGTAATTCTGGTCTGGATTTTATGGTCTTTTTTAAATTTCGTAAATGAAAAATTGCAAAATGCGGTTTTTTGATGAACACTAAAGCGCTAATTTTTAGAGAGCATCGAATGTCGAAATTCACTTTTTATTACAAAGGATATGAAAGAAAACAGGAAAGCGCGCCAGAAAACCAGCTGAGTATGTAGGTGTGTTGATGGTTAGGTGGAAGTTGATGGAGAGGAAGATGTTTTTTTTTTCATTTAAAAAAAATCTCTCTTCAGCCGTCATCTGAAGAAGGCAAAGTGGACAGAACGAACCATTGAGAGCATAGCTAGGCAATTCTACTTCATAAAAAATTCAACGCTTTAAATTATGAAAATATTTTAATTTTTTAAAGCATTTTTTTGCAACTATGGTATAAACTGTTCACGTTTGTCAATGCTTTACGATCTCACGATTGCAGAATTGTTGCATTTGATGTAATCTATGCAAGAATTGATTACATTGACGCAATTTATTGAGGAAAATGCTCCAATAAAATAACATATGCTATTGCAAAGAAAATTTTATTCATTTGAATATACAATGATTATTTAATATTAAGTGATGAAGTATGCAAAATAAATTGCAATGATATGCGTTTTTTTTGCATTCTTAAATTATTTGATATTTTTGAATAAACAATAAATATTAGATATACAAAGTAAAGCTTTAATATATTTATTTATTAGACCACACACGAAAACAATGAAAGATTAATTTTTGTATAAAATAACAAGTCGATCGACTTAAAGTATGTGAAAATTTTTTCCAATCTTTAGAAGTTTGTGATTTTTTTTTTGTGCAATTGATGAACTGATATGAAATTAACATCAGCGATCACTAGGTGTATATTATATCAACGAGCTTTTCTAAATACAATCCCAGAAGCACTCGAATTAAAGCTACTGGGTAGATATGTGTGGTAACTAATTTTTGAAAAGGTCGTAGTTCAAAAATTTATAATTCGTTTTAGTTTTTCGATGCATATAAGTGAGTGTTGTAATAAACGCATTCTCTTTCATTTATTTTCTTGTATTATTTTTGTTTATGTTTAAGTGGATTTTTTTTTATATTTCCAATCATTTGCTCATTATTGATTTATTCTGGATTAAAGTATAAAAACATGTATTGCATTATTAAAGATTTGTGGTATTAGAACGTGAATGAGTAAATAGATGCCACTAGTGGAAGAAAATGCTAAGTAGAACAAACAATGCATTTATTGAAGCATTCCCATCATTAATGTGCATACTCGTCGAGTGATACTCTTCATCGATGTGTTTACGTATGTGGGTAAGCTCTGTTGAATAATTAATCTTTAAATCATTCATATGAGTGTCCACAAAATAAAAAATTTCGAGTAAATCTTACGAAGAGAACTCTTATGAATTTTAGCTGCCATAAAGCGGATGGAAGATAAACGAAGGGAATGAAAAATATGCATAGTATTGTCATATGAATTCTAATAAATACTACTAAAAAGTTTTCTTTGCGTTAAATACTTTTTTTCCCATTTGTAGTTATATTATGTCGATATCGTTGAAAAATGCTTCAAATTTACCATGACAGAAACACTATTGCATCCTGAAATTCTAATATATATTCTGATTTTAGCGCATTTTAAAATGAACATTTTATTGAAACGATTGCAGTTAACGATTGCAAAATTTTTTAATGAAACGGAATAAATTAGGCGTAATTAAATTGCAATTAATATTCTCAAACCTTATTAATACTCGTACATAGCTTTCTAAGCGTTTCTCATAGCATTTTAACTTCTCCTATACGAATTTCATAAAGTTTAAGTAATACTAATAAGGTTGCTGAATTCTGAATTAGACTAGATCTAGTTGATCATATTAAATGATAGATTGTGAATGTTAGCGCCGCTGGTTTATATGGATTCGAATTGTTGGAGATGAGAGAATTTATTTGAAGCTGAATATTGCAACTATTATCTTATAGAAATAATTTAATTTCTATCTCTGAAAATTTTCTTTTCAAAAGTTTTCGCATAATTTTCTCCTCTGAATTCCCAGCAACGCTCAATGCTCAGCACAAATGCTCAAATGGAATTGAGCAAAAATTTGAGATTTGAGATTTATGGTTGCCATTGGGCTACTTATCTGTATGGAAAGTGTTGTCTTAAGACAAACATATATGGGTATATACGATCCTAACTGCCTACATAGATGAAATTATCTTCTATGTCATCGTGCTTTTTACAACGCTTCAGTCGGTTGGCTATACTTGACTCTCGTCTTTATCGGTATTTTAGCTCATGTACTTTTATATCTTATGACTCAAAAAAAGCATCGAAAGTCTTGTCTGTTCCTTTAATGTAGCCTATGATCTAAAATTCTGATTCGAGTGGAATTTTGTAGAATCGATTATTCTGAGCCATAGTTTGAGCAACTAACTCTATACTTCTACAAATTGACCATTTCATAACCATTAAAATTTATATCTACTATTACCTTCAGGTTGTATTCTTATCAATTTTTTTTGCTAAATATTTTTGAAGCTACTACAATAAAACAAGAGGTTTTTTTGGAAAAACGGATTGTTCTATTGTTATTCCCTTCCCCACCCCCCTCCCCGCCCCCAAGTGTAGTCATTGACCTCGCATAGTTCTGCGAGACAGAGAGAGGGAGAGAGGAATGAAGGGAATAATGTGTATGGGAATGAGATATGACGAATATTTTCACACGGATCCTATCGCTTCCATATGCTTCGAATACTGTATGAAGCATTTTATCACTCTATACACCGTAGTATTCTGTCTTCTGCAGCACTCTATTTTATGTGAAGCTGTAATTGTAAGATGGTAGCGCTTCAGCGTAGTGCAGCATCGCTCAATATAGGTTGGATGGCTACTCTTCGAATCGTTCAAATTGCAGTGTTTTTTTTGGAGCTTTATAGTTTTGTTTTCGTGGAAAGTTATTTCACCTACGTCTGGCACTTTTCCGTAAGCGGATCGTCGTAACGGTACGATCGCTCTTCGATTCCGCTTATTCAGCCTGCCACTGATATACCATTCGAAGTTCCCCATATGGGTGGGCATAAAAAAGTTGGATAGCAACTAGATTGCAGTTATTATAAAGCTATGAGTGGTACAACAATGATGCTTGTTTTAAGTTTAATTAAAAGTTTAATTCTCATCCAACAAGTTCCTATCTAATTTTAACCACTAAATGAATTTTTCACTAAAGATTTTATTTAGACGCATAATTTGGGAGATATTTCATCGTATCTTTTATAGTAGCAATAGTGGACGTTTCATTTTGGTTGTCTAAGTGGCAGTTTTCCATATCCGGTATTATTGAACAACGGCAGCAGCATAAAGGGTAAAGCGATTTACGAGAGCGCTCTCATTGAGTGATGTGAGTGAAGAACAAGAGAGTAAAGTAAAGAGGAAAGCCGAAAAAAAAGGAGAGTACTAGAGATGAAAAGCAAAAAGGACAAGAAGCGTCGATGTCCGAGTTGAGAGCTGCCTGGCTACTCGCCGACTCACGTTTTATTTCTTCCAATATTTGCTATTCGCTCTCGATTGCACTCTCCTTTGTTCTATTATTATAAAGGATTTGTGCCAATAAATTCATACATTTTACACCTTTAGAACTTTAGGAAATTTAGGTTAAATTGTTCATTTCATCCGAAGGAATAATGATCAAAATTTTCTTAGTGTTTTTGCAACCACTTCCTTGCGTATATGGTCTAAAAAATAGGAAATAGATTGCTTTATTTCCACTTAAATAAATATAAATTTTGATTTCTAATCGATGAGGAGAAGGATGAAAGTAGAATACGAAAGAGGATCGCTTGGGAATATCGTTGCGACTTAATGCCATGCATCGTCGATTTCTAGAGGTGGAACATTCTTTAGGCTCGCATAAGGTTTCTTTAGCGTGAAAAATTCTCCATTAGCATTACATTTGAAGAACTTGTTGTTTTCAACGCAAATATTCATTTACCTGGTTTTATTATTGTGCTGCATCATAGTGATATAAGGTTGTAATTGTTGGTGCAGAAGATGCCTCTTGAGGAAGACCCGATAAACATAAGAAAGAAACGAAGATCACTAATGAACTCCTAATATTTTGGCTTGCTTCACTTGCTAAAAAAAAAAAAAAAAAAAAAAAGAGGATAGGATATTCAACATATTTCAGTCTGTGATTTGAATAATTGAAAATACATACTGAAATTTCTTTTACAGGATTCATTGATTTTATTCAATTAAAATGGTTTATTTGATAACGTGTGAAAATCATCAATTCTAGTAAACGATAATATCATTCGCATGAGATTTCGCATGCGAACTTTACTTTATAGATAGAAATAAATAATTTTTTTTTTCAGAAATGAAGGAAAACATTGCTTTTCTATAATTTGAGAGTAAGAAAGACATGTCTTTGTTGTAAAAGGGGAATATTTCTTATGAGCATATTGAGTGCCAAGGTTGCTAAGAGGGAGAAAGAGAGAGAATGAATGATGAAAGAGGGGCATGAATGCCAGTAGATGGATGCTCTTTAAATGAAAACTGATAGAAATAAGTGCATCTCTTTTTTTTTCGAAAAATTCATTGAATTATTCAATGTGTTCTATTGAAATAACATTTAGGATTGTTTACGCAATATGATGGTTAAGAACTCTTGAAAAGTATATTCAACAATTTGTAAAGTACTTGAGAAGTATCCATCATATTTGTGATTGTGAATTTATGTTTAAATGAATTCGGTCAACTATGAACTACTGAGCTTTTAATTGTTTTTTTTTTTTTTTAGCGCAATGAATATACTTCAGATAAACTACCATAATAAAAGATATCGATTCCATGAGATGAGAGCGCCTTAATTTAAACTAGACTAAGGAAAAACGCCGAATAATTTAGCCGATATTTCCGTTTTTTTTTTAAATCTTTTTACACAAGGAAGAAAAAGAATTAGCGCTACGCTTTACAATTATAATTTATATTTTCCTAATTTTAAAGATTCAAAACTTTTAATATTCATTCCAGCAATATCACTCTCGAATTCTTGACAATTAGCGATCTAGATAATAAATAGTTGACGATTTAGCACTCATCGACCACTAATAATTCTACTATTCATTGTTTGCATAAATGAGTGACAACAATTGCATCGTATACCGTTTTTTGACGGCAAACAAGTATTACCTCTATATGATCATCGATCTTATTGACGGTCATCGTTAGAGGAACGTATTTGTTTTAATGCGTTCAAATGAGTACACTCAACCATTCCACTTCATTGAATTTAATTTTATTAGGTAGCAATTTTCTCGTCATATTGCCTTCCCAAAAAAAAAAATCAAATAATTTCTCGTCATATGAACGAAAATGACTTTTACTCATCATATTGCCTATTCTTTCTCGAAATTTCTCTTCATTTTCGTATTTTATTTTATTATTTTTTTCTTTTTTTTTTTTGATTATCAACAATAAAACATAGGTAGAAGCTGTATAATTTTCAAAACAACTAAGCGAATATATGTTGCACTCTATCATATTAAAAGCCACCTTTTTCTTTATTTATTCACCTTGCATATGCATAGGTTTCGCCCTAGGTTACATAAGCTATAAATATTATTTCATAAATAAAAAATATTTTATTATTATAATATTATATTATTGTTGAAAAAAAAAACATTATTATATTAGTTTTACTATCATATAAATAATCTTCTATAAATAGGTACTTCCGATTTTATTAAGCCTAGGATGAAAGCCTCTCTAGTGCTAAGTATAGGATAGGTATTTCTCAAAAATTTATAAGCGCAGGACTTATATGCGATGAAATACGCTGCACATAGTTTTATCCTTATGTATGAGAACGTTCAATGGTTTTGAGTCCTATCATTCAAATGGTACCTAAAATATATCCCCAGAATGCTCGTCTCTATTCAACTATACATCATTTGACTTATAATTGATGGTTATTTTCCTCTTATTCTATCTATCGTCTTTTCAACGAACTTCATTTGTATCATCATTTTGTGTTATTACCTAATTCAAATTTACCTGCAAATTTACCTGCAATTATTAGACAAACTAATGATGACAGAAATTAGTTGATTGATTCGTGAAGCGTTATTTATCGTTGAAAAAAAAAAAGAATATTTCAATTTTGCATCGTATGGTTGAAAGGAATGAAACATATTTGAAGACATCATTGATATTGTACACATTTATCACCGTCATATATATCGCAAATAGAACTCTCGATAGTTATGCCCATCATTCGAACTTCGAAAGAAACGGACGTTTTTGAAGTGGATTATTTGCTAGCGAAAATTTTGGCAAAGTACAAGAAAAATATTTAGTGTTTTCGAGTTAAAAATATTAAAATAATCAATTTTCCAAGGTTTTTGACGGTATTGAAGACGAGGAAATTTCTAAACACTTACTGAACTTGAATTTTTTCTTTTCCCAAAGGTTTCCAAAGGGAGTTTATTCAGTGCAAATGACATACTTAGACAGACAGACAGACAGACAGAGAGAGAGAGAGATAGAAAAAGAGAGAGAGAGGGCGAAAAGAGTAAAAAGAGCGACTTAATTTAAATTTTTACGTTATTATTACTGCATTACTATTATAATTGTTTTAATATGTAATTTTTTTTCCATCATTCAGGAAAAAATTCCACAAAACATTTCTTTTGTTTGCGGCATGTTTTTTTTTTTAAACGATACGGTACTTGCCAATTTACATCCTCTAAGAGTTTTATCGGTTCTTTGCGTTCCAATGTCGATCACCCTCGGACGGCGGCTCATCGGCGATTAAAGAATCGAGCTCTTTATTTAGAGCTTTGTCTTTGTTGTCTATCGCCTCTAAAGTGCATAAGGGAATAGGCGAACGTCCAATAGAGAGGAAGAAATGTGAAACTTCAATAATTTTATTTTATTTTATTTTTTATTTTTATTTTTTTTTTTGATATTTGCGAAGAGCATTGACACATATTTTATGCCGCACCGGTATTTATGATTGGAATGGAAAGTTTGTTTATTACAACGAAGAGGAAATGGTGCTAGAATAATTTTTTTTTTCCTGTATATAATCCTTTTCTTAGAAGAAATAAAGTTTATTTTATTACTCATTTATGATTTATTCGTTCAATTATGCAATAAACTAAGCGAGTTAAATTTTATTCTGCTACAGGTGCATGTGTTTCTTTTTAAATTTAAAATCTCCTACCTAATAGAAAGACATATCAATAACTACCATTCCATCTTCTTTTTTTTTTTAAATTTAATTTAATATTCATGCAGTTGGTTGATTCATCGATTTAGATTCCAGAAAGTCAAAACATTGCACTAACTTTCTTTCTTCATCTTACTTCCTTAATTTGTTTAATGCTTTTAGAAGATCATACAGTAATAAAATACTGAAAACCATTTCTTTGCATTATGGAATTAATTTCAGTTCATTTAATTATTCTTAATATTAATGGTTATTTGTGCAAATTTTTTTTTCAGTGAGCATAGTTTTTGAAGCACTTCTAGCAGGTCAAGAAATTATATTTCAAACATACATTCCCCTCTTTGCCCGTTTATTGATTCTCTTTATTCGCCTTAAATCATTCCTATCGTCGATGTTCTTTGTTTGTCCACAAATATTTTGAATAAGGAAATGGTGAGAAATAAAAAAATATTTGAAAATATTTTGAGCTTGAAAGTGCATTCAATGGAGTAATAGGGTTGTGAGCGAGGAATAGCTGAATGAATAATTCGTAGTGAGGCACTATTTGTGGAAGCAATATGCTAATCGTGAAGACAGATGCGCATTATGCAGTGAGGATATCGGCAGTAAAACGTTTTGATAGGAAATTGTGCTGAGTCATAATACAACAATGCTGAGGTGATGAAATTCTATTTTATCGACAAAAATTTCATTCGAAAAATGAATAATTTCATTGATCACCGAGTTAATTTAATTATAATCTGAAAGATTTACAAGTTTTTCAGATTTTCAAAGATTATTTACTTATTGAGGAAGCGAGTAAAATTTTATTGATAGGGGGTGATATTTGTTGTTGTCGTCAAATTTCGATGAAATACAACAAAAGAAAGCAATATTTTAAAAGTATCGAAGTAAATCAATTCTTTTAGTAAATCAATTCCTTTATATTAGAAAGAGCATAGCTTAATGTGTTGGACGATTTAAATGAGAAGGCGAGGGGAAGGGAAAGGGAGAGGAGAGAAGGATTGTTTCTCCCGTTCTAATTTCAACTGAATGACCACTATTTAAGGAAGCAGGAAATTATTCATGAGTTGATAGATTTCGTGGATGTAATATGATCACTTATAAAGACTATATGTATAGATATTCGATATTTAAATTATTTGTAAACCTTACAAAAATTATCAATTCCAATGAGAGGACTTTACACTACAAGCAGATTTATGATACACTAAAGAAGGGAAGCGGCTCACTTCAAAAGATCTCTCCAAGCATCTTAGAGGGCTATGCAAATGTCATCGATGTGTAATGTTCACATTAGAAAAACGCCTAGGTCAATATGGAATCATCTCGGAGCCGATCGAGCGATATTAAGCAAGTTGTATTGCTTGCTAAGAAATTTGCATATTCAAAACACCCCCGAAAAATAAATAAATAAATAAATAAATAAAGCCTATTATTATTATTTCACTGCTATTGATTATTTATCGTTTTATTTATTTTTGTGTATTATTTTACATGTCAATTGTATTTTTTACTTGTGCTACCGAAAATGCTTCAGTAGTATTTATCGAGGACGTATAGTTTTATTTATGGTATTTAGTATTTTATAGTTGTGTTCTTTAGAAAACACTCAAGGAGATTTGCATCATTTTTATAACACATTGACTATAAGATTGGCTTGTAAAGAAGAATGGAAATTCTATTTTTGATCTTCCACATCTTTGACTACTTCACAATGCATTTGAGATAATTGTTGTTGTTTTTTTTTCGCATTCCGCAACAATTAGATATGCAATACCATAAAGAAGTCGCTTAAATTGTAGGCTTTGCGAAATGTTTACTACTTCATACTACTCAAATAACTATACTACGTTTTCCTACTTGGGAACATTAAAATAAATAAATAAACAACTAAATAAATAAATAAATAAATAAATAAAAATACTCCTCACGAATAATTTATTATAACTCTTTTTTGATTACGACTGCTACAGCAGATCGCTTGTTTTATTTTTTTTTTTCTGGCTTAAATTTCAACGTTATTCATTGGTTTATAATTTGAATAAAAAGCAAATGCATCACGAGTTCTATGAAATTTCAACTCTTTAGTAACTTTTTAAATTCAAATGCAATTTCAGGTGCATATCTTTTGATGACGTTATTGCTCTATTTTATTAGTAGCAAATTGAAAGACGAGGGGGGGGGGGGAAGGGGTGGGAAGGAAGGGGGAAATAAATAGTTATGCAATCAAACGACAACCTTTTCGATCATTCCCAACCACTTCAACAACTATGTACTGTTAATATCGCCGGAAAATCATTTTTTTTTCTTCACAATCAATGAAGATGTTGCATATATTTGACTTCTTTCAATATCATCTTATATTATTATATTATATCTCGAAAATAAGCTTAAAATAACTTCATTATTCATATATAGAGTATGAGTGGCAAGTTTTAAGCTCAGACCTTAAATCGGAATGTTCGAAAAGCGACGCAATCTATGCAAATAATGAAAACTTTAAAAGTAAACTTTAATTACCTGCTTATAGATGCCATCCTCCAAACCTTTTTGACGCCGTCTAAAACAATTGTAGTTGAAAAAAGTCATAGATTGTAGGGAAAAAAATCAGCAAGTAAGCATTTCGGCCGTACAAATGATGCTAATCGTTTGGTTTTTGGTGAATCTATTTTGAGTGTAAAACATTTGTCTCTTTTCATCGTCTACATTGCCCACTTTGTATAATGAAAAATTTGTTTCGATCATCGTCCGAGTAGAACGGAAATCGACATATTCATTTACAATTGAGTTCGTGCTCTTAGTGGTTGTTGTACGAATTTTTTCGAGTTTTTGGTGTTCGAATATTTCGAATTTCATGAACGGAAAATTTTCGAATACGAATATGCCAAAAAAGGTATTTTCACCTCAAAATTCCAATTTTTTTCTTTTCTTGAATAGAGTTTTCTAGAATGGCCATTAATGAGGAAATCATAGAAGCTACTCTCAGAGGGAATATGACGTCATTCGAAGAGAAAAAAGGCAGAGATTTTGTTTAGCGTATAAATGATTTCTTTAGCCATTCTATACTTATGGGATATTACCTAATGGAAGAAAGATTCTAAAAAAAAATTACCTCAAAACTCATAAAAATGATTTTTTGCTCATATAATTTAAATGCTCAGATTTCTCTCATTATATATTTTTTGAATCTTATATTTAGAGATGTCTAAAGCAATAAGTCTCCTATCGTTGCGATTGATAGCGTTGATAACGCTGCTGACTTAGTGAAGTATTCGAGATGTGCATTAATCTATGCTAATGATATCATAGTGAATAAATTAATTTAAAAAAAAAGAAGAATTCTTTCCTTCAAAAAAAAATATTATTGAAATAGATTATAATAAAAATTCATCAAAATAAAATAGACGATATTTTCATATTATTTATATCATTTATCAATAAAATTTATATTTATTTCTATCAATATGTAAGATTTTATTTCCATTTCCGCACAATCTATATGCGTCACATATATTTTTCTATGATTGCAATTGTTGAAATGTTTTATTTCAATCATAGAGAAGCCTATAAAAACATTTTATTTCTTATTTTATTTCCACATCATCACATTGCGCTTCTTCAACTCATAGAACATCGCCTTTCCCTTATTCGACAATCAAAGATACTTCTCTATATCATTACTATTCGAGAATATTATCTGACAATTATCTGGCAATGCTTTCTAAATATTTTAAAGTATTGCTTCATATTGACGCTATAAAATATTAGAAGAAAAAAGAAGAAAATATGGCTGAAACAACTATTGAGAAGATAACGAATTGTGAAATGCCAAATTGGAATTGTTGTTCGTCGAATAATTCGAACGATAATATTTCGCATAACTCAAATCGTTCGATTCGTCGTAAAGCATTCGCTCATTCAAAGAATAAAAATGAAAGAATTTCTTCGATATCAAATGATAATGAAATGAATCCCGAAAGAAATGGTTCATTTATCACTCGTTTATTACCACATACTCGTTCATTTACCCGTAAAGATTCTTCACATAAATCGAAAATTAAGCGAACAATTAGTGCGGGTAATCATTCCGCATATATTCGAAAAGATGATCAATCGAATATTTTATTTGAGGAGAGGGCTTCATCGAAGAAGGAACTCTCAAATTCAATGAGAAATATTTATTCGTCGGAAAAATTTTCTAAATCAATCGCTTCTCGACAAATACATAATGAATCAATTGAAGAATATAAAACTTCATTAAATACGTTAATGAAATTTCTTCGTGGAGATAATATCGAAAAATCACATACACCATTAATAAGTAGTGTACGTACATTGAAAGACCAATCGATAACACCTGGTGGAATTCAAATGATTGTTGCCTCAATGGATGATACATTTGAATTACATTCTGCGTTAATCACATCAACCGATGAACAAACAAATAATATTACAATAAATTCATCAATGAATGTTAACGATGATAATTGCTTAAGAGATAATAAAGAAAATTTACATTCGCCATCAAATTCTGATCAATTATGGATGAAACTTCTTCCGCTCAATTCATATTTATCAAAAATAAATCTAAAACAACAACAATGTCGACGAACGTCATCAATTTCCTCAACAAAATGCTCATGTGAGATGTGTTGTATTTTAGAAGAAAATTATACGGATGATTATGATGAGCAAAAACAAAGCAAAATTTCTTTAGAACAACGGAAATACCCGAAATCAGGTGATAATAATAAAATTATTGAAAATTCCCACTTAAAGATGGAAAATATCGATGAGAAAACAATTGAAACGCTCTCTAACGTCAACGAAAATAAAATTTGTCAAGTTATGAATGCTATATGTGCTCGCACTGATAATATTCTTACTGATCTTATCACTGATATTGATAAATATCCGGCATGTTATGTCCATAAGAATGGACCTAGTCGTCATACGATTTATTCATTTGTGAAACCTTCACAATTACCCATTGATTATTTATTCTATCAACCAGCATTAATGATGTTCGGCAACAATAATGGAAAATTAGCGCAAACATATGCAAAGAATTTAATAGAGGTATGTTATTGAATTTTTTTTTTTTTTTTTTTTTGAATGATAACGCTTCAAATATCTTTTTTTTTTTTTGTAGTTCTAGCCAGAGTCGATTTTTTTTTCGATTGCGAATTTTTTCTTTAATTTCAGGAATTTTCTTGAAAATTTTGGATTTTTTAAAAGGCAAACAATTGAATAGATGCATTGGCAATTATATATTTTGAATAGGCAATCGTAAGCAATTTTGCGGGAAAAAGGTCGCTAAGAATTCTTGTCACATTAGCATATTATTGACTTTGAATTTAAATAATTGGTTGTGTTACTGATTCTAGATTCCTATTTACGTTGATTTTAAATTTTTCATTTTTTTGGATGAGTTATTTCATTGAGAAATGCTCAATTTAAACATTTTTAATGAACCTATCAAGGTAGATTAGTTGATGTAACAATATGATCAACTAGAATATCACTGTTAAACCTTTCTTTTAAATCCCTAATCTGCAAAAATATTTGAAAAATTTAGAGAATTGAAATATAAAAATTGAACTTTCATCTATTTGTTTGTTAATCTATATCAAAATAATTGCGCTAAGGGCCATTATAGCACACTGAAATTCAATTGAATATCACTGAACTCTTTTTTTCGTCTGAATCTGTCGTAAGCTTTAGAGCAATGGTTCTTAACGTGGGTTCGATCGAACCCCAGAGGTTTGGTGAGTCAGTTTCAGGGGTTCTGCGGTTTGGTTTGTTGCGAAAATGATATGAGAGTGGCACTTGCCAAGGTGAAGCCGCGCATTTCTGAAATTGTCTCTGAGAGTCTATAGAAATAGTCACATTGATTTGCAGTAAATAGTCATTATGCTTTTGTTTCTGTGTGAAATTCATGTTTTGTTGGTTTTGTTCTTTGAACGCAGTGATTTTTTGTGCAAATGATGCATGGTACAGTTTGTGCTAATACAGCACATAGTTATATACATATGTTTTGAATTTGGAGAAAAAAAAAGCAAATTTTATTTTTCCAACTACGAAGGGTTCGATGAATGCATGTATGGAACTTGTGGGATTCAATACCTCCAACAAGATTAAGAACCACTGCTTTAGAGTTCTTTTTGGTAACGTTGTTGACAACAATTCAATCGAAAATCTATGAGTATTAGTCGTCGATTTTGAGGGATTCTTTTTCTTCAGAGTATTCGTATCGTTGACGTATCTGAAGCGTTAATTATTCAAATTTTGATTTCATTAAAAGGCTGCAATAAATGTCAAGCATTATAAGTTTCTCATATTGCTTTCTGTGGAGAGAAAATTCGCTATCTATAAGATCATCACTAATCCAAACGTTATGTATGATTGCAGCTGCTGATTAAAGCCTTCAAAAAAATGCATATTTTATGTGTTTTTACGACATTCCCACTCCGATCGTAACGAACATTTGCGGCATTCTGTTGTATCATCGTTGCTTGCAAAATAAAGAGACGCTTTCGCTTGAGTACGAATCGGTGTCGTATTTACTTTTGAATTTAATTTTCTTCACGGTTACCGCTTCATAAATTGATAAAGCTGCAACTCATCATGCAATGTGTGAGCTGTTTTTTTTTTTGTTCTCATAAAATTCACTTTTTTTTTTCAGAAGCAAATAAGAGACATATGTTCCAGAAATTTATTTATTTATTTATTTATTTATTTATTTATTTATTTATTTATTTATTACTACTTATTATTTATTATTTTATTTATTTTATTTTATTCATTTATTCACTTACTCCAACGTTCGCAAATCTGAGCGAAAATTTGCTGACTGACTTAGTTCCTCGTCGTTTGTTAGTGCTTCTAATCTTTGAAGGGATGACGGGTTTCGCTTGTTGGCATCGTTTGCCCCGATTTACCTATATTGTTTTGCGTAAAATAAACGTTGCATAGCAAATATCATAGATATTCAACGATAGATATTGAATTTAAATTTTACGTTCACAAAAATATAAATGCATTCTTTAAGAGTTCTTTTGAAGAAAAAGAAAAAGAAAAAAAAAAAAAATAAAGTTACGCGCATCGCGTTACCATTCTCAACCATTGATCATATTGCTTAGCAGTCGTTGTATATTTTCTTTTGCTTAAAACGATTTGCCTCGTATCATTCACCCTCCTAAACTTATTCAGTCTCTCTCTACCTAATTCCTAAACAACTGAAATTCTTATCAACGCTTATCGATTTTTTCGGCTAATCACTGATCCATTTCGCTGATCTGATTGCTTCATGATCGATCTTTGAAGATGAACAAACATTTCATGCAGTAATATCTCGGAAATATCCCTTAACTAGTCGTATACATTGAACTATCATCGATTATATATTTGTTTGAACGAGTTTCGCTGGTCATGGCTCTATATGCTGTAAAAAACGAGAGCGTTATGACTCAGTGTTTTTGGGGTGCATTTGAGTATTCTACATAAAGCTTATGTCTATTTGAATGCTTATGGATTCATGAAACTGCTCAGTTGATATTATTAGCTTAACGAAAATTTAAAAATTTGAGTTTCTTATTGTAATAGAAGCTAAAAAAACCGATGCAATCGCATACAATCAATAAATATCAACGATGAATTTTATAAAGGTATGCTATTGATATCTGATTTCTTTTACATAAAACTATGGCAGCGGTAAATGGAATTTACAACCATTATAAAAAAAAAACTTCTACCTTATGTTCGAATGGATAATAGCTAAATAGAGATGATAAATAATTAAGTGATTCTTTCTATTATTTTATTATAAAATATGCAACTTTATGTGCTAGTCAAGTGATTAAACTTATAATCGCTTGTTGAAGTTTTATTAAATATGCAAATTTAGCGAAGTTTAGAGCCATCTAATCTGCTAGATGCTGATTGAATATGTGAATAAGGAGACGAATACCGATATAGGCAAATAGGACTGTTATCGTATCTATTATTGCAGTTATCGTATACAAGTATGGCAATTCAATTATCGTATCTGAGACTCGTAAACATACAGAATCGTTTCATCATTACTGTGCAAAGGCACGAGACTGTTTCCTAATAGACACCTATAAAGTCAAAAATCCATAAGAAAATATTCTCTCTTTTTTTTTTTAATTTTATTTTATTTTATCGGCAGGCGCATTCAAATTCGAAAGGATTTATTGCGATAAGATCGCCCTAGAGGGATAAACGTTATTCGTTGGAATAGACTATAGCGTTAAATTGAAATAATTTCTTCATTTAAATTCTATGCTTATTTAAGCAATTTTTTTTTTCTAATATATATTATATTTTAGGTTAATTTATTACAAAAAAAAAGTTTATTTTTAAAAATGTTGGAGCGATTAAAGTTTATTGTTGCTAAACGTCAATATTATTTTGATAATGTGAACTTTTTGAAATGTTTTCTTTTTTTTAACGAATTTATTGATAATATCATATAGATTGTCGAATTGAATGAACTCAATGTTGAATTTTTTTTCTCTTTATTTTCGAAGTGATAGATTTTTTGCGTTTCAACAAAAAAAAAAAAAAAATTCTTTCATAACTGCAAATTTCTCACTTATCCAAATTGCACGAATTAATCTACACTGCAATCCATCTAAAATTTGAATAAGTTTTTTGCAAAATCACTTTGCAAAAGTGCAAAACGAAAGGAATTTTTTGTTTGATGATTCAAAAAAAAAGAGCAACTGTAAGAAAAAAAACCTACAGTGCTTATTGAATGAGTTTTTCTATTCCAATAGGATTGATAAATCTTCTACCTTTTAGCAGAGACGCTATGCAACAGCTATTTTTTTTCTACAAAGAAAAAAAAAAGGGAAAAAAAACAGACGCTCTCTAAGCAGATCTTTTTCAACAAGCAAAGAAAAAAAAACATCTAACAATATTTACGGAGAACTTTATTTGCATCACTCGGGTACAGGTATAATTTGGACACATAAATTAGGCAAGTATTATATGAGCAAATCTAATGAGTGCATCATCGAAAGCAACTGGATTAGTAAACACGAATATGAATTCTATCATTGGGCTGTTTAGAAACACTGCTTTAAAAAATTTGAAAATTTTATTCTTAATTAATCAAGTGTCTTCTCCTGCATTCACTAGTGCATTGTGATTTTTGCGCTATGCACTGATCTGCTAGAGGTAGAGGCCGACCTAAAGACCACGGCAGCAAAGTGTACCAGAGAGGCATTGGGTCAGAGTAGGCGGAAGCGATATGAAGAGACATGTATTCGTAATGAACGCTGTGTTCATTGAAATAAATAAATAAATAAATAAATAAATAAATAAATAAATAATATAGATAATGGCGAATTAATAGCATAGAAAGAATTGCTTCAATGCTATTTTCTTTCGTTAAAATTTAAAATAATTTCAATGTCTTTTTTTTTTAAAACTCGGCGCCAAACAACACTAAATGTCAGCGGTATAAAAAATTTCGAAAAAAAATTTGCATTTTTCAAATGAGTTTATTTTGTATATTTGTTCGAATTGATAATCACTCGTGATTAATTCATAATTCATGATATATTGGAATCACATGTAAAATACCAAGCCTTTTATCCTTAACTATTGAAACAAATGACGAAGAGCATTTAAAAAAATCACTTTTTTTCTACAAATTCAAGAAAAAATATTTCTTTGAAAGTGTAATTCGGTGTTTTTTTTGTCGTCGGATAAGTCGGTCAACTAAGCCCATCGTTTATTGCTAATATTGGACGTTCTTTAACAATTCCAAAAATATTTTCTTTATATATTATTTTTTAATATATATTATTAATTACTTTCTGTATATTTTTTTAAAATATATATTATTATATTATATAGCGTTAAAAAAATAGTCTGATACTCACTGCTAAGCATTCAACTGTTAAAAAACTCGTAAAGATTTATAAGTATTAAGAGGTAAGTGCTGCGTCAATTTTCAATCAAAATTCTCCATTAAAATCTCATCGGCTGTTCTGCTATTTTAACTACCATACGTTGTGAATTACCGTACCCTCTCCAACAGAAGCCCAGGGGCCTTTATTTATCGTAACTTTCACGGGAGCTATTGTATTTTTCATAGTTTTTTTTTTCCATTCTATTACCGATTTAGATACTTGTTTCAATAATATTTACGTGCTTAATGAAGCAATCGATTAAGGCAGTTGATATTATTTGCGATCACATGAAATTCCATTGTTTAATTGGAGAATTGGAGAGGTGTTCTGATGTGAGACTCTTCGAACAACGGTTTTCCTTTCAGAAAGAATTTGTATTATCCGACATTTTTTTTTTTTTTACAACGTTTCAGTCAAGGACTCCTGTTTCCAAGGGGGCGGTGGTAGACAGGATTGGCGAAGTAATTTATTTTAAATTAAATTTGTGATTTAGAATAGAAATTTGCAAATTCAACAACTGCATGAGTAATGAGTTAAATATATGCAAGAATTTGGCGTTTAGAGACCATAAACGCGCTAATGCTATTGTAGAGAAATGTGACATTTCGATGCTCTATATCAATCATTTAAAAAAAAAGATACATGCTGAACATAGTTTAGTGATCAAATTTTGTCTACAACACCTCAACGTCTAATCTCTTCATACGATAGTCGGCTTATCGAGTTTTCTTTTCTCGAAAACATTTATCTTTCACAGCTATAAACTATCTATTCATATAAGATAAGATGCGTTATCTTCGTCAATACAAATTTTTTTTTGCAGTTGGTTTTGACCAAACGGTCCAAATCGACTACAACTTGGACGTTGCCTCGAGAGAGTGAAACCTATGAACTATCGAAGAAACCAATTAAACAAGTTGGTTATTTATTTGCTTTTTTTTGTTATCATCAGCTTCTATTTATCTTCCAACATTTTTCATTCAATGATAAGGTGATAAGGAAATTTGATACCTTATCAATTCCTTCACTGATATTTGTTAAAGCAGTAATAAATTAGGCCTATAGAAATCTTCAAATCTTATCAGCGAAACTAAGCACTCAATATTATATAGAGAAAGCATTCTTAATTGAATGTTATAATCAATGATTTTTATTATCTCCTCAACACTTCCGATTTAAATTTATCTTTTTTTATTTTCGACTTTTCATATGAAACTGCAAAAAACGAGCGCAGCTAATTAGTTATTAGAAGAGAAAATAATATAATTAATATCCGCATATCAGAATTTTTGAATACCTTTGTAAATTAATAAATCATAAACGTAGAAAAAACTATTAAAAATTATAAACTAAAGCAATAGTAGACCACAAAATTCATTACAGCATATGATAACGGATGATATCATAACAAACCATTCCAGGTAAGCATAAATACCTATTAGGAATTCATAAATTTAGAGTTCATCCCGCAAAATTTGATTATTATTGATTGATTATCGTAATATTGAAATGCTGTATCTTCAATTACTCTAACGTTAATATATTCTCAATATTTGACTTTAGAGGTTATCGACTCTTATGGTACTTGACCTTCTTCTTTCATAGCGCAATGTTTTACTATTTTAATAGAAATTTTTGTTGTGCAATTTTTTTTTTCATCTTGTTCAGAAAATTATATATTACGATAGCCGTATCTACCATCTTTTTCCTCCATTCATTGATATTCAATTTTTTGGTTTTTGAGATATTATGTTTCGAGGAGAATTCGTATACTTTAGAAATATTTAAGTAATTGATCCTATTAAACACCTTTCTAATTTTAGAGATCGTTATTTTATCGCTAAAAATTTTCCAATATTTCAACTGTCAGAGTTCGAATCCCATCAAATAGAAAATATTTTTTGCAAAACGCTCGAGTAAATTTTATGAACTATAAATTAAGAATTAATAATCTGTTTTTTGCTAATCCCATTTTAAAAAAAAATTACGACTGCAGATCCCACCAATTTCAACCATAATTTCTTTATAAACACTGAAGTGCACGCAAAAAAAAAAAAAAAAAAAAACACATATTGTGCCCGTCATATAGAGCCCTTATTGACTTTTTTTTGAATCATTGCAGTTTTAAAACCATGAGGAAAGCGAATGAATGCGAAGACGTTGAGCAATCATATTATGCAATAATCTGCATTAATAAAGCATCATCATTATGAATGTTATGCATAGATTTGCTAAATATCTCGCAGCAAATAGCCATATACTATTACTATTTACCTCAATTCTCTACCTTTGTCACCTATCTACTACACCTATATTCTATAAATTTTTAACCTTTCTACATTGTCATAGCCGACGATTACTCCACTCTTCTTCCTCATAATCGGTTGCGCAGATTATCTTTGATTATATTTCGATTTTATTTTATTCTTTATGTCTTTATATCTTGTTGTCTTTGATATTTGTATCTCATCCCCTTTGTTTCGAGCAAGAAAAAACGTTGAAATAAGGTATCTTTTTATATATATTCTATCGGCTATTAAAACAGAAAAAAAAAATTGAATTTTGCATATATTTTCATATTATTTTTGCATAAAACTCTTTGTAAGATACTTAATAGCTTAAATATTAGAGATATTCTCTCAGAAGCAATTCTCCTTCAAACTTGGTATTTGCTTTATATTGGATTTATTGACTGCAATATGTTAAAATTGTTTAAACGTTCACTATATTCTAGGCATCAAATTTAAACGGGAATAAAGAGTTGACTCTTTCATGCATACATACAACTATAAAAGGTGAAGAAGAGGAACTCAACGATCGAAGAAGAACTTCTCAATCCCTTTCATTGGGTAAGTTTTTCGATACAGAAACAATATTTAATCGAATTTGAATAGAATTTCTTATTTAAAAAAAAAAATAAATTTCTTACGAAAAAATAATATTCGTATGATAATTATCGGCAAAAGAAATATTAAGCGGCAATTCTCATGTGATTATAATCCAGTTAATTATTCGTGTGAAATAGTATTGGTCGTTGAATTTGTTAAAGTCGATTATATCATGAGTAACGAAATTAGTCGATTTATTATTGCCTTAAAATTTCGATTGCCAACTTTGCTTATTTCGCATGCGAAAATTTCTTGCGAATTTTGCAAAGTTTGCGAAAAAATTTTTTTTGATCTTATCAACGATAGGGTTTAGACTAATTGCATGATTAATGGGCATTAAGTGAATAAAAAATCTCTCAAAACCTCGTATCTTTCCATTTCGATTAAATTCTCTCATTTAATTCCCCACTGATTGTGCTAATGTGACTTTTAATAAATGTTCAATCGTTTGGAATTCAATTTTTTTCGCACTGAATTTTCTTTTTTCATGACCATATGTGGGGAAAACTTAACCTTCTCCTTTTAATCTCCCTTTCCTTCCTCGTCTGTATCCTCTAATACCATCACAAGTTGCATGGAATTATATTGAATCGAATTGCAAGCAGACCAACAACCACACAATAGTAACCCATTCAGTCATTCCTCACTTTCCTTTTAGCTACTACGAGAATATTTAGCCATTCGTGGCTTTTGAAATTCATGACGTATGGACCTCGCTTCTGAACTTCATCACCTTTTCATTTTGCATCCAACAGATCACTTATAATAATTGCTGTGAAGTAAATCTCACTAATCGAAAATAGTCATTCCAATGTGCTATTGCGCTGCAATAGATTTGAATTGAAATTTTCGCTGCGAGACCCAATGGCGGGAAAAATTGGATTCAAACAAACGTTATGCTTTTATTTGCATAAGTCGAAAAGCTTTTATTGGGAATACCTAGAAGGAATGTTTTGTTTAGTGTATTCAATCGATGATTTCGGTATGGCGTTGTAAATGCTTTGGTCGCCAAAGTGACCCTAAAGGTTCTAGTATTTGTTTACTTCAATATTTCACCTTATTGTGATAGGGTGGAAATCTTAAGGTAGAAGTTTCCTGAGGTTGAGGTTGAGATTAACGAGAACGACCTGAGGTTCTAGGTGGATTTATCTTTTTTTTAATAGATGAAGCATCATTTACAGTGCTATGCGGATACAATTTTCTCACGTTCATCGTGAAAATAAGGTTGAAACTTTAATGTGCTGTTTAATTCTTAGCGTTTATACTACCCGATGTTGTTCTTGTTATAGTGTTGATTTTTTTTTTGTTCTATCGAAGATTTTTTGTTCGATTTTTGTATCATTCTATTTGATCGTTTACTCCACTACTATCGTCTTCTGCTCCTCTTCATCGCTGTCGTTTCTATCAGAAGCACTCCTGCATCAAATATTTCTTCACTATTTTTTATTATGCTTTTGTAAATTAAAATTTTCGAATCGCATCAGACGATATAAGTTGTGTATATCTGTCTGTGCATGTCTGCGTGTCTGTTGCGCAGCATGTCTGTCTGTCTGTGTATCGGTGATGCAATGTCGAATCAAGAGCCGCTGAAGTTAGATCTTAAAAGATCCTCGTTATATATTATAGGGTGATCCTCTATGCGTACTCATTAATTTTTTACCCAGCAATAGCTATCTATGTATTTGATAATCGTCGATTCGCATTTTACGCCCAGTCGCTGCATGAAAAGTGAAAAGCGCGCCAGATAATTTGGCGCAATATGTGTTTTTGTGATTTTGCTCAACACCATCAGTCAGCTTGAAGAATTGACTGCAGTTGATAAAAATCTATGCAACGATAGGCGTTCATATCAGAAATGACCTAATCGTTCTTAAAAATTTTAGATAAACGATTCTTTTCGATACATATAAGTGATCGTAACTTATTGAATTCAGTTGATGAGCTTCATTTATGGAATTCTTGATGTAGAAGTGTTTGCCAAGATCCAGTCACATCCATTGATTTCTCGGTAGAGAATACATCAAGATCCGCCCTTTGAATTCTCGCTATAGGATATACCAACGTTCCAAGCCTCTCCGTTGAATTCTTGGCAGAAGATATAACAAGATCCCCGGTTATACATACGATGACATTTTAACTTCAAGGGTGCCGAATTAAAACAACTGAACGGATAACCAGATGGGCACGTATACATACATTTTACATATTCATGACATGGCTATAAAATATATAGTTTTTGAAAATGCACCATCTTTAGTAGATTTGCATGAGCGATAAAATCAGCTCAACTATCAAAGCACACTAATATCGATGTTTTTTTTTTATTCACTAATAGCTTGCGAATGTTTAATAAAAAGCGCATATTGTGCTCGTTTATCTGGCGCGTTTTTTTAAATTTATTTATTAGTTATACAAGTGTTTATTTGTTCGAATAGTTTGCACCTAATGTTGTCATATTCTTGAGTGCTGAAATTTTTCTTTTATATTATAGCTATTCAATTTTTTTTATTATTTATCTAATATATAGAAAATAGTTTTTTTTTTTTTTAAATAATTGCATCTTGATAATACAGGTGTTTCAAAATTTTCTTTGCTTTAACGATAATCATATGTCATAGTTTGCAAAAAAAAAAGTGTTCTAATTTCTACACGATCGCACGACGCTGTAAATAAATAAGATAAATAATGATTAATATTTCAAATAATTGTCACAGAAAATATCCTATCGAATTAATTTTGCTAATAGTTTATGAATAGGTGGTGAGAAGAAGCATTTATATATGGATCGGGGACATTATATGGCTATTATAATGTAAAACTTTAGATTATACAATTTTAGTAAGTGGCAAGTGATGTGCTTTTCGGAATAGAACGTTATAGATTTATAAGCCAAAAGAATTGGCACTTTAAATCCATTTTTAAAAGATTTTTGAAAGTTATTTTCTCATTAATTTTCTATATTTAAAGATCTTGTATCATCGAAAAGTGCTACTAATATTGCGCATCTAAACAATCAAGAATCGATCGATACAAAGACGACCAACTCAAGTTTTGAGGTGCCAACAGGTGGATCATCGGAAATATTCGATAAACATACTTCAACGTTTACGATACAATCGATGGATGGACGCAAACCTTTTGTGGTCAGTAATTTATCGTCCACAAGATGAGTAGTGGTAACGAAATCTGAAAGAGATAGGCGGAAACTTTGGAAAACGGTTTGATAGTATCGGTTAATTTTTTTGTCCATTTTTTTGGATTTTTCTGGAAATGTATTGAAATTTGGAATAGAAGGTATTGGATACATGGATTGTCTTTGCTGCCTTCATTGTCGAACATATAAATGCATCAGAATGATGTGGCTCATTTGTCAGCTCTAGATCGGCCATAGTGAATCAACTAGAATTATTAGCTCCATCATCGATGAAATTGCCCTTCGGTAGCAAGTTTTTTGAAGTTGAAATAGTATATAGGAGATATGGTGTGCTGAGGTAAATTCTTAGGCTATGATACGATGGTGATATTAGAAAGTGAGCGGATATGTGAAATTCAGCTAACTTAGAAAGTGGTTTATTTATTTGTTTGTTGTTCGGTGATAGTCTTATGAATTGTGATCAATTTTTAAATTCATTGTCTCAATCCTTCATAAGGAAAGTCGAATGAGTGAATTCGTTGATACTACTAGCTTCAATGAGAAAATCTACGAACAGTTAAAGTGTAGAGTCGTTGAGTCTTTCGTGGAATGGTTTTTAAAAGTCATTTCATACGTACCTCATAGGTTTTTTCTCGTGCTGATATTTGCATAATATTGTTTGTCTACCATTGTCTGCTTAAGACAATTGCATTAGCGTTGTTCTTCAGTTACGTTTAATTAAGTTTATAATCTTAAAAAATTGGTATAATGGAATAACTTTTTTTATTTTAAGGCGCCTCCGAATCCTCCACCTCCAGTGCCATCTCATTTGAAGAATGCTTCACCGTTGAAAGTATTGAATGGTGGGTCAGATACTGTACATGCAAATGGATGCGGATACGGCGATACTAGATCAAAGGTGGAGAAGTTCGAGAATGCGGCACATATGGAATTGAAGACGTCAAAGGTGGATAAGATTGAAAACACGAGTACTGTCTCATCTGCGGCTTTCTCAACTTCCACAGGTACGGAATTTTTTTAGCTGATCCGTTTGTCGGTCTCTTCTCAGTCTGCCAGTTGACGTATTTGTTGACACTGCCTGGATTGTAATTATATGTACATATATATATATATATATATATATATATATATATATATATATATATATATATATATATATACATTTCGTAAAAATGGTTGTTTTGTTCTCTTTTTTCAACTTTTTTTTTTCCAGGAACGATTCCGAGAGCGGAAAAGGTGCGCACACTCCAGTTAAATGGGCATGTCGGTTTTGACTCGCTACCTCACCAATTGGTCAGAAAATGCACTGAACAAGGGTAAGTTATGCTTATTATTATCCTATATCTTATAAAAGTGGTGGAAGACAAAAGAATTAGATTGTTAAAGAGTCTGATTGAATTCTTCTAACAAGTGAGTTTACTTTACCGAATGCCGCATTTCCCTTTTTTGGAGCTGTGTTTATCTATTCTCGAAAAATTTCGGTTGGAAAGGAGCAAAATATTTTCAGCCTTCAATCAAGGTTCTCTTCTTTCATAAATAGGCTAAAGCATTTTGAGAGATTTCACTCTCACGTCCAGAGCAGAAGTTCGCGACTACAAACGCTGCTGTTCATTCGTTGCTTAGATAAACGGCCTTGGCTCGATCCTGGCCAGATAAGAGAAGTGATAGGATGTCTCGCGTATTTAAAGCAACCCTTCAAAGAATATTCTTCTAGAACTTTTGTGCGGAGGTATGGCTCTGTTCATTTAGATATAGCCGAAATATTCCATATGTATATTTCATGCAGTTCTGCATATTTGCTTCACGAAAAAATTGCGTTTTGGACCACTTCCTTATTATCGATTTCCTTGAGGATTTCATCACTAAAATCATGAGCTGCAAATATGATCGGTGGAATACTTTGGCATCCTATACCTTAGTTCAAGCTGATGCATCGCATTCTCGGGAAGTCGTAGACATTGGGGAGTCATATTTCACATTAATGTGGTCATATAACGGTTGATGAAATGAGGAAGATGCAAAAGCGCATATCATGCTAGTTTACATGGCGCGTTTCTCTAACTGTTTCATCTAATATGCATTTTATAGATTTCGTTCTGGTTGTTACCATTTTTATTCAATATTTGGTCTGTTTTTTTATTGGTTGCCTGAACTACCGTCTTTTTGTCTCTTTCTTCCTCTTCCAAAAAATTCCAAAATAAGAATCAGGAATACGTCAGGTGGCAATGTAGGTGTGGAATAGTCTATCTTTAGCAACTCTGAATATCAATCCTACAAGAAAAGGGGTTTTTAATGTGAATTAATATGCAGTGAATATCTAGCAGTGGATATCTAGCAGTGAAATAATATCAACGTTTTGAATATTCTCTAAAATTTCAGATTTCAATTCAATTTGATGTGTGTTGGTGAGACAGGTATGGGTAAAACAACGCTAATCGAATCGTTATTCAATATGAAGTTGGATTTCCCACCGTGTAATAATGAACTCAAAACTGTGAATCTACTTTCAAAATCATACGGTAAGATACATAGTCTTTATCTTCTATCTCCAATTAAAGTGAGATGCTTCTCGCATCATCGCGAATATAGTTGAAAGTTTGTCGTTGATTCTTTCTTTATAGAAGTTTAGAAAGATTTCATGGTTGGTTGGCTCCTAGAGAGATTAACGCATATGTGGTTCTTAATCAGGTTTGAAAGCAATGACATTATGCCTCGCATATAACATGTTGTAAAATATGATGTTGGTTTATTCTAGGCATATTGTATGGAGTGGAACGCTATTTAAAATAAACTGAAATGTGTAATCAAATAGCCGAGTATAGAGGTGCTAAATGCTTTCATCAAATGGCTTCATTTGTATTAATGATGCATTTCATTCGCCCCCTTTTTTTTGCAGGGAATAATGTTTGATGAAAACATTTTAGAAATTGAGGCATTTGCAGATGTTGTAGAAGGCGGCATCCGGCTGAAACTTACGATCGTTGAAACGGCGGGATTTGGTGACCAGCTTGACAAAGATAAAAGGTTGGTTTTTTAAGCTCCATCGGGTGAAAACAGCAATGGAGAGGGGGGAGGGATTTGGAGAGATAGAGGTATACATGCAACAGTTCCATTAACGATAAGTGCAATTCTGTTTGAATTATAAAACGTAAAGAGTAGATGCCTCAAAAAACTAACATATCTGAATATTGGTTGATTAGTCACATTTTAAGCGACGGCGGTCGGTGTTATTAGCGTGAACCTGTGCGAGGTGTTACTAGTTGCTGGGTCTACTTCCGAGATGAAGGTAACAGCAAGTAACCACTTCACGATTATCTAGCCGCAACATCGTACATATAATGGTTCCTTTAAAGAGATTTTCAAAACATACTATTTAGGGGAGAGATGATTATATTCTTTTTTTCTTTTCTTTCAAATTAGAAGTGATTGTTGGAGGAAAAAAAACAATAGATATTTAGAATTTTCATTGTTTTGAATTATTATTTCTCGCTTAGTTGTTTATTCTTTATTTTGATAATTTTTACTTTGGCGTTTATTTAGGAGGGTACGGTAAATATAAGTGGGTGTTTATTTAGGAGAATACGATACATGCAAATGATGTTATTTTCAGTGCTGAAGTGATCGTGGAGTATATAAATGAGCAATTCGAAAAGTATTTGAAAGAAGAATTAAAGATCAAAAGATGTCTTGACTATTATGACGATACACGTATACATGCTTGCCTCTATTTCATTTCACCCACAGGACATGGGTTTGTTATTTTAATTGTCTTATTTATTGGGTAGTGATGATGATTTCATATAACCGCATTGTTTTTTTAAAGTTATTGTTTTAGGTGTTCGTTTTTTCATGAATTATGGGGAGATGGAGGTATACGCTCTTATTCTCGGATCCCATACAATGGAGAGCGCATTTATTTAAATTTCTTAAATCATTAGAAAGTATCATTTTATAAAGGAATTGCAAACAATTTTACTTCGATTTTATTACTTAATGCTGCTGCTTTATTTTACAGTTAATATAGCCAGTCTATTGTTTAAGGGACTTCGATCATTCAATTAGTGATAATTCTTGAGTGATATGTTTATGAAAAAAAAAAAAAAATAGGACATTAAAACGGGAAGGCTCATAGGATTCTTCACTGCTCGTAGTTTGTCTAATAGTGGCCACATATTTGGAAGAAATAATAAAACTGTTGGTAAAGGCCACTTTTTTCTTTGAAAATGATTCCACTGTTTCTGAGATCCTCTAATCGTACTAAATTGGTTCGTATTGTTTAGTAGATTGTTGATAGAGGCAAAATAATGGAAATGCCTATGCATTAGTAAAAGAATGGTTAGAGTTAGTAATGAAACAATTTTTTACTCAGTAAATAAATAATAAAGTGAAAGCGAGGCATCAATAAAGTTGAAGAAAGAATACGTTTAAAAATGTTTGCAAAGTGTAGTAAGAGTGAAGATTTTGCGTTTCTATTTGTTATATGCATTGCTAGCAAGATTGGAAGAAATAAGATTGGTATGGGGTGGAGTGGTGATTCATTGTTGTGAAGCCAGAAAGCGGTTGATGGCAATGCACTATAATAAAAACACATCGGCCAAACGTAATGTTTCAACATATGTCATTCGTACAATTTTGCCCATTCATATTGACGTTCTATTTGCATAACGTTATATATGCGTGTTTATTTTGTGTTTTTTTTTTTTTTTTTTTTTTTTTTTTTTTTTTAGATAATTTGCATATTTAATTGAAAATGCAATTTATTTTAAAGTTTTGCGATTCATGTAGAATTTATTCTCTCATTAATGAGGTGATAACAGTGATGTGGAATTTCTTCTAAAAGAACTTAATCGAATCGGAAGAGCAGTTTGGTTGAATCGGAAGAACCCTTCTTTTTCTGAATTTGAAGGATTAATAAGGTGACCTAAAACATGAGTACGTTATTTCGCATGTTTTAGTTTTTGATAACATATGAAACCGGTTGGTCAGATAAATGCAATGCAAGAGCTCATATCGTGTTACTTGTTTTGGAATGCATACTCACTTTTTTCTTCGCCAGGCGCCTTTTTTTGTAAGTGAATTTATTTGTTTTTTATTGATTGGAATGTGCATTTTTTAATTCTTAAATATAGCTTTGAATAGGTTGGACATTAGATAGAAAATTAATTGATTCATTGGCATTTCAATTAGAGAAATAGTCATAGGTTATATGATGTGCGTAAAACTTCCACGCTCGTAGCAAAACTTGGATGAAAAGGATTCCAAGAGCGTTGAAAAAAAAAATTTAGTGGAATTCCTGGAAGATTTGGGAATTGAAAATTCGCTCAGAGAGTGGATATTTTTCATCAATAATTTGTTGATGAATCATTAAGAAGGAATCAACGGTTTGGAGAAGGATTCTTCACTCTTTTTTTTATTTTTTTTATTTTGTGATTTAAATTTATATTGATATTTTTGATTGTTATTAGATTATTGTTTATTTTGCTTTTCTTTGCGGTCTATTCATGCCTGATTTTGGAAAGTTAAAGTATTATAAATTTTATAATAGGATGGCAATGTTTTAGTTTTTAATTTTTTTTTTCTTTTTTTTTGGATATTGTTTGAGAATTTCCGTAGAAATATTTTCTGAATTTCTAGGCGATTTTTCTAAAGAATTTTTTTTTGTCAAATTCCTTAATGGTATTTAAGAGTAATATTTTCAGTTTTCATATACTGTGAAATGAATCATATTAAAATTAACATCAATTAATATGCAGTATACTACTTCTAAGAAATTTGCATATTAATGCATGTTTATTAGAATCTTTTAAAATCGTTTTGCATTGAAAATTTTCAATTTTTAAAAGGTTTTTTTCGCATACTTATGTGGATCGGTGATTAATGCAAGAGCGATGAATAGCAGTTGATTTTGCCTTTCTCTATGCGCATTATGCGGCTAAGAATTGGCAGATGGTGGCTATCGTTAGTGGTTCAACTAACAATGGGCAATTATAGTGCTTTTATGCTTTGCCCGAATGGAGATCATAAAATCGGGGATCTCATTTTTCAAAACGACCATTCATACATTGTTTGCTGCTTTCCTCAAATCCTTTTATGAATCAGTGAGGGAAAAGTGGGAAATGCGCTATGATATTTTGAGGGTTATTTGATGCCTCTTTAAGGAAGTTCATTGGCAGAGCTGGTGGGGATGTTGGCCGTAAATATGACCTATTTCTGTCATCACAGGATAAGAAAGGATGGGGATAGACGACAACAACAAGCAGCCAAAATGAGGAAAAACTGCTGTGAATTTTTGAGGCAATTTTCCGACGGATACATTTTTGTATGCAAGTACAGCGAGGCAAATTACTGTGGTCGAAGATTTGTTGAATAATTTAGTAATTTTTTTCAGTCAGTAGGAATGCCACTTTTTATGTATATCTAACTCTTTAGTGGTTTTTCCGCAATGCAGATTTTTCTGCGCATACTTTTTGCACCATCGTTCTTTGATAGTTTGATGGGCAATGTATAGCTAGTAGCCAAGAGTCTGGCATTATAATTTGGGAAGCTTTCTAAAGGTTAATATTAAAGGAGAAAAGAAAACTTGGTTATGTTATGTATAAAACGCATTGATGCGTTTTATAGATTAGTTTTTATGTCGGCAATCTTTTTTTATTTGTGTGGAATAAATGGCATTTTTCGTGAAGGTCAAAGGTAGTTCCCTTAGAAAGCGATATAGATCTCTCGTAGGCATATTCATTCACGCTTTTATACTTTCCTCCATGTTCGTTTTGTTGTTCATCCTTTAATGTACTATTTTCTTGCTCTCTCATTTCACTGCTTATTCTCGTCCTATTTGAGCTAAAAGATTTATGTACATTATCGCTTTATATGTGTGATTTGATCGAGAATGAGAGTGCTAAAGAAAATAAAAGAGAGAGAGATTCGTGAATGAGATAATCGACGCATCTTCGAATATTCGATAGCTTTGTTGGTTTTCATAATACATCGTCAGTCCGAACGTCCTATCGCCCCTCCATGTTGGTGTAGTTCTTCATTTTATCATTGAAGTTACGCTCATCCCGTTGGAATTGCTTGTACCCTATACATACAGTTTTTAGACAGATATTCTTTCGTCTCGTTGCTTTGGTTTGGACTTTCACTCCCGAATACCAGTTTTGAACTTCTAGTTGTGACCTGTTATGATGGATAGTATGGGGAACTGAAGCGGCTGAAAGAGGAGCCTGTATGAAGCGCAAATGTCCCAGCTTCCGTAGATATTTTATATACGAACTTAAAGAAGTTCGTCAGACGTAGAGGTATTTGGTGCATGAGACAAATAACTGCCATAGATGTAAATGTGCTAAGAGATGGTTGCCTAGTAAATATCACTGGTGGGTAGATGTTTATGTAAAGGAGAAGGTATTGAAGCAGTCGTTTTCTTTTTTTTTTCTGTCTTTTTGTTGTACTTTTTTTTTTACACGAAAAGTAATCTCGAAAAAATAAGTTTATAAAGAGTTCTTGTCGCAAAAGGATTCGTTGATGTTGATGATGTTCATTTTTTTTTTTTTTTTGCAGAATACATCTAATTGTTGAGCGTTGAGTTGCTGTTTTGCGATGATTTGAACGTAGCCAATTTTTGCTGTTTGCGTTTCTCGCATTCATTTTCTCGTCTCACTTTGTTGTTGTGCTGATTTCGTGAAACGAAATGTGATTTCCTCTCATACCTCACGATGGGGATCGGTTATTAGAATTAGACGGAGAGGTAACTTTTATTTCCGGATCGGTTATTACTCAAGACGATATCAAAAAATGTCTTTAAATAAAACGTCTTCATCATTGTCGTCGTTATATTGTTGGCGTGAAATTCGACGAACATACGTAAGAACTTTAGCAAAGGTGTAGTAGTGGCGAATGGCTTTTTCTCGAAGAGAAATAAAATGAAGAATTTTTTGTGTAGTAGTAAAAAAAAATGTACTCTTGTAAAAGATGAGTTTTATATGCGCATTTTTGAATAGTATTATGCTGATATTAATTGTGTTGGTTTATTTTGCACGTGGAAGATGTGTTATATAGTAATAATTCAAAAATTTGACCTTTTTCTTTGCGATAATTTTATCTTTATTTCTCTTTTTTTTTCAAATGAAATTTGGATGAAATTTGCACTCCGTAATCGGGAAAATGAATGAAAAATTTTTTGAGAGAAGTGAAAATATGAACGAACAATTTGGATTAAATGCATCTTCTATGGGAATGACTAAAGAATGATTTTAGCATTGTCCATGATTGAGTTCTCTTATGGGATTCACTTCTACGTGATAGTTCGATTGTTTCATCTTTTATATTTTAGTTCATTCGGATATGATCGTTGTTTGAATTGTGGGAAAATTTCACTTGAGGATTGTAGGTGAATATTCTTGATTTGTCTGAATTTTTAATTGCAATGAAGAGGCGCTAAAGTTGCAAGTGCAGCATATATTTAAATAGCGTATCACTAAAAAATGTGTTGATTGCTCAGTTGGCTTTGTTGTTGTTTAAGTGATCGATATCTGCTTACATCCAACTTGTCCAACTGGAATGAGCTTTTTTTTTGTTTGTTATATGTGTTTGTTTGTTCGTTTTTCAATCTAACTAGTGGTTAAAATTCACTATAATCATTAATTTAGAGAAATATTGCATAAGATTATTGCGTTGAATGCATCGAAACGATTTTTAGATGTCTTTAATTGTGATGAAAATTTATAAAAAGTTTTTAATGGGAAATTTCAATAGCGATTAAAAAATTGTTCTATTTTCTTAAGGAATAAATATTATCGATTTGCTTTTATCGATATAGTTGTGAGTGGTAAATGGCGTTCATAAATATAGTGATTTTTGTTTAAATATTATTTAAAATTTAATCAACAATCTGAATGCGATTATGAATTGTTTCAAAATTAGTGAATCGTTTTTTTTTTTTTTTTTTATAAAGTAAAGAATTGATGATTTATTATTATGTAGTGATTGTCATAGTGTTGGCATTTATATGAAGTTTTACTACTGAATTTATTATTATTATAGGTGACCTTGTCTGAGTTTTTGTAGCGAAAAGAATTTGATGCGTTGTGAAGATGAGCATATTGTGTGTGTATGTGTGTGTGTGTATGCGTGTGTGTGTTGGTATGTGCTCATCGATAGAACTCGTTGATGCATCGATTTTTATTGCTTGACCTTCACGATCACTTTTTATTGTTGAGACATTTTGGCCGAATATCTACATGCGACGATTCATTCGATTTTGTTGTGCGATATGTTTTGATTATTCGATTCTCTTGAATTTCTTTAAAATTCTTTTAAGTTTTTAATTCTCAACGAATTTAAATAAATCTCATCGCTTTCTTTTAGAAAGTTTTATGAGATGATGTTTTGTTAAGATGTTTTGTATTGTGGCTTTGAAAATTGTCTATTGTGTTGTATAAAATTATTGGATTTTGTGAGTGGAAGGAAAGTTGTTGCCATAGATAAGCGTCGTCGCATCCTTGTGGCAGACATAGAACGTGAAAGAGAGGGAGAGAGAATTATTGACTCCGGAGCGATTGCTTGACTATGAAAATTGTATCGTTACATCATCGAATATGAGAAAATTTTCACGAATTTTTTTTTTAATGATTGATGCGTTGGTATAATAAACTTGCGCTGAGAATCTCATAAAATGCATCATTGTCCAACATGTGGCGTTGTTTTTTTTTTCGATCAGTAATTCATTAATTCCTTCAGCCTACGTTATTTTTTAATCTGAAAGGCTAGCCTTAGCAGATGGAGCCTAAAAGTTTGACATTTGCGCCACTAAATTGTTTTGTTCAATGCTTTTCGTCATTAATATAGATATAGATGAAAGAGAGCGTCGATACATGAATGGCGTTCCAGAAAATGTGGAATTGTTCGATGAAATGCTAATTGAAGTGATTTGTTTAAAGAGACGATAGTTGTAAAGTGAGAATGGTGGTGAGCAGCTGCTGCCTCATTCATTTAGTTTCTTTTTTTTTTTTGTTTTTGAGGCGTCTCAAATTCTTGAGATGATTGATCTTCTAGAGCAGTTGTTGTGTGCATACTTTTGTGTTTCAGTTGATTTTCACAGCCTCGATTCATATAGTGATCGAATTTTCCTCTCAACCTACCAACCAATGCCGACTTTTCTCTTTTTCCTGAAACTCCCCACCTAAATATCGTCGTTCTTGTCTCTCTAAACTCGTAAAAAATCCACCAAATCATATTGTAAAGTTTTGTTTCCCGTACGGATTGAATGGGAATCTATAATAATCTAAAGAATAAAAGCTTGTTGAGCTAAGATTTAAAAGCTGTGTCATTGCTACGCAACACTCATACCTATTGAACTGCATCTGCATCGCTTTCTCCTCGTCCGTGTCAATTCCACTCAGTCGGTTGTTGTAAGCAACGAATGGACCGTCTAACTTTTGCATTCTTTGTTAGATTGTATAGCTTCTTCCTGAAGAATCTACTTATGACTTAACGTTCCTGAACTTGAGTTCTCGAACTTCTTTTTTATCTTTTTGATGCTATTTCACAGAGTTTGGTAATAACTTCAGGCTCAAGGCTCTCGATGTGACGACGATGCGGCGGCTCTCCGAGCGGGTAAACGTGATCCCCGTGATCGCGAAAGCCGACACTACCTGCAAGGATGAGCTTGTCCGATTCAAGAGTAAGGTAAGCGTATCGATCGCATTAAGTATGCGTTCTTTTTTTTTAATTTGAAGGAATTCCTCAGAATCTAGAGTATCTTCTATAAGATGCTGCACCTTCGTTCTTAATGATTCAATTTTTTGTGCTTAATTACCCCCAATTTTCTTATTGCCAAATAAGATGGATTGCCTCGCCCTTTCACTCCTTTCCGTCCTCATTGAGGTTTTTCTTTTTCTTGATGCTGTTTTACTCCATAGGTTGTCATCTGATTTCTATAGCAACTAGTCTTTTAGGCGTTTAGGGCATGGATTGTCTCCAATGATGAACCTATTTTGTAGTGGCGTTTTATCTGTAGTCATGACATTTGTTCGAACCAAATAGGTAATAAGTTACTACTGATAAAGTAAATTAAAAACTATTTATTTATTTATTTATTTATTTATTTATTTATTTATTTATTTTAATGAGCACAGCATTCAATAAAAAACTATCGCCATATGTTAATCTCGTATTACAAGAGCGACGAAGTTGGGCGATGGGTGGGAGAGGGGAGAGCCACCATTAAACGGTACATTAAAGATAGGGATAGTTTTTCTGCACGGTCAGTGGTGAATTGTTCCCAAGTCTCAATCCTTCATTGCTTTATTTGGTATATTAGGCAGCAAGAAACATTGCTGAATATGATCTTTTTCACTCTTTCACAAACATCAAACTCGTATGAGAGCAGATAGGGATATTAGTGTGCAACGGATGGTTTGCTCGAAATTCAACCTATGAGACAGCCTGAGGCATAAATATCGCCGCATATTTGTTCTGGATGTAATTTTGTTGATTTTCTCCTCATTTTCTTCGTAAATTGCTGGAAGGTCTTGATCGTTTTACAATTCATCATCCCATATTAGAATTGAAAATGAGAGACCGTGTGAAGCAATTTTCGTTTGTGCCCTTCGTGGACAGCCCGTATTTTTTCACTAATAAATATTACATTAAAAACGACTCTAAAAGATAGACGAGTGGAGAGGATTTTTTATTCAGCTGCCAGGTTAGCCTTACTTTTTTTTGCTTGACGCCGACGATACTAAATCCTGCCGTTTGGCTTTGCAAATATTGGGTCGAGTTTAGGTCGCTGCTAGATTTCTGAGAGATGGGTTTTCTAGCACTAAACTCTCGAAAGTGAATTTTTTTTACAAAGCTGAACATTATTCGACCCATTGATAGCCTTCGTCCATTTGTTTCCTTGCGCTACTTTTTTGCGTACACAGAGCACATCAAAGACGTTGTGCCATATGACGTATGATATTACCTAACTTGCTCCATTAAACCAAAAATAGCTTTTCGACTTTTCGTGTTAAATTTTTCTCGTTTTATTTGAGATATGTAAAGGATACATTATCGTATTGTCCATGTTAATATCAAGGAATACTGCAGTAATGCTACAGTCTACTGTTTGTCGTATTAGGCAAGGTAGCAACCGAATTCTTTAAGACACATATTATTGAGTCGATGAATGCGTAGTTTATTTTTTGTTGCAGATCCTAAGTGAGCTGCAGAGCAACCAAATCCAAATCTATCAGTTTCCGACCGACGACGAGACTGTACGCGCAATCAACACTGAGCTAAATCGACTTGTTCCATATGCGATTGTTGGCAGCACTGACTTCGTTAAGAAAGAGAACGGTAAAATGGTGCGTGCCCGAAGATACCCTTGGGGCATCGTTGAAGGCAAGTTGACTCATTAGTTTCTCTATAAACCTTTTTTTCGATTCATATCTTTTGAGAACTTGCTGACATAAATATTTCAATTTATCGCTGTGAATCCCACTTAGGTGATTCCAAATCCGTTTAGGTGACATCCAGCTGGTTTGTGTTGCGATGGAGGTTACTTTATCTTTTATCAAATGTGTTGAGGTATCTTCTTCGTAAATATTCACTGAAGACAATTGTAATCGTATGGCTTGCTAATACCATGTCTATTTGATATTTTAACTACGCTTCTTTATCACAAGTTTTTCTTTTTTTATCACTTCTTTATCACGAAACGTTCTCTTTCTTCATCACAAGAACAATGAGTACGAAGAAGTAAAGGACGGTGTTTTCAACTTATTTTGCGATAGTATCAGATCGAATTCGATTGCTGTTTGCGGTATGATCTAATTTTTCTGCACATACGATCGTGAATTTCGTCAAAAGTTGCGTTATGCGAATACGCACTCTCAATTAGTCGAATGCAGTAGGCCGCCAAATATTTATGCGATATAGGCATTCGGCAAATGACGTCTATCCCTTGCCCGTTTTGGGTAGTACTGAATCGACGGCGGGTAGTGAGCAATATCTGTTTGCAATCCCTAGTTCAATGGTCACATCATAGATGCATTTAAGGTCTCTCATAGGATTCTCTATATTGTTATAGTCATAACTTTGTGTATTATTGTGGTGTTGCACAATGTGTATGCGATCCGTTTGGGTAATCTTTGCCACCCAAAGGCAATATTAACTTACCTGGGCCTGATTGTTTTGTTTACTTAATTTAATAGCATATAGATGCCATGTGAACGTCTAATATCTCTCATAATATTGCAGTTGAAAATGAAGAACACTGCGATTTTGTGAAGTTACGTGAGGCGGTGTTACGAACTAATGTTGATTCTCTACGTGAACGAACCCACAGGGTACTCTACGAAAACTATCGAAGGGCTCGGCTTCGTGCTATGAAAGTTGGCGATGGTGACACTGGGCCAAAGATGATGGAGGCTTTTGCTGAGGTGAATCTAGAAGCAATTTCTAAACATAATTGCAATGGAATTTCAGCGGTAATCGTCTTAGGATGATGATATTTTCGGTGATCATTGATAGTATTATTTATTATTCATTTCGCTAATATTTAGGTGCTTTTATCGTCTATAAGCACATCATATTCATATATTTTTGTTTAGTTCATTACGTAAGATTGATGAGAGTACGACTTCCATTTTGTTCCTGCACAACTATTTAGGTTGTATCCTTTATTACATCGTTTCTTGACGATGCCTTACTCCGTACTCGGCTGGTGAAAATTAACAGTCTTGGTGTTATATTTGTGCAATTAATTTCTCATATTTTTTTGATTGATACTGATGCGTTTTATCGCTCATTCATTATAAAAGACCTCCCATTGAGTTGCGGAGAGTTAATAATGACTTTCTGTGAATTATGGCGAGGAAAATAGTGCTGCACTCTGAACCGAATCCGTCTGCATCGTTGTGGATGGAGTCTTGAGTGATGTGTGACATTTTTTTTTTTTTTGCTCCGGAGTGGCGATATTGATAGGGAATATGATTGTAATGTTGTTTTTCCCCATTCTCGGGTAAATGGATGAGCTGAGCGGAGTGCCTCGGGTGTTCAAACAATCTAACTTGAGTTTTCAATGGCGTTTTCAACGAAACTATTTGCGAAGCAAGCAGAATATGTTAATTTTCAATAATTGTATTGCTCGTTTTATGCAAATATATGAAAAGACAGAGTAATACAACCGAATGGCTTTGGTCAATCGTGTGAAGCGATTTGTTGTGTCTGTTGCTAATGCAGCTTAACAGTCATGAGTATATATTAAACGGCTTAATATGTAGGCACATTGAGCCAGCGTAATGAAGTTATATGATTAGGTGCTTATCGAAAGGCGAAATTAGAGTTCCCGTAAAAAACTAATTCAAGGCAATAATTGCAGCGATATTTCAGAAACAACGCGAATTTCATGAAGAGATGGCACAAAAGGAAAAGGAGATGCGCGAGAACTTTATCGCTCGTGTTAGCATGAAAGAAGAGGAAATGAAACGTCGTGAGGAATTGGTATGTGTCCATTTCTTCGTAGTTGACGTTCCTTTTCATTAATTATACTACGAATGTAGCGTATTGCTACTGTCGCATAATTTGTTCTCTTGAATATCGTAATGGGAATATGGTTTACCCTTTTTGAGTGCCACTGCGACCTTTTTTCATAGTTAGCCAACTATTAGCTACTAATACTGCTAATATACTGTTCTTGAAAATATAAGCTGAATCAAGGTAAGCGAGTTCGTAGAGAGGAAAACCTGTGATATTCAACTATTGATAGAGTTTCTGGATTTTATCTCTGAATAGTTCCGGAAGATGCCTAGTCATCATTACTTAGAATCATCTACTGCCTCTAACCGAGTATTGCTTAGAGAAATTATTAGTCCTTTATTTTAGAATAATATGCGAGCGAAAGATATTGCCGAAAGTTTCGACGAAGAAATGAAGCGAATTGAATCACAAATACATACGCTAATGGAGGAGAAAGTGAAGCTAGAAGCAAAGGCAGGCAAGAAGATCCGCAAATAGAAGTGTGGAATTCGATGCTCTCACCTGTTGAGATAGTGCCTCGCTAAATGACGACAAGTTGGTTAACACTGGAACAGAATTTGAAGGCTGTTCGTTGAAACATTTGAAAAAAAAAAAACTCCTTAGCTGAAGAGCTGCGCCTGCATACGCAGTTTTTTTATGTTCTCTGCCGTTCGTTGCATTTATCCTTTTCCTGCTCATCAATGTTCGGTTTATTGGAATTTTGGTGGTTGAATATGCTCGGGGTTGATTGTTCATATATTCACTCGTTTCGTAGTTTTCTCCTTTTTTTTGCGTATTTTGAGACCGCATTGGTTGAACACTACGTTTCTCTTCGTTATTTTTTGCACTCGTTATTTGAAAGCTTCAACGATCATAGCATTCAGTATAGTAACTGGCCTCTGATTAATTTTTATTACTTTTGTATGAAAAGTTTTTTTCGGATATCCATTCATAGTAATTATAGTAGAAAAAAGATGTTTTAGATTTTTAGATGGAAATTATATGCTTATTGAAAGTATATTTTCTATTCCCAAATTGTAGCCCATGGGTTTTTGATTGATAGCATTACTGTAGCCATGTGTTCACCATTTGTGGTCTCAATAATCGAGCGTTATGTCGGAAGCTGTACGATCGATTCTGTTAGTCATGATTGATGGTTTTGTTGCTGTTTTTTTTAAATTTTTTTTTTAATATAAAATTGTGACGCGATTAGCAACATTTTTTTTTCGTTATAAAAATTCGCTCATTGTTTTATATAATTCAATCGGTTCATTTTAAATAATTAGGATTGAATTGCTAAAAAAATTTTCGGTGATTTTGTTATTTCATCCGAATTGAGATCCGTTAATCTATGAATTCGATTTCAAGCTTTGAACATTTAATATGCAAATAATAGAGACGATTATTTGTTTACGCGTTGCTTTTTTTTTCTATTTTGATTTTTTTTTCTTTTTTGATTGGAATTATTTTATCCAATAATATTTATATGAATAATTATATTTAGCATCGAATTGCATTTAGCGAACATTCATTATTTGTGGGGTGTTCGCTTTTGCATTCAATGTCTCGTTTATTTCTCTCTGTTTTTTTTTTTTTTTTGTTTTCTAATTAAATGTTTTATCCATTCTGTTAGATATACTTCGATAATGGCAACATTAAAATCAGATCGTCAATTAGCACTCGATTATGAAGATTTTTTTAATATTTGTGGTTTTATGCGAAGAAACGAAGAGGAGTATCCTATATGCTTCCCAATTAATGAGAGAAACATAAGCGTTTTGCAAGAAATTTCATGAGCATATGGGTGGCATATACTATTCGAATAAGAGAGTCTGAATTAATTTTGTATCATATAATTTACGATTACTGCTATATGATATTCAAGAAAACGTTAAACCTTAAGAATATGAGATGAATTTTCTCATCTAAAAGAGATTATTGAGCTTTATCTTCAGAGGAACGCATTGAAATTCCCAAATAGAATTCGACAAAAACAATTTTTTTTTTCAAAGTATTGTGCAAATTCGAGCTATTTCTATGTTGCCCATTTATTGAGTGTTTAGTTGTGCTGTAATTCGCTTGCTGAAAAAAAGAAAAAAAAAAGATAATTAAATGCGTGGATCGGGATGGATTGCAAAATGAATATTGTTTAATGTGTGCTATATATTTTTCACCGTCAACAAGTCTTTGTAAATTCTCGAGAAAACGTTCCCTTCCTCTCTCATTCCATCCTTCCTTCACCTCCACTCCATCCTCCCTCTTCCCATTCAGAATGTTTATTTCTGTCGGTTGAGTGGTGGTCTTCGTTTGGGGATTAGCATAAAGTTTGAGGTTCGAGCTGTTGCTTCAGTTGGTTCATATGGCGCTCAGCATCGAAACTTCATTTCCTATCTTCATGTGTAATGGTTTTATACTTGTTGGCTATTGTTTTTATAGACGCTGCATATAGAAGGACGGCAACTTATGTAACTATTGAAATATTCACAATGTTCCATGCATCAAATGCAAATTGCATTTCGTTTATGATGATTTGCAATTTTTGAAGGCGTCGTTTATTTTCTGCAAATAATAATTCGATTATCTACTGAGATAAGTAAAGTAACGTAATATATGGAAAAAAATGAGGGAATATAAAGTTAAGAAAAGGCGGTTCTTTAGTGCGCATCATATCGACGATGTTTGTTTTTCTTTTTTTTCTTTTTTCTTTTTTTGCATTTATCCATTCAGATCAGAAGCGTATTGTCTAGTCGGCAATTTGCTTGCCTATCGGTAAACGTTCTGCTGCGATCACTTCGCGCTGAATGTCGTTTTTATGAAGAAATTTTGGAGTTTCCCACTTGTCTTATATGGTAAATTGGTTAACCGCTACCTTCCTCTCTTCCATTCCCATCCCCTAAAATCGTCCTATTCTACATGGGCCTAGTGGTAAATCCATTCATGTGAATCGGTCTCATATTGTTTGTGTGTGCTACCATGGTGAAGGTATGTATGTTCGCCGAACAAAGTGTCGGTGTACGGCGAACAATCATTTATTGAGATTAATGCAACGGAATATTAAGTTTTATGCCGATTCAACTGATTCATCATGTTGTATATTTGAATCGTATCTATGATTTTCGTTTTTTTTTTTTTTTTTTTTCACATTTGCTTGTTTTATTTGATGTAAACGAAAATTTACGGTATTATCTGATTGCTAACAGTTCAGTTTTTTTTTTTGCTATTTCTTTCATATAAACTTTTGTTTAAAAATTTCCCGTGAATTACCACCATCTATGGTCAAGGAAATTGCACTCTTAAACCACTCGTTTTTTTTTTTTGATTATAGTGACATAAACAATGGGATTGCGTTATCATTTTTATTTGAGTCTTCCTTAATTTATGCGATTGCTTCGGATGCATAATAGGTAACATTCAATAAAATTCCCTTGTGGGTAAGCAATAGCGCAGTGTTGCTTACCTACAAGGGAATTTTTGAAGTAAGTCGACACTTTGCTATTCGTTTTCAATTTTCATAAATATCATATCTTCGTGCTTTAGAATACACTTATGGAGTACCATACTTTCTTGTTAATGTTTATGTTCCCGTGTATACTATAATTTGCATCGCTGCTCTATACTAAATTAACAATGTTCACTAAAGAAACGCTACATGGGGGGGGGGGAGTGGGGACACGGGGAGGACTCCACTGTGTATAACTGAATTTGTAGCTAGTAGATATTCAGTCTAATGCAGCGAAAGGTTACCTCCGAAGAAAATGACGCGTTGTTCAACTCTCAAGCAGTGGGACTTCTCAGATCTCTTCAGCGCGAAACCCTGTCTCCCTTTGGGAGATTCTAAGGTTGCGGAAACACTCGTTGATAGAGGGGTTCTAAAAGTGGACCGTTCTACGATCGCGATGAATCGCCCTGTCAGGCTATGGGAGGATGTTCCTTTCTGCATTCTAATTGAACGAAGAAGACGTAGGGAATGGCAAGAAGAGAGAGGAAAATATCCTCAGCTCTTCGATTTACTGATAATATGTATGCCAGCATGTAAGATAAAATTTAACAGTTCATGTCAGCCGGTTGGTTCTTTAAATATCACAGCAATGTCAAGACAAGTTTTTGAGAATAAAAAAATTAGAAAATTATTTCTCTCAATGACTTTTGCCATATTTCGATGAGCATTTGAATGATATTGAAGGTGATGATTCCAACGTCTGTAATAGTATGACATTCGGCAGTATTTATGATAGTTTATTTTGATATAAACAAAGAGGCGATCATAGTTAATAAGTAGATGTGACATAAAGCCTTGTATTCGCCTCATTCTTTGCAGAACTAAGAGAGATCAACCGATGTCGCGTCGATAGCAGACTGAAATCGATTTCTATTTGTTTAGAAGTTAAATTTTGAAATCAACACTTGAAAAATTCACTTATTACTCAGCTAAAAATTGACGTTATATGGTTGAAAATGTAAGATAAATTTAAATTAATATAAAAACGAATATAAAAATCTGGGAGATGCCTATTCTTAGATTCTCAATAAGCCGTATAATGAAAATGAATGAATTATCCAGCAAGTAACCTTTTCTCTTTGACAGAGTGTATAGTAGGATTTTGCACATCCTTGCGAATCTCGTTCGGCTACTAGATAATCACAACTGCATCCTTGATCTTTACTCGATCTAGTCAATCCTTGCTCACATGTGATATCGGTATTAGCATGGGGATGTGCATGTTCTGTGGGATTCAAATGTGGGCATGAATAGTACTTCTGCAATAATACGTCCATTTTTTAAATTAATAACAGCAACAAATACCACAGTGATTCTTTTATTCTTTCTAAAATCAAACATTTTCATTGAGTATGAAAATAAATATATAATTTTAATGTTTGTCTTGATTTTTTCAACAACTGTAGCTCTTAATTTCATCGAAAACTTCAAATACGTAGAAATTTTGCGGACAAAAAGCCATCTTCCTAAAAGTTTGAAAGGATATCAATAAAAAAAAAAAAATTACCAATGTCACAAGGTCTTTATCATTGTTCTCTTCGGATATAAGTTTATCCTCTTCCTCCACAACTGCAATCAATTTATCTTATCAGCTGGCTTGAAATCTACTATATCTTTTAGCAATCAACTTCAAAACTAATTTGCTATTCATTAAGTTTGAAAAATTTTAACATCAAATCATAAAATTTGCATATCATTTCATTAATTATCTCAACTAATGAATAACAACTAAGCAATCGTTCTTTAATTTCTATCAAAGTTTGAAAGAGTTTTTGAATTATAAAAACTGAAGCACCTTAATTTGCATATTTCAAAATATTTAATATAATGCTAGTTCTCGATATGAATAGCAATAATCATAGAGGAAAAGATTTTTAAATAACACTCAAAAGTAATATTTTTTGCCTCTTTATATGGGAAATATTTTCATCAAACATTATGAGTGACCTTTTATATTATCAAATGTAAATTTTTTACCAATAAAACAATGAAATCTAAAAAAAGAATTGATTTAATTATTTCAATATTGTAATTCAACAAATCATTTGAAAGATTTCAATAATAAAGACATACTATGTCGTGCATTTATGTATGCAATAAGAAGCGTTACAACGAAAAAGAAGTGCATCATGGAAGCCATTTCTCTGCAATAGTAAATCACCTCAGTATTGAATAATCATTTAATTATTATACGAATAAAAAGTTATCTATCTTTATATGCTTTGAATTTTTAGAGAATATTTCTTACAAGATTTATTTTACTCAGCGATTTCTTTTGTTTATAATTAATTCGTTGAGATATTTAGTGAAATATAATAAATAATTTTAGATTTTTATAAATTTTTAATAAATATAATTTTAGATAAAATAATAACTAAATTCCTTCAAAATAGTAATTCATGCATTCCACATAGAGTGTGCTTATTTTTCCCATATTGGAAAGAGGCATTCCTTTCTTCATCACAATTTATTTTCTTTTGCGATCTTCAACAGATTATCCTATTCATTGCGATTCACATTTGGCCAAACGAACATTTTCCATAAAACTTATAAAGAAGTGCTAAAAATTGGCAAAAATAGAGCACGCAACTCACTAAAAAGCGAACAGGTGTAAAGTTGGTGTAGAGATGCTGACGAAAATTTAGTTGATGCTCATCTGTAAATAAGCAACCCTTTTATAATAGCCGGTTATTGCCGCAGGGTATATATTTTAGTAAGGGCGGTCTTCACGCATATTGGCTTGCACGCTTTTAGTGTGAAGGTCATTTCAGGGCATACTTTAGGTTATTTGAACGACAGAAAGAATTAAGGGCAATTTTTGGACTTCACTACCGTATTCCAATGATGAAAGGATCGATTATTTCTTCGAATTTTTTTTTCCTTAAGTGTTAGATGGCATAAACATTGTTACTTCAAACGTCAAATATAGTGAATTTTAAGAAATAAATTTGTCGGAATTTCTATCAAAATTTGAGGAAATTAAGCAAAAGAAAAAGTAAGTGGATATAGTTGAAATGAACTGATGCATAAACCTATAAAATTCATCAATATTTCGTTGTGTTAATATTTTTTACAGTCTCATATTTTATAGATACATCTCACATATATATTTGTACTATATTAAAATATTTGCGAATAATTTTTTCCCTTTCATTGCTCTTTATCTTTCAATTCTTTTCATTTATTTCCCATATAGAAATTAGTGTTATTTGATGTTTTATTTCGATTACATTCGATTTATTTCTTTATTAATTACTATTCATTCACTATTTAATCATCTTTCATTGTTCTATAATGATTTTTTTTAGTAAATAAATAAATATATGAAAGGTCAATTTTTATATGTTTCTATTTATTTATTTATTTATTTCAATGAACACAGCATTCATTACGAATACATGTTTCTTCATATCGCTTCCGCCTGCTCTGACCCAATGCCTCTCTGGTCGAGTTGGTTCCCGTGGTCTTTAGGTCGGCCTCTCCTTCTTGCAGGTCGGTCACGTGAAGGTTAGGGCTTAGGCTCGTCTCCTGCCCATCGGATGCCGACGAGCCGATTCACCCTCGTTCCTCCTATAACTGTCGGGACTTGTTCTGCCGCCATTGTGCTGGGCCGGGTGGCTCGGCTGAGCGGAGCCAACAGCTCTGGTCGGAGCTTCACAACCGACCGCGCAATAGACAAGGCAAAACGATGAGGGGATATTCGACTGTTCAATGAACTTAGGTCACCATTTAGGGAAACTGCAATATTCACCGATTCCTTTTTTGCCAAGTTTTCACCTATGTTACTGCCCAAACGGAGAATAGAATTGCGCCAATAAAATCTGTCTACATCAACTTTCAAAATTTTCATTGTTATTTTTACTTTGTTGGATAATTCCCGAAAGATATTCCTATGAATGATAACAAAAATTTCAATGTATCACCAATTCATGGGTAACAAAGGAACCTTATATTAATTTCAGGTGTAATTCAGGTGTATTTTACATCTTTCTAAATGAACAAATTCGACTTTAAATGGAATTTCACTGTTTCAACCAACAGAACGATATCGATGACCACTTATAATACTGATTTGTTGAAGATTATTTTCTGCCAATTTGCATATTGCCGCGTTTCCTATCGTCTGTGTATATCCGCATCTGCACCGGCGAAAGCTTAAAGATCAAATTAGCTGTGCAAAAAGGCGCAAAACTTTAGCCAATTATGGTGACACCTTGTCCGTGGTTTGTATGTATGTATGTGCCTGTCTATATGTATGTCGGATAGCCTCTGCTAGAAAACGATTGAATTGTAGCCACAAAATTTAATAAACATAAACATAATATATAATAATCTCGTATGCAAAATTTCCAACTGATCTATGAGTGTTGAAACAAACCAAAAAAAAATTGAAGGATTAATGAAATTTGCACACATTTCACATCGGTGTGATTTCATTTTACATTGGTAGGCTGATTTTAAAAACAATACAAACCTTTCTGGAACGCATTTATACGAGCGATTGGATCAGTAAGAAAATGCAAGGAAATATGCATATTTTATTTTTTTGTTGATAACGTAAGAAATTAATTGCTCATCTAAGTGAGATAAAAAGCACATATTGCGCCAACTTCTCTAGAATTCTTTTCCGCTTGTTGTCGTTTTTTTTCTGTATATTTTCCATATTTTTCAATTATAATTAAATTTCGTTTCAATAGATTTGAGAGAAGCATCGCATCGATCAGCTGTAAATATGAATGCGGAACCAGTTAAGGGTGAAGGTCAAATGATATACCTTGAAAAGTTGCATTATGAAGAAAAAGTGCGACATATATCGACCGACAAGGTCATATACCACCCTGTGGTATGATCCACATTTCTTCATCACATTTGATGCACCGCATACTTTACGCAACACTATTACGTATTACTATTACATAATTATGAAACATTAGCAAATGTTATAATTAGCGCAATATGCAAATTTTTGCAAAGTTTTTTTGTTGGTTCTGGCCTCGCATATTTGCATATATGATTGCATATCTGTACGTAGGATCGATTCAACTCATCAATCATAAAAGCGTTATTAAGATTATTTTACTGGTATAAAACACCGCAGATTGCTTCTCTTAAAATCAGCTAACTATTCCTATTATATTTGACTATAGTGATCACTAAAATATTCAAAAAAAAAGAAAAAAAACAGTCATACTGTGCGGATATGGAAGCGAAATAATGAACAAGAACTTCCACATACGCAAATTTATTTGTACATATACCTGCCGATGCATGCCTTTTTGACATCCACCTGGCTGCCCGTAACAAATAATTAAAAAATTGGTCACATTTGCAATAAATAGAACAAAAAAAACGCAATTAAAGTATTTGTGAATATTTCCTGCTCACTTATATTAGAATTTAAATAGAGCAGTTTGTGAATTTAAATAGAGAAATTGGAATAGAATATTTCTGCTCAAATATGCACGGAGATCGACTGCCAACAATAAATGTCATTTGACGCAATTCATTTATTTCCTCTAAAACTATATTTATTTAGTACTTCATTATTAAACTATAGTACTTAAGTAATCGCATAGAATTTTGTTGAAATTTTCGAAAATCGAATAAATATTGAAATATTGAGTAGAATAATTTAATTACCGACAGAAATTTTATATGTTAATATCACGAATAGATTTAATTATCTGTCTCAAAAATATCTAAGCAAATTTTTTTATTACCCACCGAATTTCGTCAAAACATTGTGAATAGAACCTAAAAAATGAGGCTATCGCTACGAATTTATAATTGGGGCGCTATTAGATTTCACCTCATCTGATAGCAACGATACGAATCTTGTTGTATCTATTAGCCTTCATCACATCTGAAACTATCAAGAATAATTTCTATCCTATCTCAAATTAGTATTAACAATAATAAGTTGCCGAAATTCTCAAAAGTTTTTTTAGTTAATCCTTAAACCTGAAATAATTATTCAACATTTTATTGCGATGTTTTATTTTATAATATTTTATTTTTATATATGTATTATTATCAATATTTATTACTCATAATAAACGAATAAAATTAAATTAGAAAAAGGGAAATTAATAAAAGAAAAAAGAATATTTACGAAAATATAAGAGAAATTCAAAGAGAAAGAATTTTAAGAAGATATTAGCGAAAATAAGTACAATGTAATCAGGTAGAAGATATATACGATAAAATACAGTAATTTAGAAATAGAAGAACATTATATAGATAGGAAAATAGACAGCTTTTGAAAATTAACGATACTTTGAGAGCTAACTGCTAATTGGCGTGGAATTTAATTGAAAAAAAAAAAAATTCACTATGTATATACCTTTCTTCGCAGTTCGATCTATTTAGTTCACCATCTCAAATCCTTAAGAATCAAATATTCATACATCTGAAACCTCCGATGACAGTCAACTCGACCTGAAAAACCTGAAGACCGCTAACAGGGCCGTTCCGGAAGCAAATATATTGGCAAATTCCTTAGCTCATTGAAAACTTCGAAATAATTATATAGCTGCAAAATATTGTGACCAAAAAATGACCAAGAAAGCCTTGTATCGTTGGCTTTTTCATCAAGGAGGTGATTTATGACTAATGCAAAGTTTAACAATTACGCCTTAACTTAGTGCAATTTGCATAAAAGATGCTGTTTTGACTGCTGTTCAAGTTGGTGATTTAAAAACTCGCACTAAAAGCTGGAACATTGTGAGATGTCAGGCAAAACATTCCAACGAACGTAAAGTTATAGTTCGTTGTAATGCTTATCAGTCGTAAATTACGTGAAACTTGCACCCGAATAGTGTGTTATGGGAAACGTGAACTTGAATCGTGTATCACATGAAACGTGCATATGAATCGCGTATCATGTGAAAAGTGCACCTGAGTCGCGTATCACGTGAAAAGTGCATCTGCATTGTGTTACTGGGCCTCAGAAGAAAGTGGCCGATGATATATTGCCAGGCCAGATAAGAAAACGGCCAATACCCCACATGAAACATCCCCACCACTATTTTTATTGCTGCACAATGTTTTCCCTCCATCTTTTTTGCTCTTTAAGAGGTCTTATTATTGGATTGCAACTAGGGATCGGCGAATCACCTAAATCAAACGATGTGATTAGGTAATTTGGGATGAATCCCAATGATACCCTTTCTAAAGAAGTGAGGTGGGAGGAGAGGGAAGGGGAGGGCTCCATGAAGCACCAAAAATCACCCCGCTCCTTTAAAAGCTAGCAAAAAAAAAAAATTAGGAACCTTTGTGAATACCAATACTTATGAACTGCAAAAAAAAATGTAATCATCCTTATGAATCTATTTTACTGCTAGAAGAACAACAGTATAAAGTCAATGGAAAAGCAAAAAGTAAAACAAACAACGATTGAATTATTACAAAAGTTACAAACGTCGTCTCAACCACTACAAAGCTAAAAAAAAAAAAAACACAGTATGTGCATTTTAAACGGCGGCGGTCGTTTAAAATGCACAACACTGTGAGGAATAAACAAATGCGAATAAAACCTGTAAGAACTACAGCGTTTTTTTGTGTTAAATGATATACAATTCTAACGAATGAAACAATAGTAAAAATATTTTTTACAATTTCTTTCATCAAAAATTTTACATTATAGTATTACAATCAGCAACATAAATCTCTCTCAAAGGTATTAATGCCTAGTAACTTTCTATGCGAAATAAGGCAATTTACATATGAAACAGAATGAAGTGGTTGGAAAATCTGCCAAAAAACAACTCAGATCACTTGGTATAAGCAATAAAAGGCAGAGATTCATAGCAATCCTCAAAGCGGTGCACAAACGTTGCGTTTTAAATGGCGGCCGCTCATTTAAAACCACAAACAAATGTGCACCACTTAGGCACCTCAATGACAGATTTATAATTTCAATTTATAATTTTACCATTTTCAAGGGGCTACAGCCAATTAGAGGCCAATGAGGCCAGATCATAGTGGTAATACTAACAAGATTGAGCATCAAAAGTCCTCACCATATACTACTGAGAGAGAAATAATCGCAACAAGGTGAATAAGCATTAAGCAAAAGCAATGAAACAATAAATTGAAATGACTTCAAATCAACAATTCGGCCAATACAAATACATATGGGAATGGGAATTAAAATCGGGTAGAAGAGGAGGATTTACCTATAGACTACAGATTGTAAAATGACAATGCAATCAACATCGTCTATGCTTTAAATAGCGGCGGCATATTTAAAGCATAAATCGATGTCGAAACTTACAATACAAATATACCACACATGAAATATGCAACACTGATCATATAATAAATTGATGCGAGGCAATCTACAATTAGTGAATTTAAATTTTTTTATAATTGTATCCCGAATGTTGGAAAATGGTGAAGAAATAAAGGGGCTAGATTGTTATGAGAGGAAAAACAAATAAAACTGAATATTTTCAGTGGTTTTGAAACTGTCAATACAGTCAGCTTGAAGCAATTTCTAAAATCCACTAAACTGCGATTGCCTCGCCATCTCATATCGGTCTTAAATGATCGGGAGCTAATAACAAAATCACTGAGCAACAAAAACCCGCACTATGCCTGCTAAGTGCATGATAGAGAGCCTCACATCGAATTTGAATGGGGACCCTTGTATAAGCTTTGATAAAAATTCACTTCGACTAAAACGAATACCCAATGAAAGTGGGTGTAGAAAAATTATGAGGGAAGTACTCGCCTTATAACATTACAAACAAAATACAACAATGCGATCAACAACGTATGTGCTTTAAGTAGCGGCGGGATACTTAAAGCACAAACGTATATCGAAATATATGCATACAGAATGACAAAATTATATACAATACAAATTGCAACAGACAATTTTGTTTACATAATACAAAGGTGGCCAGCAGTCCACAATTAGTGAATAGGGATTTTGCAGTAATGCCTCGAAAACTGGAAAATGGGGAAACGACAAAGGTTACAGAACATTCTTTGCTCAAAGGACACTTTTCGCTGCAAAGAAGTCTTTGCAATCGGCTTGAAATGACCCTTCGAAATCTACAGAACTATGACTGCACGGCCACCTTGTATGAACCATGAATAGTAGAACATTATTGAAAAAAGAAATTACACAAAAAGAAACAATACAACGAGGTTGTGTTGAAGTCCATCGTTCTTCAGTATGTTGAGACTCTTTACGAAGAGCATCGTGTGGAAAAAATGCCTCTGCTCTACGAGTCGTTTAATTGCGCCCGCACTGACCATTCCGCTGGAGGCATTGAAGATTCCATTCTGAAAGCCTGCAAAATGTCTTCAAATACTTCGTTCAATAATGCAAAAAATGGTCTAGTCGCTGCACGTATATAAAATCAACATCAGTCCGTTGAGCATCAGGGACGGCTTACTTCTCCATCGTCATTCACCCTCTTCGGAATTCTCGAATTTCATTAAGGAGTTGAGTATAAACTCGAGCATAATGAATTCTCTACAAGTGCACAACACTCCCCGATCGTTGAGCCATTCATGCTCGCCATTGCGTTGGTGGTAGTGATGATAAAAAATGTGGCCATGTTTCAACAAAATTTACTGAGAAAGCTAAAAAAAAAAGATTGCAAAGGCCATTCCTTAATGTGAAGCATATTTTTCTTGGGAATTCCACGAAGCAATTCTCTCAGCGTTTAGAGAAAAACATAATTGACACTAGATGAAATTATGAGAATGCACAACCCGGACAGAAGCAAGTCTGATATGGGAATCAACAACAAAATTTTTACCGAAATGGTGGACGGCGCGAAGTCTGTCGAACAGTTTCTTTGCCTGTCGATACGGATGATCCAGTCTGTGTGAGGAAGAATATGGCTTTGAGTGCCATATTCCAAATCCCTGAAAGATCATCAGAATTTAGAAGTGAACACATAAGAATACGATCACTTACTGGTTTATCCGTAAGTCGATCGCTAATGCCGGCATCACATCTCGTCTTCATAGTCCCACGGACACGTCGAATGCGAATATCCACTTCACAGCGCTTTTTCCACTGAATGTCGAGACCATGTCGGCGTCACAGTGATTCCTATGTACTCCTGCAAATAGGTTATCTCCGAATATCAGCACTAAATTGCTTTTACCCAGTCCTACAGACCCCCCTTCTTCTACAGTCCTACAACAAATGGTCCTCGCTACTGCCACTAAGCGCGCATAAATCAGCCCGCAATCACTACTTTGCCCCTGTAACTATCAACTACTGATCACGGTAATATAGGGACTGGCATACTACAAGCTACAAAATTCCTTGTTCCCCCATTATAGTGCTGCATCACCATTCCGTCATCCACGCCTAAAAAGATCCCCAATATCGAGCCCAATGAATTCTACCGGAACTTTTGTATTTCCTAACTGAAAATGCTAACGAAACGAGAGGGGGATAGCGAAGCTGTCGCCACTCATACCAGGTGCTGTTCCCGCCGCCGAACAGCACAATTGAGTCAACACCAAAATGACTGGTGATGAATGGTGAACAGCTTCTTGAACATCTCAAGATGGACAGCAAATACCTGCTATGGCTGTTTTTCTCTTCGCCTCCCCATAAATTCCTGGACTAGTAGCTTGCCGGTAAGGAGTGGATATTGCCGGTAAGGTCTAACATTCCTTCGATACAAGAAACGTCAGGGACATCGACAACTTCCCATGGTCCCCTCACATCCTTGCCTACGGTATTTATCGCGTGCAGTTCGACTGAAATCTATGACTACTTCAATTTGCGGCATAGTCATAGAAGATAAAAAAAATGCAATATTGCGACAACCTATTTTGAAAGTGTTCAAGAAATGTGGCCCCGCTTTTTGTTCTCCTTCATTCCAAGTTGAACTTATTCACTGTGCATTCTACCGCCCTTAATAAGAACCCATTTTTTTGTTTTGCACTACAGCTCATTCACATGACTCTATCATCTAGTGGAATTTTGCTCGTTGAGGAATAAATAGCCCGGCTTAACTAATTCTCATAAAAGATTTAAAAGGTCGCGTTCTCAATGGCATCAAAAACATCATCTCTAACGTGTATAATTTCTAGGAGGTTTCTGGGACGCTTAAGTAGTTTTGAGAGCTCGTACGAAAATATTTTATTCTTCGGACAGGAGTCAACGAACAATTCCAAAATAAAAGGTGGTCTCATCCGTGCTAGTCGCTGCTCCCGCCGCTGAGCAGTAATTTTGGAAGAGGATGGAAATAAGCTAGCACGAATGGGGTCTACCTTTTATGTACAACAAGAAGCCATATTTATGACTCATTGGTGCAGAAAATAGACCGTCGCTCAGACCATTCCAAGTAAAACATTCCAAACATACTCAGTCGTCGATGCATCATATCACACCCATTCGAGGGAAGCCTCCCAGCTCTCCATCCATAATCATCTAATACAAATTTTGGCTCTGAATGGTGCATCTAATAACTTATCTAATCGTCGTACCCTTCCCCATGTTGCCAAAAAGTTTTGAAAACGCGACCATCCATTTTAAAAAATATGAAAAATTTAGCCCGGGCACAGCTGTAGAAGTCGACGACGCATGCGGAAACTAAAGGGGTTTCGGAATTCGAAGGGCGCAGTGGTGATGGCACAAGCAGAGTCTCGCCTTAACAGGCATAACGACTCCCATCACACTCGTCATCGAATCTCCCCCTCATCGGCCTCGCATACCCCATGCCGATGCTCGATAGAACAACATGAACCGAACGCCATCACCGTTCCACGAGAAGAGCCGTCGAACACTGAATGATGTGCTTCTACGCTTGCCTTTATATATCATTCCTCTACGATTGCAATGTTTGCCGCCTAGATCATTGAGGCAGTTCTAAATAAAGGAATGATACGCAGAAATGGATAGCATTTGCTGATTGACTAGACACAAACACAATTTGTGATATGTTAGTGCATACTAAATCATCTCATAGTAGATCATCTCGCAGTTGGTTATTGATAAGATCTCTCGCTTGCACTAGCGAGAAAGATGCGCTTTGTCACTCAGATTATTTATGGTACGTAGAGACAAGATAGAATTGGCTATTCAGATTGACCACAAGCAAAAATCGCTCTGATGTGTGATCAGCAGAACATTGTTCGTTGCCATATTGCACGCTAACGATAATAGTGCACTAGAATGACCGCTTGAGAATGTGAGGATTATCAAAATCACCGCAGAGAGAACAACAACAGAGGTCAATAACTATTGGTAACAAAATCGATAAGAAGACTTCCTTAATGAATGAATTTTATCTGAAGTTTTGAACGTTTGATCGCCTTTGTTGAATGAAAGTCATCATGAAAGCTATTCGAAGCATTCAACAATACAACAAATCAAAAAAGAATTGATGCAGACTATAGGTAGCTAATGAAAGGATAGGGAGACGTTATCGCTGGAATGGTGAAGGGGTCAAGATCCTTGACCTTGTTTTTACTGAGTTTCCCTTACGGAATATAAATTTATTTCGAGCAAATGAATATTTTTAAAAACGAGATTTTTTATGGTCAACGTGGAATACATCACAAGAGATGAGGCTATCGAAAAAGAGGAAAATTCGAATTGCATCGTCAACTTCAGTTAAAAAAACAAATAGGTTGTATATTCCATATGAAGTGTCCACTAGAAATATGAAGATGAAAGAAACACTTTACATGCTCGTCCAATAAAATTGGTCTTAGTGGTTCAATGTCGGAGCACTTAAAAAATAATTGATTGCCTCATTAGAAAGCTTGAAAGCTAAGTTATTTATTGTTGATAGTATCAATAACTTTTTGAATAATTTATTTATTTATTTGTTTTTTTTTTGAATTCTAAACTGAATGAAGTAAATTGTCTCCTTCCCTTTAAATAAAAAAAGAAACCATCTCCATATCGCAGATGGTAATTTTTCCACATACCATTTCCCTATATAATGCGCCTATGTAAAAAAATTCAAATGTCCACCCAACGCAATTAGGAATCAGCAGTCCCAATACCGTACGTTCAGATATTATTCACATACCGTAAGCGGCAATAACGCGGGACACGTTGCATAAAGAGAATGAAATATGAGCGAAGTTTTTAAGGTGCTCTTAGGACTCGGTGGTATTCGATTGCAATAGTGAATCGAATCATGTGCTTATAGAATTGCTATGGAATCCCTAGCCTGTTGATACTGAGATTTCATAAAATTTCTTGGTAATCATCGAAAATTTTTGCGCTAAATCTTTGAGGGATTTTACTATTATTCATATGAACGAGTAGCTCAGAAAAAAAATTGATAAGCATATTATGAAGCACGACGAAAGACAACGGCATGAAAGATGCAACTGCAAAGAAAATAGGCACATCCAGAAGAAGCGTTTCTGATGTTGTAATTCAGTTGAACTTGTGCATGATGGGGATGCATGCCCGCCCCTTCACATTCAACTAACCGAAAAAAAAATTGCATTTTTCTATACATCCTTTCTTTATTACACGAATAAAGACTATTATTGTTACTACTACTATTATTATTGTCATTATTATTATTATTATTATTATTATTATTATTATTATTATTATTATTATTATTATTATTATTATTATTATTATTATTATTATTATTATTATTATTATTATTATTTTTATTATTATTATTATTATTATTATTATTATTACTATTATTATTATTATTTTATTATTTTATTATTATTATTAAACATTTTCGAGTTCCTGTAACGGCGGTTAGTATTAGCTTGCAAAGTGCAGAGTACGGTAGTGCTGCGTACGTGGCGTGGAGCAGGAGCTCAGCTCCGTTCGCGATTCGCAACTGCGGCGCCATGGCGGAATACGTGAAGTGCGAAGGTGTATTACGAAATAAAACGCTTTAAGGGATACGGTATCACTGCGTATATCAGAGATTCGTATTCGTTCGTTACCTTTGCGTATAAAAGCGTTGGGTGCCCTTTTTTTTTTTCTTCAACGAATTGAATAAAATTGTGCTCAAATTTGTACTGCTTAAAGTTGTTTTATTTAAATTTCCTAATTTTTTATTGAAATTATTTATTTATTTTTATTAATCACTTATAATATTTTCTCTACGTTCCAAATATTTCTTGTATATGAAAAGAAAAATTAATATAGATATAGTTTAAGTTGTACTTGCATATTTTTTCACTTGAATAAATATAAATATGAGCATGATTAAACTCGTTTAAAAAAATAATATATTTGCATAAAATTATAATTTGTAACTAATGGATACTCTTTTAAAAAAATATTTTCGTCACTTACAACTATCCGTTGTTGTTCGTTGCGGTCGGTCGCATAGAACGTCGGTCTTAGGAAAACTTTTTTTGCGCTAAAGTTATAGGTTTTATTTTTTCAAATTTTTTTCTGCATAGTTGTTTATGATTGTGGAATAGATATTGATCGATTTTTATGCGCCTTTATTGCGTATATTTATGTTTTTCTATTCGGTGATCTCAGTCTCGGAGCTTTTAAAGATAAATTGACAGAAAATTAATCGACATGATGCTTCATGGATTGACCACTTATGCAATAATTTATATATTTTTTCCATAAATTTCAGAAAAAAATTGGAAACATTCCATGTTTCAAAAAATTTTTTGCCGGTCAGATTTTCTTTTTTTTAATGTATATCAAGAAATCGTTGTTTTATCGTTTTTTTTTTTTTTTTTTTTGCATGCAAAGGTAGTTGCTCCAGTGAATGATGTATAAGTGCCGTATCATGCCACTTTCTCTATCACACTTCTGCACTTGCTACTTGCTTTTCCGACGTTTCGGAGTCTTATACATCTTTGGCGGATTTTTTTTCAAGCCAATTGAGGCATATCTGTGCATCCTACGCTTGTAATTTTTTTTTCTGATCTACGTCTTCGACTTCTAAGTCATCATTTCCATATTCCTAAATTCTGTTGGGCGCAATCTGCGCGAATGGGAGAGAGGGGTCACACACATGGGAAGACACGGTTGGATAAGGTTGAAGAAGCGAATCGACTAACTTTGAAGGCAGCGATGAATTTGGACTCAGCGGCCTTTAGTATCGCCTTATCTAGTCATTTGATTGTCTCTTTCGACGTCGTTTATTCATTTTTACGCATATATGCCCAACTTAGACCGAGTCCACATATGTAACATAAGGTCACCGTTCTCTTATCTTTCAAAGTTTTTTATTTCCATCTCGAATAAAATTAACAAATTGAAGTGTTCCCACTAAAAGTATTCCTAAAGTCATCTCTATCATCTGTTAACAATCGCTTATTGCTTATCTATTGCTAAAATCCGATGTATTTTCCTCAAAACGAACATTCAACATTTTATTATCGATTGTGTTTTATACTTGTAAATTGAACAAAATCATAGATTGCCGTTCATCGGCAACGATACTTCATTGAAATACCCACTTATTCTATATTTTTTCTTCAGTTACAAAGATATATGCGCATTATTTATTATTTATTTATTTATTTTAGTGGGATTTATAAAAGATTTGATGAGAATCTTATATTGGTAGTACGTTGAATGACGTGCGTGATTGTTTTTTTTTTTTTTGTAAATGAAACTCCTTTTTTTGAATGACCACTGCAGGTCGCAATGAGTATGCTTATAAGGCATTTCAATATTCTATCTATTCGTTGTGTTCGCCTATTCGTCGCATGTAAGTGATGCTTTTTTTGAATTTTTACATTTTTGATCCCATCTTTAATAACTGGGATTCTAAGTTCGAGCTTATCGCTTAAGTTGCATCATCGAATATCGGATGCTGCTGTCGAAATGTAACGTTTTCCTTAGTTCGAACTGTCGTTCCATTGCTTGCTTTTATAAGATCTCTATTGTATGGTCGTAGAATTCCTCATGAAACAAGACACATAACCGGGCTGATGCGGAGAACTGAAGGATTTGGGGGGTGGGGGGGGGAGAGGGAAATTGACAAAAGTCCTGGTCGCTAGGGCCTTTATAACAGCGAGTAAGCAATTCACAACTATCCCCACTTACTATCAGTTATTTATCGCTTATGATCGTTATAGTTTATAACTTTCAAGAAGAATATGGGTATGAAGATTTAAAAAAAAAATCAATAAAATTTTTATTTTATTCTCCCATATATTAGTGATGATCGCAATAATGTAACAATAGAAATTATTTCTTAATTAAAGTCGATATATTTGACCTGCAGTGAATTTGATAATAAGGAATATTTTAGTGAATTTTAGTCGAACAAAGGTAACACCGTTATTGGAATTTGGAATCTATTCGATATATTCTAAATAGAGTCGAAAAATGTGAAAAATTTTTAAAAAAAGTTTTCTTTTGTATTCTTACGCTTCCACCTCTCCCTCCATCCTCCCCCTCTCTACTCAATTTTCTGTCCCCCTTCCCACTATCGTCCACTTCTTATTTTCAACTAAAATCATTGATTTATTTTCCTAACTGATTTTGCTAAATTTTTTTTTCATTAAATTATCAAAGGATGGACTATTAGATTAAGCTAAGAGTGAATGGTACGTTGAAACGAGCCTTAATATCTCATTTAAAAGCTACTATTTGTCTAAAAAAAATGCACTGCCTTTCAAGTTGTTATTAAGACCAACTTGTGATAGTGATAAGGCATTTATCAGTTGGTTTAGCTATTCCATGAAGACCATCATAACTGAGGATATTTCGTTGATATGAGACCAATGGAGGGGATTTTGAACACTCATATCCTTATTGCTTCAGCAGTGAATCGTTCTTAGTGATAGGCGTTGATAAAATTAAAATATTTTCACATAATTCACATAATTTGAATGGCAGTTCCTTAAAAAAAAAATTTTTTTTTGATTAATTTCCATCAATTTAAAGCGATAGAGTTTCGATTTTTTTTTTTTTTTTGGAATCTCTACTCTTTTCTCGAATATTTCTTTTTTTTTTCTAATTAATTTTACAATTCTCTTTATTATATTATTGCCATTTGTATTTCGATTAATTCACTTATATGAGGTTGGATGCATTTATATTTGGTTAACATTCGAATTCTTTAAAGACCGCAGGAACCAACTGGATCAGTTGGTTCCTGCGGTCTTTAAAGATTGGCAAAAGAGGCCGACCTGCAATGAGGTGGAGCGATTCTTTAAAAAAGACCGCATGAACCAACTGGATCAGAGAAGCATTGATTCGGGACAAGTGGAAGCGATATGAAGAGACCTTCATTCGTAATGAATGCTGTGTTGATTGAAATAAATAAATAAATAAATACGTAACATTCGAAACGCGCAAGTGAATAATTTCGTCATGAAAGGAATCTAATAGATTATCTTTATTACATCAGAAATCCTTTATTTTAACGTTTATCATTGAATATAACTTCTAAATTAGCCCATCTAGATTGTAAAGAGTGAATGCTTTCGTTATTGTTAAGCAGTTTTGTATTCCCTTTCCCGTTGGGTAGTTTTTTTTTCTTTCATAGAAGTTGATATAAACGTGTGATAGCCTATCGAACTTTAAGATGGCTTCTTAAGCGTTAATTGATATTCACTCAAGGAGTATAAAATGAATTGTCTTTGTCATATATGTATGTGTGTTGCATGTGTCCGTCTGTGTCTGTATTGCAGTCATAACATAAGGAGTATATAAAAATAAATAAAAGTTCTATACGTTAGTATAATTTTTTGAATTATGTACTCAATAATTTAGATTACTTCTAAAATATACGATACTCTTCAAAACGCTTTCGTTAGTTCATCTGGAAATGGGCTTCTTTTATTGTTATTGTTTTTGTTTTTTATTTTTTATTTATTTTTTATTTTTTTTTATTCTTTTTTGAACCAGTTGTGAGGGTTGAATAAATTTTTTAGTGTTATTTTCTTCATAGAGTGCTTTATTCTTTTTTATCTCATCGGTTTAGAGTTTAATTCTGCCGTCCTACTTTTCCGTTTATCTTTCAGGTAATGGGGGGGGGGGAGGCGGGGGGACAAGCTAGTAGTAAGTGCGTAAGATGTATTGGTAAGGTGGGAAGGGGAGGGGGGGGGGAGGTTCGCATAGGTACGCTAGATTTCGTTTGTGATTATTTTTATAAGTGGATACGATAGTGATGCAACGACATACCTGTCGAGGTTAAGGGCTGCTTTCGCATGCAATGAACTTTTTTCTTTTTTATTTCGTCAACAACGCAATATTGCTGCTCGTTTCATAGTAACATTTCTTCGTTTTATTGATTGAATCAAATCCCTTTGTGCTTCAGTTTTATTTATTTATTTATTTTTTCATAATTTTTTTAGTGTTGTTTTTTTTTTGAATTTTTTGTTTCACCGTTTTTTAGTTTTGTTTCTTTGGCCTAATTAGAGACGTTTTATTCCTATTCTTTTTTTTAAATTTTACAGTTATTAGTTATTATGAAGTTTTTATTGTTGCGTCCATTTTTATTGAAGTATCACTCACATGTGCTTGAAGTGCATTTCTGTTGTCGCTTAAAATTATGACCTTTTTGTGTGTTTTTTGTTTTCGTGACATGCAATTTGAAGTCGGTTTTTTCCCAATGTATGTGTTTATGTATACCTATATGTACATGTATGCACACTGCAAATATATATATATATATATATATATATATATATATATATATATATATATATATATATATATATATATATATATATATATAGAGGGGTTTAGTAATTATATGCCCATATTATTTTAGCAGCCTTTATTCACGAATATAATTTTAGGGTAGTCTTTGAATGAATCAATGGAAATTCGGTTTATTTTTTAATTGATTCATTTTTTTCTGAAACATTTTTCTTTTCTTTTTCTGTTGCATTACTTAATAGATATGCTTCTGTAAAGAATTACCGTTGTGCTTAATGCTTCTTACCCAGTAGTTTGTTTGTTATGTTACCAAATAGTCGAGATAAGAATTCTCAACGATGACTTCAGGCAAATCGAAGCCAACTTTGAGAGCGATGAGTACAATTCGAGATAAATTCGAGAAACTTCCCGAATTAGCGAAACCATCGCATTATACGATTACTCTTGCTCCTGATCTCAGCAAATTTACGTTCGATGGTCAAGAAACGGTCGACATTGAAGTATGTGCTTTCATTCATTTGTGATTCGAAATCATATGGTTTGAAGTGGTAGGTATTTATGGGTAGGGAAAGAGGGGAGGGGGTAGTAATGATTGTATATATATATATATATATATATATATATATATATATATATATATATATATATATATATATATATATATATATATATATATATATATATATATATATATATATATAAATGTTCCCTGTTCTTTATAGATCATACTTAAGTGTTTCCTATTCAGATTCTGAAGCCGACCAATAATCTAAAGCTTCATGCGAGTGAGATCAACGTGAAGAATGCGTCACTGATTCTTGCTGATGGATCGGGTGAGTTTTAATGTTTTTTATTGCATCCGGAAGTGTCAATGATTGCAATTCTTGATCATTACAATGTTTATATATTTGAATATAAAGCAATTGCTAAGCAAATAGTGTTTTCATATAGTATTATTTCTTTTCCAATTCATTTCATAGAGTTCTTTACTCTTCTCTATTGAGGAAATGTGCTGATAGATTGAGGAGGCTTGAAAATGCGAGTTCATATTTATCATTAAATTAAAAGAGAGGAAGGGGAGGGGTGGATTGGGGGGTGGGAGGGAGGGGAGAGATTCAAGTAACTCCACTGATTCATCGAAGAGTGTCATTCACACATTTATTAGCGTACTAGATTGCACGTTACAATCTATGTTCGTTGGAATCCATGACTAAAGTTGTGCTTTATCACTGTTTGCAAATATAGTTTTGGGGGGGGGGTATTTCAACTGTTATAAAGTGTAGACAGTTTCGCCGGTCCATAAGGTTTCAGTTGGGGGCCTGCTGCGCTCGCTTACGGGAATGTTTTTGCGGCTTCGTACTAAGGATGGCATTAGGGTACACTGAATATAGAGGTACAAGTTGGACTGACTTTTGAAGTAAGCACTATTGACTAAAATCGGCCCATAATTAATTCTTTCATTTGGTGAATATTTCAGTAAAACCTTTTGTGCAGTAGTGGAAAGTAATAAAATAGATTAAACCATAAACAAAATGCACTCGATAAGAATGATTTCATAAGAATAACATTTTGAGGGGAAAGATGAAATTGAAGCGATATTCTTTGAAATGAAACTAGAGGGGGGATCGAACCAGAAATCCTTCTCATTCTGATGCACTGATTTGCCAATGAGCCATCCGCTTATTGTTCTATGCGTAGTGACATTTTGAGATGTGCTAAGTTTTTAGAATTGAAAAATTTGGAAGTACAATACGATAAAAAATGGACAACGATAACGCTTGATCTTCGGAAGGAAATTAATCCTCAGAAGGCGAAAGTGTGTTTGGATTTCGTTGGTGAACTAAACGATAAAATGAGAGGATTCTATCGTTCGAGCTATAAAGATGCCGCTGGCAGTGAGCACTTTATTGCATCCACACAATTTGAGGTATACTTGCACTTAAGTTAAGTTCCTTAAGTATAGTTAAGCTAAGTATAGAACTTAATTTCATAATTCACTCAAATTTTAGTTTATATTGGCAACCGTTCAATCTTATATAGACATTCCTCTATATTCCATGAAATGAAGATAGAGTCAACACCTCCCGACATATGCATAGATGTTTTTGATATTTGAATTAAAACGAGATATAGTCAAGTAGTCATTCATTGATGTACATTGTTCATATCGAGTTTCGATCTCAAGCTTCAGTAGGTTCCGAGTCTAAATTTTTTGAACAGACAGACCAACACATACATAGAACTATTCACAGACATTGTATTATCATAAAGCACTTTTAAAATGAATTCACAGAAGCATATAAGAAGAAACGAGTATGCAGAATTGAGCATTCAGCCTATCTCATGTAATCTTATTTTAAGCTGCTGTTTTTGAAATATTCTTCTTTCGTTTTCCAGGCGAGGAAAATTTTAGTTTTTCTTTGATATCTTTTTTGAGCTTTATTTATGTTGTTTAAGAGGATATTTATGAAAGTTCTAATCGAAATAAATGCGCTTATAGAGTACATATGCCCGATTATCGTTTCCCTGTTGGGATGAGCCAATATACAAAGCGAAATTCGATATCAGTCTTATTGTTGACGATAATCTCACTGCACTCTCCAATATGGTTCGTTTAATATCATCGGCTTTTATTGTTATTAATCGAATTCATAGAACTGAAAAACTCATAATAGTTTGTAAAGATTTGATTATATTGGTTTTTTTTTTGTTAATCTCATTGATAATCGTCATATTACTTAGATTAATTTATGGAGAAAATAGGCGTCGAGGTGATTTTTTTATATTATATCCGAGGAGTAGAGCATTGTTCAAATTGTGTAAAACTTTGCAGTATTTTATTTTCTTTTCGCCTAGTGAGTATAGTTGTTCTCTGTTCGATATTTGGTAGATGGAATGTTTAGCAACGTCCTCTAAGATATATTCTTCGCTTCTTAAATTAAACAGAGAGAGTATTGACGAGGACTTGCTTACTGATAGGAAGAAATAAAGAAATCTCGTAGAGAAAATAGACTCAAAAATTACAGAAACGAATAAAACAAATCGAAGTTTGAATTTTTTTCATGAGCTGGCGGTATTTATTCGTTGAACCGGAAATTGGCAAAAGTTTCAAGAGCAACAAGAATCTTGCCCATCTTCCTATTGAGAGAGAAGTGGTTTATATGCCGCTGTGAAATCTTTCACTTAGAGTTTGATAGATTATTGTGGGCAATAGCAGTGGATCATGGTGGGCCACACTGCAATGGCTGTTGTTATTTATATAGAACAGGTAGTGTATGTAGGTCCATGTCAGAATTGTGGGTGGTCTTTGATGATTTATTATCGCAACAATAGGTGGTATTAAATTTTACTCGCTCGTTAGAACACGTAACGAGGAAAGTGTTTAGAATGCGATAAGTGAAACAAATGCAAACGGCAAGAAGACGGTGAAATACGCGACAACACCGTTGATGTCGACTTATTTGGTTGCATTCGCCGTCGGTGATTTGGAATACATCGAAGTTTGTTTTTTTTTCAACTGGTTGGGGTGAATTTTACCCATGACGGGGGAAGGGGTAAATTTTACCCATATTGAGGGGAAGAGAGAGAAGGTGGTTATGTGATAGCGAGATTATCTCTGGGAAAGACTCCCGCTGCATTTACTGATCTTTTCTTTCGGTCCTGCACCTAATCGACAATTCTTTCTCCTCGGTAGTTGTCATCGATTCCTTGCTATTCGTGGTTGAAATTACGCATCTGTTGGTTTGCTGATTAATGTTAATGGAAGGGATTGCAAGGTTTAATGAATTGTTTTAAGTGACTGTTCATGTAAGTGAGAGGTACTTCCCAATCGTAGTTCAAAGCATATGCATTTGTCTGTAAAATTGGTTTCTCATCTCCAGCAGAACACGCTGAACATCTGCATATCGGGAACTTCCGTTTCCTAAAAGGTTTCATAAAAGCTGTCGACATAGTGTATTTGAGCGTAGAAAACTATCATCTGCCGACAAGGTGTAGCCGAGGTGAAGGAGGGAGAGGGAGCAGAAGAGAGGTCGTTGGTGAAAACCATCTTTATCGTTTTCTAAAATTCATATATGCCATTCAAGGTGAATGCTGAATTTTCGAGAGTCTTCAGCTACACAGTTATCCTTTTCTTAAGTGAAAGCAACGTTTACGGAATGGAATTCTGATTTAAAAAACAATAAAAAGGCGTCAATTTTTTAAAAATTTTTTAAAAAGTAAATCACTGTCGATTGTATGGATTATTGCTTCGGAATATTTAGCTATGGAATGGTTAACGATATATAATTGCAATTATCATATATGAATTCATTATGAATTCTTTTGCAGGATCGAACGAAAAGTGGTTGCAGAATGCGTCTTTATACAGTGCCTGGCAAAAAAGAACAAGGCAGATTTGCGTTAGAACTTGGTACAAAAGCGATCGATTGGTACAATGAATGGTTCGGTATTGTATGCCCTTTGCCGAAGATCGATCTCCTTGCAGTTCCTGATTTCAGCATGGGTGATTTATTTATTCTTTTAAATAATATCGGTGATAATTAAGTTATTAGGTTTTAGATTTGCATATTTGATCGTTTGCATATCCCACTTGCGGTAAATTTTTTATACGAATTAATAAATGTATTTTACTAAAATGGATTATTCTGACGTCATATCTTTGTATAAGTTGCTGTAAATGTATTCTTTGTATAGATCCGATAGTTGTAGCTGAAGAATCATTGAAGTGAGAGGTAAGAAAGTTTGTATGGTGTAAGTTAAATCACAGGTTTACTTCCTATGTATTTGTGATGTTGATGTATCAATTTTGAAGAAAAAGAGGTTATAGACATTCGAAGATGCTAAAAATTTTACAGTTATGTTGTTTTGAAGTAGTTTTTTTTTTTTTTCATTCCAAACTAGCCGAGATATAAAACCAATAGAGAAACATATCAGGGGAGTAGAACAGTATACCCTTATTTGTTCTTCCGTTCTGACCACTCGATTTCATAAATTGCTGGCGAAAAAATATGAAATGTGCAAATCTGTATAGAAAAAAAATTCATTTTTGCGTCTTTCATCAGTGTAAATTGAAAACCGGTCGATGAGCATTAAATGTCAATGAGCATAAAATATTGAACATACCTGAGCGAGAAGAAGATAATAATAAAATTATTTATTTTTAAGGTGCAATGGAGAATTGGGGTTTAGTAACATATCGTGAGGTGGCCGTATTGGTTGATGAAGCGAAATCGTCGACTCGACAAAAATCACGAGTAGCACTTGTTGTCGCTCATGAATTGGCACATTTTTGGTTTGGTGATCTCGTGACGATGGTAAGTGAGCTCGGAAGTGTAATTCTTAGTGAGGATATCATTATTTAAATATAAACTTTTCTATGTGGTAGTTGTAATTTGAATATTGGCAAATATATGTCATTGTTTCATTGATTGATTGCAGATTATATGAATTTTGGATTTTTATGAAGAGTTTATTACATCTGAATGGGGAAAGGATCAATTGGGGAGGGGTTTCCCTTATTTGGAGACTGTCCGCTTAAGAAGTTTTGGATAGTATTACTGAGAGAACTGTCATTTTCAAAAGAATTTTGACAAAATATGGATACGTTTAGTTGCTCTTAACGTTTGTAGTAGTGATTTACTGTTGGCAATAATATAATTTTTAAAGTAACAGAGAATTTTTTCATGCATTGTTAAAACAAAGAATCGGTCACAACATTTACCGTAATAGATTTTGACGAATATTAAGGTAAAAAAAAAAACGTTTTCAAAGAGGTGCGATATGTTTGATATATATATATATATATATATATATATATATATATATATATCATTGTCATTGTTATCACTGATGCTTTAGTGAATGTTTTGAATTTCAGAAATGGTGGACAGATTTATGGCTTAAAGAAGGATTCGCATCGTTTATGGAATATATGTTCGTTGGTGCAAACTATCCTGAATTCAAAATTTGGCTACATTTTGTTAATGATGAACTTGCACAAGGATTCTCTCTCGATGCGTTGAAAAGTTCGCACCCGATTGAGGTTTGATAACTGTCTTTTGAGTTGCTGTAGCTGTGTGATAGTGTTGGTATGCATCAAACGATGAGGCGTAATCCATCGGCTTTGCGGAAAAAACTTCAAACATTCCGAAGAGTGCAGGAAATTATGAAACTAGTGGTGCTGTGGGACTTTTCAGGGAAGTCTCAAAGTTCGGGTCATGTCGATACTCGGGGGAAGGGGCTTCCGATAGCTCTTCATCGAAGAGGAGCTAGATAGTTTAGAACCGGAATAGCCTAGTTTGTATCAGTTGAATATGCATCTTGTTTTTGTATTTTAAATGACAGTCATAATTATTCAATGCAATCCATATTCCAGATCTAAAAGAGCAAAGTGGGCGGTTAACTAAAGAGTAGAGAGGTTAATGCAATCTGAGAGGTAAATGAAGGAAATGTGGAGGAAATGGAAGCATCTGTGATATAATCATACTATATAGCGTGATCACGAAATCTTTTTCTCTTTTTGAATGTGGCCAAATTTCCCTTTGTGATTCACATTTATGTAAGATGAAGGAAAATAAGCATAGTATCGACGCAATGGAACAGTGTTTTCATACATATAGCCTCAGGGCATCTGTATGTAGTATCGCCACAATATGGGTTTATAATTTAGAATATGGTATGATGCTTCTTATGTTTAATTGTTTATTAGTTTATTTTTTTTTATATTGGAATATTAGTAGTCGGAATATAACTTTTCTTTAGTCGCTATCTTAAAGAAGGTTTTTATTTGCAACAGTTTTACTAAAAAAGTTTTCAGGTTGAAATCGATAATCCAAACGAACTTGATGAAATCTATGATAATATCACATATGCGAAATCGAACTCAGTGAATCGTATGTTGTGTAGTTATCTTGGAGAGGAAATATTCCAAAAAGGACTTCGTATTTATCTCAATAGGTTCAAGTATGGCAACGCTGTTACGGCGGATCTTTGGGATGCTCATAGTGAAGCCTCTGGACAGGTAGAACTTTATTTGGATGTTTCAAATGAGAAAGATTGTTTTTACAAAATTTTCTCACTTGTTAAATTTTCGTTTGTTTTAGTTTACTCTTAAATGCTTAGAGATGCCATTATTGCATACGTTTTGATTATTTCTTCAATATCATAGGTTTATTATTGTTTTATTGTTTAATTATAAAGATAGAATCAGATGGATCATTGCAATATCACGAATAAAAAGAAATGTGACAGGATGGGCAGGATTGGGCAGGACTTTAAACTGAATCCAAGAAGGATGTATATCTGGAGATTTGCGTTTTAAGTAGAATGAATGAATGTTTTTATAGGATGTGAAAACATTGATGTCAAGTTGGACAAAACAAATGGGTTTCCCACTTATTAGCGTAACGCAACGTGTAGATGGCGATAAAAGGATTTTGAAGTTTAGTCAGACGAGATTCATCGCTGATGGAAGCAAAGATAATCAAAATCTATTATGGCAGGTAATTAGTCATTTATTATTGTTGATCATATAAATATTGATTGGTATTATGGAAATATCACGACATAATTCGTATTCTTTAGTTGATTAATTAAGGTGTTCATAAGACGTCGTTTTGACAGCTTAATTAAATGAGCACCTTTAGCTAATGAATATTGCTGGAATATTTAAAATATCAGCGTGGAATTTCATCTAAGCAATATATATATATATATATATATATATATATATATATATATATATATATATATATATATATATATATATATATATATATATATATATATATATATATATATATATATATATATATATATATATATATATATATATATATATATATATATATATATATATATATATATATATATATATATATATATATATATATATATATAATGGCAATCACTAATATTTTGGTGAACGAAAGTAATTTAGAAGTAACTATGAGGTATATATATCGATTGGTTTTTCAGTTGTTCAGAAGTTTTTTTTTTTCACAAGGTTATTGCTTTCTAAGTTATGATACGTTAATTTCAGGTGCCAATAACGATCTCAACCAGCGCGGATCCGAAAGCGATTAAACAGAAGATGCTTTTAAAGGATCGCGAACATGAGTTCACTATTGAGGGTGTAAAACCTGATGAATGGATTAAGGTTCTTTCTCTCTCACTTTTTAACGATTTTATTCGTTTACCCAACGATGGTTTTTAAATAGTTTCATAAATTTCTCAAAAAAAGTTTATTTTTTGATTTATTTAGATTATTTTGTATTCTATTTAATGATTTTTCCAACATGGAAATAAAATTTTGATTGCACTTCACAATCTTATTTGTTAATTCGAAGAAGTTTTTATGCTTGAATATTCGCTATGAAAGTATGTCCTGATTTTATATTAATAAAGGAAGCACCAGCCTTACTCACATTGTCGTCGACTAACATTTATAGCTGAATGCGGGTACAACTGGTTTCTACCGAGTCGATTATCCAAGCGATATGTTGAAAGCACTCATCCCAGATATTACATCTAAACGTTTACCTGTCGTCGATCGATTCGGCATCACTGATGATCTCTTTGCTTTGGTTTGTTCGCATACTTCTTATATGATTTTTAAATATTTTCTGTTTAGGTAATTTCATCTGATTTAGGAGGAAAGAATAAAGAAATAAATAAAAATGCATAAAATACGATGAAGAAGAGAGTTCGGAGAGAGAGGGAACAATGCATATCTATGATATTGTGTTGCTTATGAATTTTGATAGTCCAAGTGACTTAGTATAGATGTGACTATAGCTGATTAATTTTTTTCAGTAAATAGCAAAGTTTCATTGAAATATTTGAAGTTTTATTTAAAAGGTATTTGCAGATGCACTTGTTATTTACAGGTATTGTGTTATTTAAGTAAAGTTTCACTTGTGAAAAAAAAATTTTTTTTTTTTTGGATGTGCAGAGGGGAGCCGCATTTCATTCCCGTCATCTTTTCTAATATGGTCATGACAAATAACCATAGTTTTTTGGTCTAGCCTCACTAAAAAGGGAACTTTTTTTTTGAGGTTTCTGAAGAAATCGTTGCAAACTTTGCAGATTTTTTGGTGATACTTGTTGATCCTTTTCGACAGATAAAGACACCTGAAGTATGAAAGTGCTGAATGTAAACCTTATGAAGAGTGCAGAGGTAGCCCCGAAAGTTAGTGGTCAAATACACTAAACCGAATAAGTTCATTTAATATACCGATAAAGATGTGGTCTGTGAACATGCATACTTTGTCATCTGCGGTGTCCGGAATGTATTATTGAAAGCATATTCGACGTATCACTAATAAGGGTTGTGTAGCGGCATCCTCACTGGGATATTACTTAGTTTTTTGATTGCTCTGTTTGAAAGGGTTCTTTATTGTCGGACATATGGAAGTGATCTGAGATGTTTGCGTATACAGGTGAAAGCTGGTCGCACTTCCGCTGATCAGTTCCTTTCGTTGCTGGCTGCAAGTGTCAACGAGGACGAATATACCGTTTGGGGAGCACTAGATGCTGGTTAGTTTTAGAGTCCTTTCAGCAACTTTGCTCAGTTCCTTCTACTTCATCACGATTTTCTATTCTTCGATCGGTATTGATTGTAATTCATAAGTATAATAGCCGTTCTTTCTAAACTTGAGGACCGCATTAACCCTGGGGATTTATTTTAGGGAGATACGGTGATTACTATTTTTTAAAGAAATAGCATCGTCGCAGGTAATAAATGCTCTTAGAATTGGTTATGAGGGATGAAGATTAAGGTGCAATGATAAGGGGTCATGGGGTTATCATTCAAAAAAAAAAATAAATGTGCTAGAGCATCCCGTTAACTCGAAAGTTGTTTTTTACATTGTTACAAAATTGATTTACTTATCTCAAATGGGAAAAGATGAACAACATCTGTAGAAAGTAGTTGCTAAACCTGAAATTGGGGGGGGGGATATTCCGTGCATCCTATAAAATCTACCTGAGAACGATGTTAGATAAGTTTGAGCTTGGCGCAATGAAGTTTTGTGCAAAGGTTAATGCTGACTAGTCAAAACTAATACTGATATAATTGGGATCAAAGGGGGGGGGTCATTGGGCCAAAATGGTAAGCTTCTAAGAAAAGAAAGTCTAAATGAATCAGAAGCACAAGCTATTTGATGTATCTGTTCTGTTGCGATGCATTATCACTCGAAAAGTTGAGCGCTAACGAAAAGAAGAGGAATAGAAGTTGGCAGTAGCAAAGAGAGACATAAAGAGTAGTGATAGAGATCAAAGTGATAGAAATCCCAATGAGTACAAAGAGGCGAAACATTTAATGAGTGAAAATTGAGAGTCGAATAGTGCAAGGGAAGGGGGGGGGTTGAAGGGAAACATTAGGTGTTGGCACGACAGAAGAGATGTGGAGGCGACCTTGTAGGCAGCAGACTTTCATTCCAAGCGAAGGTTGAATTGATTTGTGAATAAACTTGGGAGAGGGGGTATTTTAGAATTCAAAAAAAAAAATTGTGCATGTAATCTTCACCTTTACTCACGTATTCAACCTAGAAGAATATGTTTGCATTCGTAATATATTTGAAAAAGAGGAATGATTTGATTTCCGATTGTTTTGAGTGATGGTGGATGATTTATTTTATTTTCTTTTAATTTGTTTATTTTCTTTATAGGTCTCTCATCCTTGATAAATGTAATCAATCGTGCCACGGATCCAACTTTACGCTCACGTTTCGATAAGTTCATTGTGAAGACGCTCACTCCTGTTGGGAATCGCCTCGGATGGGAGAAGCAACCTGGCGAAGGTTGGCATTTTTCTATTCGTTGTACACAACTTTAAACGTGTTATTTGGGAGGGGGAGGGGGGAGTGACGCGTTTTTCTCCTTTCTTTTATTTCATTAAATAAAGGTGATTCGTATGGCTTTCTAGTTTTTCTTCTTCTTTTTGCCGAACAATTCGGTTCTCAGGAAACTGACCGAATTTCCGGAAACATCTGTGATCCGGAAGCTATGATTCTAACACAGTTGTTAGTCGTTTTATTAATTTACTATGAAGAATTTTATTCGATTTATAAAATGGGACACTCATTTCATTAGGCAAACCTTTGCTATGGATCGGTTCAGTGTTGAATTTTATTGCATATTTTTTGATGAGAGCACATCCAGTGTCTTTATTTTGCGTTGCGTATATTTAGTGGGTCCTCTTTACTTAATTTACGGTTTTCCTCTTTTATGTTAAGGAAACGATTGCAGTTGTGGTGCAGTATTTCATAGTGCTGTTAGACAATATATATATATATATATATATATATATATATATATATATATATATATATATATATATATATATATATATATATATATATATATATATATATATATATTGTTTTCTATTGCAAGGAAGTAGAAGTAACGAAGTGCATTCAGATTCGCAAGTACCAATGTTGCGTGCGCTAATTTTGGGACGTCTTGCACGTTGTGGTGATGAGTCAACAATAAAGATCGCGCGTGAGAAATTCGAGGAACATTTTGAGAAGAAGACTGAGCTTCATCCTGACCTCAGGTTAACGGTAGGAATTTTTTGTTGATTTCGGACTGTGGTATAGTTTTGGTTGAATTTCTGATTTCGAAGCATTGATCGGATTAGTCAGTGATAGCCGGGGATCATTTATTTAATTTAAAGAAAGTTATACCAAGTCTGTATTATGTTTTGTTTGACTTATAAGGAACTGTTGCCACCACTGCTAATTTTTATAATAAATATATGATGGTGCAGTGTATGTATGCGTCGTTTCTATGTGCTTGTTGGGTTGAGTTGTGTTGCATGTGCGCACATTTATGTGGGCGTTTGTGTGTACATATTGTGAACTATATATGTGTCTGTGTACGGGTCTGTGTCTTTGCATATATGTGGACGTAGATGAACAGTTCATTTAGACCTTTGTATTTTTGAGCTCATAAAAGAACGTAAAAGGCGATGATGAAATTTTTGTTCATATATTCGATATTATAGAAATCGGCCTGCTATTGATTGATTGTCGTCTACGTAAGTTGGTGGTAGTTGGAAATGCTGTTAATTTACCTGCCAGCTTTATTTGACAGCCGGCCGGAAGCTGGGCAGTAGCTTTTTTACCTTTTATCTGGTTATCGATCGCACAGAAGAACACTAGCATTATAAACGTTTAATGAAGCGTTGTCCCACCGCAGAAGCAACCTCGATCTGCGTTCTTTTAATCCACTTTTTTGATTTAGATAGATATTGCAAAAAGTGCATATCGTGCCGGTTATTGGCGCGCTTTCCTATAAATTTTTTAATCGTCTGGACTCTTTCATATGTTGACAAGTTTGCCTATTGAAAGTAGCAATTTATTTTTCAACTGCATTCAAGCTTTCAAAAAGAAAAGAAAGAATTGAATCCTTCTGCGATGGAAGGGTGAGGGCCTTTTTGGTATCGGTATGATATCTGGTTTGCAGATATACGGCGTTATTGGTCGTTGTGACGGTGAAAATGGTGCGAATAAATTGAAGAAAGTAAGTTTTCGTTGTCTTTTATTCGATGGTTGACATAGTTTTTTGCACTTGTGTTCTGTTTGGACGTTCTATTTATGAAAACTGGCATCTTTCCACGTGAAGCAACAAAGAAGACAATATGAAGTCCAGAAAAAAACCGGATCCAAATTCGTCCATCTGGGCTTGACATATGATATGAGATAGTTGGTGGTCGCGCACAACAACGGATTCGCCCTGCGCACACATCCTCTCACCAGCGACATTTTTCCTCAGGCCACGCCAAGAAAAGTACAAGAAAAACAGAGAATAACGCACTTGCGCCTTCTGCGCTCGCTATATCTCTTCCAGCGAGTGCAGGGGGCTGCGCCCCCTCCACAAACTACACTCGCATACCACGCACCGCACATACACCGCATACTTACAACATTTGGTGTGCTCGATGCGTCAGAGAGATGACAGGCGAATAAACAAAAAAGAAACAATTCATCTGCTCATGTACATCATCGACATCAGCATCAACTGACAGACACAAGAAACCACTTTCACATATCGGCAGACATTAATGCAGAGACCTTCAGCGCAATACACAAAAGTCCCATTGTATGTGGTACGCGTAAAACGAAGTATTGCCAAATCGGACGTCATCACGATATACTACGACACACCAAAAAAGCACTCCACTCGATGAGAGAAGAAAAATGATAAGATCCGAGTGCTCAAACTGATCCACACACGAGGAATGAAAAAGTATCTCCTTTATCGCAACATTTTAATGAGCTTATGCAAAATAGCAATGCACATGCCAGCAATATTACTACACCACACACACACACACACCACGTAAACGCTACACGCACATTATACCCCGCACCACCACACACACAACACGCACTACACAACACTACACCACACACGCGACACAACCCATGTACCACATACCACAACCCACCCCCTACACAAGAAGCACACATATACACGCATACATGGACGCGCGCACTCCCCTCCGCCGCTCAAACACCATATGCACGTACCGCACTCTCCCACACACGTATGCTAAACGAAATCTATACTACATGGGCTGAAACAAACCACACACGACGCCCTACGTGCACCACGCCTACCGCACTCTCCCAGGCTTGCATGCCAACTGAAACAGACCACCCATAACATCCCACACACGCATCACACTCTCCCACATACACATCCCACACTGAGCACACGAGTTGACGAATAGGGAGCTCACTGAACCGGCGTACTAAACTAGCTGACTCGGCTACACGGCCCGAAATACCATCAAAATATCCGAGTCATGCACATAACAGCAAACGGATTTGAAACACGCAGTCAAACAACCAGAGGAAAGGCCTAGCATAATAGGGCAGAGAAGGACAGATATCAATGAGGCAAAATGGGTCGGAGAGTGGTCGTTCATCCTAACGTTAAACATGGAGTTGGTGACATGGAAGTTTTAGATACGGATTTCATGTATCTGATTGGCGTCTATCGTTTGCTTTCTCCATTGTTTGAGCCTTTATAATCGATCTAAAAGACGTCAAATTATAATAACTGATATGAGTAAGTTAAATAATAGAAGAAACGACTTCAATAGGATTTCACTCCAGAAATTTTCCCTATGTCGATGTGAATGAGCATAACTGCTTTATTAAAAAAAATCTTTAAATCCGATGAATTTTGCTGTGTGAAAGCACATTTTATCATCATACGAGCAAATGAAATCTAATCGCTAAAATGATTTACAGATCTTTGAGACCGTTGGTTTCGGTGAGGTGGAACGCCATTGTATCATAGCGTTGTCGCAGACTTCAGAAGAGCCTCTCCTCAAATCGTTCTTCAAATATGCGATCGAGGAGGTTGCGCTGTCTTCTTTTAGCAATCAACATATATTTGAATGATATAGATAGTAATGCTAAATACGACGGGTAAACGTTGAAAGTTGTTGAGGTAGTTGTTAGTAAAAATCTACTGATATAGTATGTGGAAGTGAGGCGCTGAGAAAATATAAGCGTATTAAAATATAATAAAGTTGTTGAGATGAGCGTTAATATCGATTGCCGAGTCTTGGAATTACAATTTTTTTCTATTGAGTACAAGAAATCTCGTGAACAGTATTTATATTGATTTGTTGTTCGAATTGCATTCAGTTGGAGACATTCATAAATACGTTGAAGATGCACTCCTTTTTTTTTCTGCATTAATTCGCCTATGTTCTTGCGTTTTTCTCTTTTAAAGATTCTTAAGCAAGGGAAAGTGGGATTGATTTTTCCTTCTGCCATATACCTGTGCAGAAGTCCGTTAAAGAGCACTAATTTGTAGAAGTCGAGATTATACTTTAAATTGATTCTGCAGGCGGACGGCAATGAGTCGTCGAGGTCATAATATAGGTGAGTAGATGTGCACTCAAAGGTAAACGCGTGCATATGAAGGATAAAAACAAGTATAAATCGGCCTCATTGGAGCATTATCGGACTATTAGAATAACTTGTGTTATCATGGTGTGTGTTAAGAAGTGATGCAGTCTTTAATACATTCGGCAGGGAATGATTGTTGGCGAATGTATGTGAATGGAACCCGTTTAATCGTTAGTTATGTTCATTTTCAGAGGTAAAAAATGTCCGCATTCTATGTTTTATGGGAATATCTTTTTTTAAGACATCGAGCACGGCAACACGGCTTTATGATTGATCGTTGTAAAATTTAACTCGAAGAGCCGATAAGCAAAACGAGAGATTGAATGCTTTAAGCGATCAGTTTTGCATTTGAGTATAGATAATTGTAGTTGTAGGTATGAATAACCAATCTGTTTTATAATTTCAGGGCAAAGTACGCTCGCAGGATTTGATGTTGATGTTTTATGGTGCTCGTGCGACGAAAATTGGTCAGGACTTTATTTGGTCATACTTCAAGGTGAGAGGACTACTTTTTTTTGCCATGCATGAAGCACAGGTTTCTTTAATATGGCTTCCGTACTTATTGCTCAATATATTCGAGGTATAGAGCTCGATTTAAACGATCCAGCTTTCTCTCCCCGTTTCCCTTTTTGGGAACCTGACCCCTTCTGTCTACGATGGAGTCCAGCTTTCTCATTGCCGAGAAGTTTATCACGCATTGAAGCAGAGTAATTGAAGCGTTTGTTATCCATGTCGACGCAGAGATGAAATGTGGCAACTGCAGTATCGTAATTCTTGATGAATACAGTTGTCGATGACATGAACGTTGAGCGTTATCAGTAAATAGGTATAAGTGAAATGAAAATTCTTTCCGTAGGATTCTTTTACGGGAGTGCAGAATTGATTGCTCGAATCGATAGTGTTTTACACAATGATGACTATGGTAATTGTGCTTTTTTTTTTATTCTATCTTTACTTACGAATTGCCGTAATATTTTCTTCGTTCACCAGTATGAGTGATTGAAAAACGATTGCTTTATTTATTTATTTATTTATTTTTTTTTTAATTTTTGAAATAAACAAAAAGAGAATTTAAAATTAGAGAAGATGAGAAATTAAAACGAATTTATTTGCATATCTTCGTATGCTTATCGATTAAGATGTATTATTGCATTATTTGCAAAGTTTTTCGTTAGCATTTTCGATTTTATTTGCAAAATGAGAAATAAGGGTTGCATTGCTTTATTGTAAAGTTTGCATTTCAATGCATTATTGCAAAGATGCATTATCACGGAGGTGTTTTTCATTCGCTGATGGTAGTGAAACACTGGAACAACGAGGAAGTGACGAATGTAGTCATGAGTAAAATGAAACCATTTGAGTGAAAAGTAAATCGCGCCCTTATTCATTGGCGAAGTTGTCGAGATGACGGATTTATTTTGTTCACTTTATTTAGACAAAATGATATGGCTTATATTTCTTGGCTGTTGAACAATGATTTCTGCTTTCGTTGTTGATGAAAAGCACTAATGGTTTTGAAATATAGGATAGCGTGGACCTTGAAGGAGGACAAGGTTGGAGGATAGAGACTATCAGTAAATCTTCTTTTCTTCAACAATTTATTGGTAGAAGAAGAAAATATGTGAGGGTTTTATATTTCAACTTAAAAAATATCAAAATTTATTTTTATTTAGTTATTGCGTTTAATAGAGACTAATTGAAACTGCCTAAAAAGTTATTAGCTTGTAATATTGTTCAAAGCCAAAGTCGCCAATTCGAAGACGCCTGCGAGCGTCCGCTGCTATCGTTGCTCCTAAGCGTCGAGTATGGCTCGACGAGCATCGCTGTCGATGTTTGTTGTTTATCCCTGATGCCCGTCCGCTCCTGCCGGTCCTTGCTGCTCGATAACTGATTGCTATTGTTATATCGCTGCCGTGTAGACGAGACGAGACGATTCAACGAATCGACTGATTGGGCAGAAGAATATGGCCAACCATCGGAATAACGAAGTAGAACGCATACAATAGCAAGTGGGTTTGAAGCACGCAGCCATGCAACTAGAAAAAAGCGCACTATAATACTGCGGAGAAGAACGGATATTACTGAGGTCGATGCGTGCAAAATGGAGTCGCAGTGTGGTCGTTCATCACAACGGTTCTTGCTCTCTTACCAATATATTATAGAAGCATTCTTTCCAGTAAATTGCTGCTTTATAGCAATTTACTGGAAGAGATACTTCGGTAGTATAGTGATAAGGGACACTTCTGCGTGGTTGTCATGTATCATGAACGATGCATGAGATATATGAGGTAAATCGTTCAAACTTTCAGGACCATACGAAGATATTGTTAGGGAAATTCGGTGGAGTGAATAGCTCGCTGTTCCAGCACTGCTTTAAAGCGAGCTCCGATGGCCAATGTTCGAGTGTGATTGCTGCGGATGTTGAGGTACATTGTGCCTGTATTTTATTTTATTTTGTTAGTTGTTTGTTTGCCTGTATTTTATTTTATTTTGTTAATTGTTTGTTTATAAGGTCAGGGATGATTTTTTGAATATAGACTTATTTTGCTAATAAAGGCGATACGTTCAGTTGAGGCAATAATTTAGACTGTTGATTTTCTTTTTTTTTTGCCTTTTTTGATATTGATCTTTGTGTAATTGCACCTCTGTTTTCTAAAAATTCAGCTTTGGTCTTGTGTTGATAATATTTAATAATAAGAAGTGGGGGAAATTGCTGTGAGAGAGCAGAATGAGGGCGAATACAAATAAATAAGCTTATAGGTTGAAAGCGCTCAAGATATTCAAAGTAAAGATTCACTGAGTTATGATGTTATACAAATTGACAGGTGTTTAAATCGGATGCTGCAGACCACTCAGTTATTATTCTGGATTAGGGCTGGATAGAATTATATATTTTCATCAATAAATTTGTAATTCCGCTTAATTTTCCTTGCTTATATATTCTCGTGATTGTCGACTCTTTTATGCCTCTTTTAGTGATATCGTTTCTTAGTTGTATGATGAGATCGACGATTGAGGAGGAAGATGTCGAGAAGGCAATAGGATTAATTGCTTAATATAGCACATGTTTTTCATATTATTTGCTTGTTTTTAAGAGAGTATTGAAATATTATATATTATGTTTATAGAACTATGTACGTACACAATTGGATGCGGATTCTGCGAAGACACTCGATCGTACAACACGTCAAATCACTGAGTCGATTCGTCTCAATGAGCAACTTCTAAAGCGCAATGAATCGATCCTGAAAGATTATCTAACAAAGAACGGGTTCTAAGAGTCATACTTTATCTTCCATTGTATGACTGCCCTCATAAACGGGATCACGCTTGTTACTAGATCTATGAGTTTTTAAGTTACTATAATGTTGTTTACGATGGCTAACAGCATTTTAGTACAGAGATGGATTTATTGAACGAGAATAGTTATCGCGACTCAGAGAAATTTGGACTATTTGTCATTTGGGTGGGATTCACCAGTCAGAGATTTAGAACATTCAGTGAAGAATCTAAGAAGCATAAGAAATAAATGAAAGTTATTACAATTTATGCCGATATAAAATAGGAGATGTAATGGATCTAAAGAATTAGAGCATATGATTGAAAAATTCAACAATTTCTGAGCAAATTGTCGACTTTGCCTTGTGAAAATTGGAATTTATTCAATGTGCATTAGATCGCTTTACGGAGAGGTTTTTTCCTACTCCAGTATTGAGATTTTAGCGCGGAAATTAAGTGCAGTATATAGCGCAATAATTTGTTGTCAATTCGCGGTTATGTTTTTACTGTAATGGCTGGGTGAGGTGAGGGGGGGGGGGGGTTGAGGGGTACGCATTGCGATGTTAGTCTGGAATATCTTTTCTCTTCAACAAATTTTGCTTTTTTTTTTCGTTTAAGGGAGTAGAGATCATTCAAGCGTTTACGCACGCATGACGTCATTGCGATAGCTACTATCTTTTGGAATTAGTAAGATTACGAAAATTTAGTTTGCATATGAGTTGCAAAGTTAGTTCATTTGGAGTAAAAAAAAGGGAGATTTTTGCGATGCTAGAGAAATACAAATGGCCATATTTAAATCTAAAATTAGCAGCAAACCTCGTTTCAAAATCTTCCACCCATTCCTGCTTCACCTCTGAGTATATATCTGCCTGTAGCAGTTGTCTCTATTGGTCACTTTGAGCGATATTCGACTCGCTTCCTTTTGCTTGATATGGTTACATCTGTCGCAATACACAAAATCAAACGTGTAGCTTGTATTGCATGTGATTGCAATCATGGATGCTTTCTCACTTAATTGTGTGTTGATGCTTGCTGACAGCTTCTTTATCTTTTATGGTTCACAGTTTCATGCGCTCATGGGGTTGGTGGTGTAAAACTAGCTTCTCGAAGAAATTGATCTCCCAGTTCAAAATGGTCATTTTTTTTTTAAAGTTTTGATTAGGGATTTATTGCGCTTTGCAAATTTGCATCTTTAAGATGCGCTTTAGAGAGTTTGTTACGTGTCTGTGTATGTCTGTCTGTCCGTGTATCTGTCTGTTCGCCTATTTTAGTCTTTAGCAACTGAATCTGTTCAGACTTTGAAGATTAAATTGCCTAAATGTTGTAGTCGAAATTTGCTTGAGACGAATTTTCCAGCGATTTATGAAATCTTTTTATGGGATTTGATTAGGTCCTTGGTTGTTTATTTCTCTGTTTTCTTTTATCTTTAATTTTTGCATAATTTAGCAAACGAGACGATGTGGAACTAAGCCATAGCAAAAGAGGTTGGCATGACCTTCATAAATTGATTCAAAAACCAATGTGTGTGGCTGATTGTTAGAATCGCGTCTAGCAAGCAACCACAACGGCAATATTCCAATGATCAGATTTTATATTTACGTCATATCAGAGGAGGTCAACCTCTTTCTATAAGGCGATATGATCTCATCGTTTTCTTCGTTATTCGATCGCCGATTCCATCGATCACCAATATGCCAAATATTATTTTTTATTTTTTAACGTATTGGTGAATGCAAATTTTAGGGGCTTTATGCATTCTTTTCTGTTAATCTTTGTTGAACGTCTTAAGTAAATTTAAGGATAATGTGTATTTTTGCATGTTATGTTTGATGAGTTGGTGAAGTCCAAGTTTAGTTACAATTGAAACATTTCGAATAGATCCATCGACGTTCCAATACGATTCATATCTACAGTTTTTTTATGAGTTACATCGAGTGGATTAGTTGAAACCATGAACTATGCGGTTATTCAAAAATTAGTCAAAATCGCATCAAAATTAAACCATATAAATGGGGACAATGCTTTCTAGTTATGTAAATATTCGCATGCGAAAAAATAGGTAACACTCTAGCGCCTTATGTTGGAAAACAGTGAAAATTTATATGGTGGATTAGTCGGAAAGTGAACACGTAGGATCATTTAACAGAAAGTGGAGTGGAACATTTCTGCGATCCACTCTTAAAAATTATTGCAACCTTTCGTTGCCTCAGGGACAATTTATGCGAGCGGATAAGAAGTGCGACGATGGAATATGACAGAAGGCAATTTGAACGGACAGCAACAAGCAGAGAGGAAGAAAACACATCGCAAATCTAAAAGATTCCTTGTTAATGAGGTGCTCGACGATTGTGACTTAGGTTATTTCTTAGCAAATCTGACAATATAATTGAAAGATATTTGCTTCATTTCTACTTTTCTATATTTATATGCAAAAATTGTGTTTAAAGAGTGACGTTGATATTTCGAGAATGGTGATGAGAAGAGTGGCAATGAATATTCACGTGGCATGCTTATTGAAGAGTTCATCGATTAGGAGCTCAGGAAGTGCATAGACTTTTATGCTAGAGTTGTTGTAGTTGCAGACTCCGTCGGAGAGGTAGTCGTGCTAAGTATAGCCTATAATGTTGATGGCAGACTTGATCCACAACAAATGGGGAAACACTCAGATGAAATATCTGTCTATACAAGGCTCCCAAGTAGTAACGATAATATAGCTTTAATTAACTCGTCAATTATTGAAGAGGCTAAACGACTTTGTTTGATGATTGCCGTCAACGTTGGGCGATATTGCATAAAGGTGAACAAGGGCGATGCCCCAGGGCAACATTGAATGTTTTGAAGGAAATGAAATTCGAAGGCATTCCACAAAGATTGGATATATGTAATAACACCGTTGTTCGCAGATGCATGATCGTTTAGGTATGATTGTAAAATAAATTATAGCTGTGATCATGTAATGCGTCGAATAGAGGAGGAACTATTGAGAGAATTTGGTTTAAGATTTCTCAAATTAGGGTATTAAGATATGCTGATGTTCGAGGCCCGATTGCCCATATTACTTATAGATTAGGCGTTAAATGGTATGATGCTGGCCAATGTGTTCCTCGAGCGAAAAAAATTTTCGTTAAGACAACGCTTTATGTCTTTTTTTGCTGCAATTTTTATGTCTTTTACGTCAACAAAATTGAATAAAAAATTTAAGCAATGTGCTAAGCATCAAATTCTTAATTATATTCCATAGAGGTACATCGATAATACACCAATTGACTAGAGTACGCATCTGGCAGAACCGTTTCTAGCAAAATAATAACTTGAAACACAAATGCCTTATGGTTTCCTGCTAAACTTCAAAGTGGCAATATCCTAGCATATGACTATGCAGTAGGTTTTAGCCGAAAATTGCATAGTTGTCATCTCTCACCCTCTCCATTCCACTGAATTTCCCACGTTCTAAAATTAGAGTGAACCTGGATCGACGCAAATATGATTATACCGTAATGATTCCGAAAGGAATGAGGAGCCTGCTGAGGTCATAAACGGAGCTTCAGTTGCAACCGTCGTTTCAACTTGCAGAAGGATTATTTCGAAGAAAACGGTGATCAAAAAAATCCTGTTTTAGAGCGTCGATTTTTTTTTCTCGACAATTAGTTCGAAGTGAGATAACCTCGTATGTTGTAGGCTTTTCGAACAGTTTAATTAAATACCCTTTAAAAAAAAAGAGTAATCGTATTTATAGAGTTCAATATTCGAGTCGATATGTTTTCGTGAAATTTGGCAACTTGCCGAAAGAGATATAGGTTATTCATTATTCACTCATTCGAATTGTATGAGCAGGTGTTTATATACGTGGCGTATTCACACAATATTTCCTCGAAGTAGAATTCAATTTTCTCCATCGTCGTTATATTTTGCGTGTTCCCTTCATTCGAATATATAAGCCGGCGCATACTTCAACTCGCTGACAAATATACACTCAGAAATCATTGAACATGCGATACGGAATAATTCAATTCTTAAAAACTCATTAACTAACCAACCTAGAAATTACACCTCATCTAATTAGCAATAATATCGACTATAGAAATTGATTAAATGTAATCTATCGCACTAAATTGATTGTCGCTATAAATCATTTAAGTTCCTACCTTGAATTGAAATACAACTTAAATAACTTTCATTCGAACTATAGTATTGCTTAGAGTCGATAAAAATTTTGTTTCTTTTCAAGTTGCATCGATGCAAAAAAAGAAAAGTTTAATTCTTCCTAAATTTTTTGAGGTGAATAACCGATTGTACGAGAAGAATTTCTTATGCTTCTAATTTAATAAATCTGAATAATGTAAATCTTTACATTATTTTTATGCTGTATCATTTCTATTACAAAAACATTATCAAGTGCTCATTTAGACTCCGTTGATCTAACATACGCTCTAAATTGGATCATTACATCGATATGGAACATGAAGAGCAATCGACGAGTATATTTCATCTCGAATATGCGAAGTTTACCAATTGCTTAAAGTATTCCAATGGAATCTATAATGAAAATTGTTGTTTATTAATTCGTTTTTCTATTTGATTTAATTGAGAGTATATTCATTGAACATTTAATCCGCTTTATACCGATGACGTCACTATTCAATAGTAGTGCATTATTTGAAAGTTTGTTGAGTACTTTATTATTTCACTTTGTTAAATCATACGGCTTATTCCACTATCAACAGATATGCATTATGTATTAATGTGATGAAAAATATTGAACGAGATTTTCAATATTAGTAGTGAAAAAAAATTAAATAAAATATGGAAATATTTTTGATAATTTAAGAATCATTTACAATGTATAATATTTCGAGAGGAATTTAAATTATAAGACATAAAAAATACTATGTGACGAGAATTAATGCAGTCGAGCATTATGAATCTCATATGATTTATATATATATATATATATATATATATATATATATATATATATATATATAAAATTATCTCTGTAAGAAGCGTTGTTTACAGTATGCTCGAAGAACGCTGATAGCAGCTTTAAGGTGTTGAAAGTCGGAAGATTTTTCGGATTGGCTCGCAGCTGACGTTTACAACGAACTCGGATCAATTCGTCACGGGAAAAAATGAAAGTCTGCTCATAATGAAGTGCAATGATATCCCCTCAACGAGTAAACCTCGGAAATAAGGTCAGAGTTGTCGAAAATATTTGCGATGAAAATAAAGACCCCAATGAGTGCATAAAGAAAGCTTTCAGCAGAACATGAAAAAAAAAGTAGAAGGAAAGAAAACGCGCATCAATCTCAAAACTGAAAGCATATTATTTTTGGTGGAAAGTCGGAAAACATTGGAGAAAAAATAAGCGAATCAAATCCTCTTGACTATTACCCCATTTCATAGAAAGGCAATGGAATTTTTCCTCACTCGATGGAAATCATCGAGAAAAGCCAAGAAAATCTACCTCATCGTAGTGTTGCACAATCCCGAAACTTCTAGGATATTTATTGAAAGCGAATCACGTTTCGAAGATATGAGCGAATGCGTTCTGTTATCTATTTCATTCCTCTTTTATACTATATTGGCAATTTTATTAACCGATTTAATTTCAACGAAATGAAATAAGATATGCGTAGATGAATAATGTTAATATTGAGTGAAAAATTCTGCAAAAATTGTTTATATTTTTATAAAAAAAAAAAACAACTTATGAGCCATCTATCGGCGAAGAATTGCCCTGTTGAATAATTGTATGATAAATAAAGGTTAAAAAAAGTATGACTATAAAAAATAACCATAGAAAATATCTCAATGAGCATAACTATATAACAGGCAGTTTTTATGATGACGATCTTTATGTCGACTATCGAACGACGGCCGAGGAATCATGATTCATGAATACACTTTCTAAAATTACTCTTCATTTTTTTTCACGAGGTCGGGTGGGAAACTAATAAAATAGAACAAAATAAATAAAGAAATGAGAAAAAAACAAAACAGAAAATGGGAAGTATAACTCATTAGGATGTTTTAAGATGAATTAGATCTATCACTTTCATATAATTTGCTAACAATTATTAGTGGCTTCAAATAAATACAATAGTTTCTTTGAAAATAATATTGTCTGTAATTTTAGTTGTGATCGCTCTTGTCCTTTTAAATAGAAAACAATCCATCGTATTATCATAATGCGTTTGAATCGATTGGTGATATTTAATTTTGAAGGTAAGTAATCATAGTAGTAGTAATATTGTATTTATTCATACAAGCATAAAATAAATTATTCTTGAGCAGTAAAATAAGAACACGACAGATATACATCAATAAGCTTAGAGAAGTTGACTCGTCGATTTGATGAATATACATAAATTACATAATCACTGAAGCACACAGAATTTTAAAAAATTTTAAAATACATTCATTGGTCGAAGAAAAGTGACACTAAAATCCACAATAATAAAGTCAACGAAGAGACAAAACATTACAATAAGATCTGATTACGCAAATCAATATATTACAACATTATTGGCAAGTAAATATGAACATAACAAATGAAACACCGAGGTACCTATATCAATGCAGTAAACCTGTAATAAGAACAAGGTAGAAACTGTCTAGAGACTAACCTTTAAAGGAAGAAATATTAGATAATTATAATAGTAAATTTATTTCAAATATGCATAATTTTAGATGCAAATTATTCGAGAACGATATTTGTCGATTAATTTCGATTGGAGTCACATGCAATGTTTCCCCCCGGCTTAAACGCTAGAGCACGCCCGTCTGAATGAGAACGCTATCGACGACGCTGAGAGTTGCTTCCAATACGCTCGACAACGCTTGTTAAGTTCGTTTAACGTGGACGATGGAATGCGAACGTTGGCTAAACGCGCGTATCGATGCAATACGCATGCGAAGCGTCTTTGATCAGGTGATTAAGACTCATATTCTTTATTGGTATTTCTTGTTTCCAATCTTCTATCCCTCCTTCATCCATTCCCATTACTTATGGCTAAATCCTCCCCACTCCTCCCAACAGCACTTTATCGATATCAGTGCAATACGATGAAACTCTGAATTGAACGATAGCGCCGTGCTATTTTAATGATAAAGCTATCAGTTATTTGTGGACAACAATTTTATAGTGAGGATATCTGCATAAAATTAGAGTTAAATGTTCGTGGAGCCAGGTTGACCATAAATCCTGTGATATAGCTGGATTTATGTTATGCCCATAGTTGCTGCTATGGAAGTTGAAGTCAAATATCTGTTGTTTCTTCAACGGCAACTTAACGATAGCGTATAATAGCCGAGTATCCTAGAAATAAAAATCCACCAAGTTGCCATTCAGCGTGGATGAGCGTCTACAGCTCCATGTAGCAATGCAGATATTACTGTGCTTAGAGCGATCTGCATGACTAAAAAAATTTGAAAAGTTCTCGGATGAATTTTTAAGGAATTTTTTCAGCATTGAGCTGTCAATAACAAAGTAACTTTGAAAATTTGAAATTTGTCAGGAATTTTAATGTTTAAATCATAAAACACTATTTCCATTATTTCCATTTACTGTTGAATTCGCTATCGAAGTACCGTCGGAGGGAATACTTAGTTGATGCATACCTCAATGGATCACATCTAAAGGCTGAGAAAGATAAGGTTTTATACTGAGGTATTGAGGTTGAGAGGAGAGAAAACTTCACTTAAAATTTGATTTTTATGCGATTCGGCGAACCGAAACCGTGCATGATGGTGACGTTGTTTCCGTGCTGTGTATGTGTCTATATTTACTTAAATGTCCTGTAGTTTACACCTCGAAAACCACACAAGGTAGGGTTGTGGGATTTGGTAGATATAACGCAACCGTACTGTGAATTCGGCTTATCGGATAGAGGAATGAGAAAGCACATATTGTGCCATGGTGCGCTTTCTCACTTTTTAAGGCGACTATCTCTTTTTCTTCGTTGGGAAATGTTGTAGCAATGCAATATGTATAATATTCAAGAATATTCAATTGATGAAATTCTTTCAGCAAGGTGAAGTAGGTATGAAGGAATTACCAGAGAAACTCGGCAAACGATTAATGCAATTCGATCCGAGTGAAAGAAATGGACGTGGCGAAACACTTATTACTGCCACCATTAAATATATTGCCGATCGAACCACACAGGTATGCTAGTTGGATTTTGCACTCAGTTTTTTTTCTCTATAGGTTAGATTAAAGCATCAACAAATTTTTGCTCAAATTTTTTTCTTTTATGCGTTTGCTTCACTCTTTTTGCAGAGAACATTGGAAATATTCCTAAGAATACTTTGATTATTAAGATTATTTAAAGAGAGGATGAGATTGATATGGATGAGATTGATATGCATATAACTTGGCGCAGAGAAACGCGAAATATGTCTTATACGAATGAGGCACGAGAAAATTAAGTAGTAATATTGAAAGAGACTATATAGCTGTTGAAAAATTTCCAATTTCAATGACTTAAGTTAAATTCAAACAAAATATGTCGGTCCGTTCTTGATTCACTTCTGAGGCACTCCCTCCTGTACGACGACAAATCATCCATGATATCGTTGCCATCCTTTTTTCGAAGTGAAAGAAGACTTGTGGTCTTGCATTTGCGGCATGATGCCTTGTATTTATGAAATCTCATAACCCTCATGTCTTCGTTCTTTTCTACTTCCTTTCCTACTTCCTTTTCTAAGTTGAGTATGGCACCCTGATTCATGGGGAGAATATGAAAGGTTGTTTATAATATTGATTTGCTTCATCGCTTAAAACTGCAGTAATAAAAATCAAGTAGGAACCTATTGTTGGTAAAAAAGATTGGCGAATAAGCAATGCCACTCGCTATCGGCGAGCCATCGAAAGATCTGCAAATGAAAGGGGAAATTGTAATAGTATTTGGCAAGCTTATTCAGTCAGAATGTATCACAACGGTCACAGGAGGTTAATTGTACTCTCGGCCCATACTGTTTCCATCCATGAATTATTTTTCTGGGAAAAGCTTATTCCTTCTAAATCTAGGTGCATGATACCTATCTATTGGCTATTTTTACTCCTCAAAGCACAACGGTCTCCAAAAACGAACGGATACGTTCGTTTAACTGCCGTTTATTTTGCCTTTGGCTGGTAAACAGATAGAAATTACTGGTGGCCGCAAAGGCGTTATGATGATATCATATTGCATGAAGCCATCTGTCATGACATACGTAATAGTGCACCTTATAATATGCCAAGGATTACATATAAATACATTTTTGAATATATAAGAGTTATTGTTAAGTATATTGCCTAGTGAAACAAGTGAATGAAACTTGTTAGGTCAATGTGGGTGGCAGTAAAAATAGTAAAATATTGCGAATGTTTCGAAAATTTCTTATATTTAATTTTTCATAATGCTATTGTTCATGAATATTTCGAAGAATTCATTTCAAATTCGACACTAAATGATTGCAGATACGATATATAAATATGTTGGTGAGATCAGGTTGTGATCCATCGATTCCAGATATTCGACAACAACGAACACCATTAATGCTCGCATGTTTAATGAGGAACGATGCAATCGCACAATTGCTAATCCAGGTTCGATGAAGTAATTTCATCAATAATCTTTTAGGATATACGAATAATGCCAAGAAAATACTCTTTAGTTGAGTGCTTTTATTTAAGCACCAATTCATTAAGTTGGACACAAATCTTTCCTCCCAAGAGATTATTACGAGTATTTTTTGCTGGATTTCATTTTCTACGAATAAAATGTGCAATTCATCATTAGCATTCCACTGGCTAAACAATATGCAAGGCAGTTTCAGGAATTTCTAATGGTTGATTCGGTATTTATTGACGGCTCAACAATGCGGTTTTCAATTTAAGCCACTTATCTATAGTGTTCGCGTTTTCAAAGATTCGACAGCAAGAAAACAAAGAACCATCGCGAATTGTAGGCATCGTTGTGCAATTTTTGAACATCCGAACGCATTTAAAGCATTCATCAAGCATTAGATGCTTTGCATTTTATTAACCTCTATTCTATTAAACGAGTTTTAGTAACAATAAATTCCCCACCTCCTCTACCCATTCAAGTGCAAAAGTTATATAAATTTGAATTTTATGCGATAATCAAAATGAATTTCAAGAGATAAAGCTACAATTTATGTGATTAGTGGATTGAAAACTTTTATTGAAAATTTTTTTAAGAAAATGTATTCTTGCCGAACATGTTGGTCATATTTGTTGTTGCACTATGCTGTCGCATTATTCTCTTCCTTAATGCCTTTCTTCTCTAGTCGTATGATTTCAAGCAATACTACCTACGAGTGAATTTTAAAGATAATTTTTTTTTTGCAAGATGATATCTTCAAATGGAATGGAATAAATTGCTAAAGAGGAATTAAATTCAAATAGAGTTTGCGAAAAGCGTTTTTTCCAAAATATTGATGGATGAGAGGACATGAGAAAAAAAAAGGCACAATATTTTACAAGAAGGAGACTGGAGAAAAAGTTAACCTAGGATTACTATAAGTCATCTATAAAATATCATAAAGCTTTCAAAAATTATTGATGGTTACTTTTCAAACGATGTTGAAGTATCACCTGAGATGATGAGTGACAATTTGTGATAGCATCTATCAAATCTCGCTCTCAATTACGCTTCAGATGTATAGGAACATGTAAAGGCATATATACACTTCATGAGGTTACAACACGCAATTAAACGCCTAAAAGAAACTGAACGGTGAGAGATACAAAAATATTTAAATGCATATCATCAATTATAATGAAAAAAAAAACAAATAAACAAATAAATAAACATTACAGTAAATAAAATTACTGCTAAGTAACAATTGCTGGCAAAATGAAGAGTAAATAGCAACCCGTAAATGATGGCGATTCGGGGCGAATATTTTCCATAGAGGAGATTAGAACGATTATATAAATATGCTAAGAAAATTTTCGGAATTTTATCTACGAGTGGGTAATCATGGCACGTGAAAAAATTCTTCATGAATATAAATGAACATAAATTGTAACATTAGTAGCATTTAGGCTACTTTACCCTATTTAAAATGCGTAGCTAATATTATTTTCATTCAATTTGCTGTGGAAAAGGCGAAACACGGCTAAAAAGTTTCACTTATAGATTTCATTGTTAAATTGCTTGAAATATTGATTGCATCTCATCATAGAGATTCGAGCTGCAAAGATCAAACAATACTTGAATAATAATTTCGTACATTAATAATGGGCAATGCTTATGTATTGTAAAAGAAAATATTTATTTATTTATTTATTTTTATTTTTATTTTTATGTTTTTTTTTGTGAGGGGGAGGAGGGGAAGAGGACCAACGCACAATGATCTAGAAACTTCCTTCTTAATGAAAAAGAGAACCTTTCCTATTGAAATTGTATTATAAAAACTTGATAGAAAAATATAATATTACGCAAATGTAAACCGAATTCCTTCTCTCAAGATTCTTTCTTGAGCTAATCTTTGGGAAATAGTTTATACAATCTTGTGGGGAAATTTTTCTAAACAGGTAATGAGACCCTCATCTTCCTTATAGCTCTTCTTCCCCATTTCCCCTTCACCACCCAATTTTCCGCCTTCTGGTGTCTTCGAATATAATATTTCATCTTTTCGATTTCTAAAAAAAAAGTTACAATGACAAGAAGTCATATGATGCTAGTGGTCAATGCAAACAAACAGTATTTATGGAGATCGTAAACTCTTGCGTTGCAGTTTCATGTCGTAGCCCATATAAAAGGGTTCAATGTAATGTTAAGGTAAGGAAGCGAAATAAGAGCCTGAAACATGAAAATGAGTCATCTTGTACTGTCTATGATCACCCGTTGCTGGTACATAGTGAAACGAAGTGAAATGCCGAATTATACTTTGCAAATAGTGAATTACTTAAGCGAATGACTAGTGAAAGAATTCATTTCATTTAATAAATGTGATTTTATTAGCATTTATTTATGTTTTTTTTTCAATTCCACCTCGAAATCTTAGCAAAAAGGGGAACGATGTGGGGGGCGTGGGGGGAGGGGGGCATATTTTCGAAGTAACTACGAAAGTCGTATTTATAGATGCATAAAGAGAGAGAAATTGTTTCTCTAAATAAAGTTACCTAATGGTTCGATATGATTGCAATCTTGTTTATGCAATGAAAAATATTTTTCACACGTACTATTTATGAGCATCGATCTATTGACGAGCTTATATAATTTTCAGCTTTCTATGTTTTATGCAACCGGGAATGCGCTCATAAATTACTAGAGCAAATATCACTTCAGACGAGATAGGGAAAGGGGGCTAGAGAGATTCTTCCCTATGCCCTTATATCCATCGTTCTCATAATATGGTCGCAAAAATTTGCATAACGATAGACGCAAAGAAGATGAAGTAAAAGAGGAGGGATTCGACAGATGTTTCTATCTTACGATGCTGATGATACATCCTGAAAAATATAGAAAAAAATCTTTATAATTCGGGCAAAACTTTGGCGTGAAGTGCGATCCGTGAAATTAGTTCTGAAGAAGCGGCACTGTAACAAATCGGGATTTTCCAAGTTTTGCAAGTATAGAAGCAAGACATCGATCCCAGAGAATGCTGATGACCAGAAAATCAATCGATTCAGCGTCCGCCGGGTTGATGTAATCACACGCCGGGTCGATCGGGTCTCAAATGATAAGCTACACATAAGCTTAAGTGCGCCTATATTGATAAGGTTGGGGTACATCAATGGTCTGGATAAGTGCGACGATACAAAGCAGTTCTCAATGGATGTTAAGCGACCTCGTGGGAGAACGCTTGTGCCACGGCCGAACGACTTCAGGGCATCTTGGACGAGACTGGCAAATTGTTGGGAAATATCGAAGCAGTGCTTTGACTAGTTAAAGTAAACAATGGAAAATTCTTCGGTGATCTGGATCTCCGGCTATTGTTGCTCAAACATAACCACAACCATTTCAGCTTAAGGTCAACTTAACTGCGGCAGATCGTTTGGGTAATACGGCATTAATGTACGCGGCAATCTATGGGCAGGCATCAGTGGTAGCGTTATTGGTCAATGAACTAACAAGGCGATGGAGTTTCGATGTGTTTCGAGCGAAAAACGTGATGGGTTATACAGCGGAAGCACTCGCCAAAAAGAATGGACGTTATGAATGTTCTAGGTATTTCTTAGTGCTTTATTATTGAATTGAAAAGATCGATTGCAAATGCCCGGGGAATTTCTGTTGGGAAAAGAAACGGAACGCAAGAACTCTTTGAGAGCAGATATTTTTATATAAGCATAAGTTATATGCCAAGATGGAAATGCAAGGAAGACTGCAGTTAGGCTGCAGTTATGACAGTCGCTGTGGGCACTTTATCGGATACCACGAGAACAGTTGCCACTTATAGCGCCCGTGAAAGGAGAGGAAGTTAGTAACTTCTAGCTTAGAGGACCCCCATGTCATAGAACGCTCAAGCGATAATGTGTTATTTTCGAGGTTCAGGATCGCTGAGAGTAGGAATTGAAGAAGGTACAGCCAAATCTGAGGTTCGTCGAAGGGTGGTGTATTCTCGCATCACCCAACTCGACAGTTTGTTACTGCGAAGATTTGATGTCCTTCAAGAGTTCTTGGCTCAGATTCCTCCAAGTGCAGTGTGCAAATTCCAAATATGCAAAGGCAGGAGTAGGAACGGTGGCCTCCGAACTTGGGGATGCGAGCTGTGAATGCTGATGTTGAGGCTCAGGGACATTATATATACATATATATATATATATATATATATATATATATATATATGTATATGTATAATATGATTAGGGCATCCTTGGAAGCCCTGAGCGATCTAGGTGTTTCTTGGTATTCGGTAATCGCAAGGAGTAATTATGGGTGAGGGCAAGATCTTGAGCGGTAGGGCATCGACGTCAGTGCTCCGGGGCGTCAGAACAGTGCATGTCTCCATATAACATTTGTCTACGTCGATTCCAATATGCTGCTGGCAACCGTTCTAATCTGCATTTCGATATCTACCTACTGCTAGTGCATGGAAAGCTATGCCCACGTACACAATGCTGCTTATTATAATGGCGTGACATCAAAGATATGCTAATTGCCAGTATTTGCCCTTAAATATGTACGTGCGTGCACCTACCTACGTATTCACATATCGAAATGTCATTTATTAGTGCAGTTTCTCTTAACTATCTGACCAACATAATTAGAATACATAATAATGACATCATCAAGCAATCACTGATCTGACCATTCAGTCAGCAAATAAACATTCACATTTCACATACTTGTCATTTTTATTAGCTTCTCCCTAGAAAATAGCATTTATGGAATGAAAGCTCCGAGTTCATTCTATAGTCTTGGAAGGTAATTACGCGAGATTTTTTTCCTGTGATATGGAATTGTAATATTTACAGTTTAGACATCTTATGTACGAAGAATAATCAATGAATGGTTCAATCTTCTGGCATATTCACAGTTATATATATATATATATATATATATATATACGATCGTACTGATGACACAGAAAAGTGTATATTCGCATTTTATTCGATTTTAGAAGAGTAGAACTCAGGCCATTTCACGGAAAGTTTTTTGGAAGAGTAGCTCCCAGTTTCATTTTTATTCGTAAGTTTTTGAGGTATATTCAAAATATGCTTGAGAATTGCATGGTTTAAGGTTACTAAAGAGGGAACGAATTCATATGCTACAACGAATGCATCGACAACTAGCCTTGATACACCTTAGCGCCTCGCTCAAAGGATGGAATAATTATGGAACCGTTTATAAGGTATTCAATCAAACTTTGCATTTCTCCTTCTTGAAAGCTAAATGTCGGCACAACTGCCTTTCTTTGTAAACGTTGCTTGTTACCAGGGAACAAGCAGCATATATATATATATATATATATATATATATATATATATATATATATATATATATATATATATATATATATATAAGAATGATTCTTGAAGTAGGAATCGGTTACAACAAATTTTCCTTGATGCTATTTTTGTTTCAGATTTATGGAATTCGTTCGCGAAGGAGAACGAATTCCTCACTAAAATATTAGTTTCACTACACGAAGAATACTTCTGTTACCATTTAAGATCTACACAACACGAATTTAGCGCTTACTTCTTATTTCGGATTTCAGTAATTCTTTCGCTCTCGTATCAGCGCTATTTTGCTTCAAAGTCATTTTAGTACATGATTTTGCATCATTTATCATTTAAATTGCTCTCATATTCAGGCAAAACAAGCGTTTCTCTCAGGCAGGAGCAATCTTGCTAAGAAGACAATGTCCGACGCTGCATGTGCAACTCTGAACAGTTTAGCTCCGATTGGCGCTAAAGTAAGCATTTGAAAATATTACAAATTACTATATTACTATACGACTAATAGAATGAGAGCTGAATTCAAAAAGAAAAATTCGATCATTATAATTCCGTTCCCTAACTTTGAATAAAAAGCACTTGAGGCAAATATCATTTCCTTTGTCTTGAAGCCATTCCCCCTCAAATATGCAAAAAATACAAGTGAATAAGGATATCGTTAGAGTTGGCGCGATGACCGGTTTCGAAATATCATCCATCAAGTGAGCTGGTGTCCTAAATTGTGAAAAAAAGCAAGGGAATAAAAAAAACAACGAAATATGCGCAATACAACTGGACGATAGAAATATCCGCCTACAAATACAGAATCACTATAAAAGAATCATTTTTTGCCGCGTGAAATGTCAACTGAATCGAATGAACGACTTGCATTAGGCCATCGAGCTTTTCAACTCGACTTGTGTTTTATGGATTAATCCCAAAAGTGAAATTGTTTATGGCATTTAAGAAATAATGCATTTTTTAAAAGAGACTTATGCAAATTTGCCTTGCGAAAGCTCAATATTGTGACCTCTCGTTTGTGGATGGATATGTTTCTGTCAATTTATCTTTTCGATGATTTCTATTGAGAAACAACTGAAGCTCGCGGAATAAGACATCCTTTGATATATACCACTTCGATCTATGAACTTTAGAAAAATTATTGGCACCTGAAAGCGCACAAAATAAACTTTTATGGGTTTTATACTGAAATGTAGCAAGAGAATTTTGTGCCAGCTATCTGGCACTCCCACTTATTTTAGTTTATTTTTAGCGATGTATAAGTAAGTGCGAAAAAAAATAAAAGAAGTAATTAACAATGAAAAGGCTGGGTGGAAGGCTTAAACATCTTTATAAGGGAGCGAGATCAATGTTAACAAAGGCCATGCAGTAAGGCGAGCGTTTATCAAGTTATAGCATGATCTGCATCCTGATTTATAAGTGAAATTACTGCTTTCATTGTCTGGATTAATAAGTTACAAGAGGTGGGGGGGGGGGAGATTTTTTTTAATGATTTGCGTAGTAAGATGAGATTATTTCGAGATGAAAGCTAATAAGCTCGTAAGGCTTATTTTTGAAATTCATATCTTCATTATAATCTTTTATAATCGAAACGAAATAATTGATTGAGGAGATTTAAAGGCATTGAAGAAAGTGTCCAACAGAAACGACCATAGAGCCTTGTTGAAAAAAATTTTCAACGAGAATCTATACGTAGTAATGTTCATTGTTGTTGGCCTCATTCGAACTAAGAAAAAAAAATCAACCGAAGCGCAAATTTTATTGCATCTTATATATGGACTCCTCAAACTTATATGGATTGCTGAGAAAAATTCTCGGCAATTTTGGCTTACAGTTTGGTTACTTCTTAATAAAAAAACTAGACCGAGTTGGATCACTTGCTTGTCCAATGTAACTGGTCAAGCAATTCAATTGACTTTTATAGACGGCGTGAATAAAGTGTATTATAATTTGATATATAAAAGAAAATACACTAGTGTAGAAATTCTATGAAACTCATTGAGCGGCTGTCACTTCGTTAATCTGAACACTTTTTTGCCATTTTTGTCAGTAAAATTTGCAATCGTTTTCAAATATTTTCCATCATTCATGTCATCCTTCAACTCCGCAATACTCTTAGAGATCAGTTTTCGCTGCATGAAAGCTAAGCGAGATCCATAGTTGAAGAAAAATTCCTCTTTATGTAAAAAAAGGAAAATTCCGCCTTTGATGTGAAAGGCAATTTCTAGTTATTTGAATTTGATGCTATTTCCACTGTTATATACGATTTAAATACATTCACGTTAATATTGTTCTCGTATGGAATTTTTGTTGATTAATAATAGCTAAAAAGCGCCTATGAAAGTAACTGTCATAATAATTACTAACAATAATAGATGATAAAAAAATATTGGTGCTTTGAGTGATGTTTAGTGCAACATCATTGCTATGCGATCAACAAATATAAATTAATCTATCAGTCAATGAGTAACCTGTGCTGAAATATTTAAATTTGCCTTAAAATATTATTTGTGCCGCTGACATCTCAACAGTCATTTTTGCATTCTTTTAGAGCAGTCATAACAGTCGAGAAAGCTGCGATAATACATTCGATGGTGTTCGAAAATATCGTTCGGTTGGTGAAGGTGACTTTCGTGAATTAACGATCCCTTCCGTACATCTACCACCAATAAAAGTCTTTGTGAACAATGCACTTCGTCCGATGAAAAAAATTGGCGGCAGTGTTGAATTTCCTAGTATAACAAGTACTATAAGTCATTGAATATTATTGTGCTATCGTATTCCATATGAAGAGTAAAAAAAAACTGTTTTGTATTTTATTCACTCAACGTAACGTATGCGATTGTTCACACTATTCATCCGCGAAAACGATTTCTTTCCTGGTCAACCTATATAGGCAATTCTCTTAATTATCACAGGTGTGTTGGACCTATATTCACTTCATATTCGATACGTATGTGACGGAAGTTCAATGCACATCTAAGATTGGCCAACTGTCAACTAGCGCATTTGTGTCGGCATCCCATCCCTTACTTCGATTTCACTATTTCTTGAGTAGAGCTGGTATAGGATAAATTCTCTCCTTAATCGGACCAGTGCTTCTCACCTTCTTCGGGATTGAAAACCGACGGAAATAGTGAAGCACTCAACTGCTTCTGTGAAATATGGTTCAAATTAGGTGTAAGAATACCGATTCTAATGTAATGCAACAGTTGATCTTCCTTAGTATTGAGGAAATCCACAACTGAAAAAAAAACGAAAATTCATCCACATTTTTATTTTATTATAAATCCACATTTATTTTTATTATATAAATTTCATTACCATCATTTTCTTCGAAATGTCGCAGTATTCGAATCTGCCATTGAATGATTGCAATATGCTGATAATAAAATCATGAGGAAATTAAAAAAAAATCACTTATTTGCTTTTGAATACATCAACCGCTATTGATAAAAAAGCAAACTTTATATATATCAGCGTAAGGTTTCTCCTCGAAAGTTCACTCCTCGTCGGAGGGCGGAAACATTGGAATGTCAGCAAATAGAGGTGTTCATTATCATAGCTCAATGGATAAAGTGAAGTGTGAAGTGGGAAATATCAAGCGGGAGAACTCACTCACCAAAAAGTTGCATGAACACCTGTATTGGGTGCGTGTGGATGCATAGTTGCGGAAGTCACTTCATGCCCGTCATCGTATTGGAGACGCTCCTCATATGCCTTTGCAAATTTGCTTACCAAAAGCACACTGCGGCAACATCACCTCTTCGCGCGTCCATATACATATATATATATATATATATATATATATATATATATATATATATATATATATATATATATATATATATATATATATATATATATATATATATATATATATGTTTGTTTGTAGTCCGGTAATTTCGATTCAAGCACCACTGAGGTGGAAATATGCGTACACATTTTATCACATTATTTGAATCTTCTTTTCACCCTATTTTGGTCGCCAAAAGACGAGTCTTTTATGTAGCACTTATGCGGGTTGATCAATTCAGCAAAAGAAAATGCGAGGGTAGTATTTTCCAAAAAGCGCATAATGCGTCACCTCACTTGGCGGACTCCTTCGTTTCATAGTGAATTAGATCTCTCTATGCATTCGTTTATGTTCGTTCATATTGGCTAGATTCTCAAATGTCAGTTGACCTGTAAAGTAATGGCTAAGGTAATGAATTTATTTGGATGAGTTAAACGATGATCGAAATTTCTTCACTGAAGCAGTTGCAAATTACCGATAGCCAAAGGGTTCAAGATTGTGTTTTTTCTTCTTCGAATATGGGAGAGAAGTGCGCAAGAAAACGTTCAAGTTGAAATTTTTAGCCCTCCTCATAACGGTTAACAAATACAGCATTGTTTCGAGTATGCGGATAAAGTTTATTAGATCTTTTTTTTGAAAATTTATTAGCTTTCTAAAATTAAGCAAAAGAAATGAGCTTTCTTTATATAAATATGCCTTGTGAAGTTGGTTCCATAGTCGACTGATTTTTACAATTTGAACTGTGTTAGTTTATCAAAATCAATCGATATTTCATTGTTTTTTTTTTGGGGGGGGGGGATGACTCTGTACATTTGAAAAATAGATATAGAATGTCATGAAGTTTTTTTTTTTTTCTTGCAATTTGATCAACACATACTCATAGAAGAGAGCAAAATGCAAAAGAGCATTTGCGAATGGAAATTTTATATTGCTCTTTCGTGAATATATAAAAGCGCACATTTCGCTCATAGACGATGAATGTTCGACGCTGCTCAGTTCGATGCATCACAATTCGAGCTAATTGGGATTTTTATTTCACTGTTATTTCGCATTAAATCTTTGCAATACGCCGTTTTTTTCTATTGGAAATTTTTTCGCTAAATTTGTTTTGTTTTTTTTTTCTTTTCCAATTTTCATTATCATTCTATTGCTTTTATTTATTTATTTTATTTATTTTATTTTTTTTGCAAATTAAATTGCAAACAGTTTTATTATAATTGTTATATTTCTATGCGTATTTTTATTATTTATCAATTATATAGCTATTGCATTTATCAATGCAATAGGAAATGTCGATCGATGAATTTTTAAGAAACGATGAAATCTCTTATATCTAAGAGAGAACTTCGTACACATTGATTTAACTCTTTTATCGAGCTTTACGCATCAAAATGCAACAACAGTGTATTGTGCGAATTGAATTTGATTATTCAGTCGATTTTCGCCGAGAAGTCAATTTTCATTCATTGTGACAATTTTATTTACATCTGCAAAAAAAAAAAATCCACTATCACGACATTTTGTCGATGTGTATTTGCATATGTTTATGCTCATGCATCTATCTATCTATCACTCGAATTGCATCACCTTCAAAAAGTGTTGATGCTTAAGCCATCATTGAATTTCCACTATATGTTATGTTGATAAAATAATTATAGATTTTCAAATATTTGCATAAATTATTGCTTGTTTAGTATCCGATAGAAACACTAAATAGGCTGTAGAGGGTGTTGAATGAATGGTTGCATCAGCTAAAATATAAATGCATTATTTCATATGCTCTGATATTTCCTAGCAATTTATGAGTTCATTTTGTCTAATGGATAGGTTTATAAAAGCGCATACTATGACTCATTTTCAAAAATGCTTCTAGGCTTATTTTAGGGGGCAGAATTAAGAGGCAAATATTTGCAAACTCTCGATTGCTAAAGAAAAGTTCATTGAGTTGCGATCTATTGCTTGTTGTTCGTTCCTACAAATTTTATCCACACACCATATATTCGCGCTTATTTAATTATGCATAGGTGCACGGGTTCGTTATTGCTGCATGATAAACTACTGGTATCAATTAATATCAACAATGGCTACAGCGGTAAAATTTTATGGGCATCCATAGGTTGTGTCTCTTGGTGACAACCTTCGAACGATTTATTATGTTCTGCAAATTTTTCTTTTTTCTTCTTCTGCTAAGGATCGGCATAAATGTTTTTAGATGGATGAAAGTCAAACGTTGTTTAGCAATTATTTTTGATTATTTGAAATAAAGGTTCGGCTGGTGGAATTAAATGAAGCGAAACATATAATGACAACCGGCTGGCGAATTTTCCTGTTATTCATGTTTTCTCTTAACTTTTATTTGTACGTTATGATCACAGTCAAAAAAAAAATTTTTTTTTTGTTCATCAAGCTTATATGCGTTTCCGCTCTCATAATTGATTCTCTCATAGCTTGTCGAAAGAGAAAAAAAAAACCTAATTTATTACATGAGCGCCCTTTTGTCTCAATTCATAAATTAATCATTCGTAGCAACAATTGATTTCATTGAACGAAGAGGATAACTTATATTAAATAAATCCCTCTAGAATGTAGAAACTTTCCAATTTCCCTAATGCGATGCTATTCCCTTCTAAAATTTCAGATGCTTACTTAGATTTTAGAAATTTCGAAATTAGTAAAGAAAAGCACATTCAAGACGCTCATCTTTTCGTTGATATTCTATATGCATTTTGGGAAATTTTTTATTTCAAAATTGTGCAATTACTGCATAAGTAATTTTCATTGATTCATATTTGTGTAGAAAAAATAAAATTGAAATATGCAAAATTTCTATAGAGAATAATACAGACGATTGTCTTTGCTATTTTTTAGTTGAATGTATTCATTATGATGTACACATCGAATTCTAGACTTGTAGTTTTTCTTCTAACATTAATAATGCCGTATAGATGGACTTATATAAGTCTTTCGTGTACATAAGAATATTGCATAGATTATGAGAAATTAAAAAAAACAATAGTAATGTGGATTACAAAGGATTGTAAACTTTGTAGATGTAATTATTAAAGCGATACGATAATAAACATGTATGGGCGTCATTTCCGTTCAAACTATAGTAGAAGAGGTCGTCGCATGCTTCGGGATTTCCATGAAGAAAGAGAGAAAACACTGAGTGGGCAGTTGGTTTTCAGGATGGAGAGAAAAATTCAACAATCAAAATATTCGGCATTTCTGAAGCTTAATTTCCTGCAGTATAAAAGCTAGTCATTTATCGGTCATTCGTTTTTGGTCGCATTCTGCAAATTTATCACTCAAACGCAATTTTGTCATGTGAATGTGGACCTCCAAATTTGATTCGGAAATAGTATGGCTACAAATTCTTGAAATCTGTGGTGAAGAAGAGGAGAGGGGGAGAGAAAAGCGAATTGGGAGGGGGAATGAGGTGTGGAGGAGAATGATGGAGCGCTTAACACGATTCAAATCAATAGCATTTATTGTGTGGGTGACAGAGATGTGAACATTTAACAGTTTTTATGCGTCAACTTTTATCCTTTCCGAGGGAACTTGAATCCGCTCGAGAGTACGATATTGTAACTGAGGAATACTAATGATTTGGTTACTAAGAGCAATGCAATTAAAGCGTTAGTGTTCATCAATGATCACTTCACTCGATCTTTTACTTCTTGTTGGCTGCGTTACGAATTTTTTACATTGATTTTTTGGAATTTACGATATGCAAATCTTATAAATCTGTTATAGTATAGAATGAATGAGGAATGAGTGCCATATTCTTTTGTATCGCATTTTGAATTTTTCCGCGAATTTTTTCCTCCTTTCCAAATAAAGTTAGTTTCCCAAATTTTGAAAATTTCTAGATTATTTTTTTTTCTAGATTTTTTCAAATTATTTTCCCAAGAAAATGTCCCCGAAATTAGAACTCTTAGATTCTTATCAAAGAATTTCATCTCTGTTGTAAACTTAAAAAATTTCCTTTCATAATTGTGAAATAACTAGTCATGATGCTTTAGAGGTTGCAACTGAATATTTGTAATATCATACGGTTGCAAATGAATGATTATAATATATACGTAATAATAACATCAAACATTTATATCGTCTCATTCGTTATCTGTCAATATTTGTAATATCATACGGTTGCAACTGAATGATTAGTTCGAATTTACGACTACAATGTGTGTTGTTTTCCTAAGAAAAAATACTTACACTTTGAAATTTGATTATATTTTTTCATTGAAACTGAAACTGAATGTAGACTGCTTTGCATAGTTGCGATCCAAACGTAGGCGACTATGCTTATTCACAATCCAGTATGTATTTCGCTAATCTTGATGCTATGTAAGCCGTGAAATCTATCGCTTTCTTTTTCTTGTATTAAGAAGGAAATTTTCTAGCGAGGATTCTTCAGAGACATATAGAATAATTGCGATATGATCTACATCCTAGTACAGAATTTTGCCTTTCTCTTCCTTCAGCTTTGTATGGACTGAGATGATTGAATCATATTATTATCGTTGTCTTACAGTATCATTTTCAGTTCAAGGGCTGAGAAGTTTAAACTACTGAACAACTACTTCTTAATCAACATATTTTTCACTCTCTTCTTTTAAAGGCTGTTTTCATAATACGTTCTGCGTTTATTTTGAGGTATTTTGTCTTATCTTCGCGATATTTGCTCGACTAGTTCAGGGCACTCGAACTTTCTTTCTTGGGCGGTCTTCATGGCTCTTTGGAGGTTTTGCTTTTCTAAATAATTGCTAAATGCAGCTTTTATTAAGTGATCTTTCGAGTTTTCTGTAGAAGTTCTGGAAGTCTCATAAGAGATGTTCTCGCTGTTTTATTTACTTTTTCCATTTCTGATGCTGTTAAGTTCTAAGCTGAATTAACAGCAGACGCCTCGAGAAAAGAAACCGAAGCAGTAACCTAATAACCATTATATAGCGCTGAAGCAACATATTAAATGCACTTCATATATCACTTCACTCTATTAGCGATAATTTCCGCTCACCTTCATGCTGATATTATGGTAGATGTTAGATATCCAAATTGGTCAATAACTGAAAAGTCTCACTGAAGGCTGTTGGTTGATTTGTACTTTATTTTTTAGCAATTTTAAGACTTTTAAGGCCTTTAAGACTAGCTTATAGAATAAATAAGACTAGTAAGGCTGTGTTGGTGATGTGGCACTTAGGACCACCTGACCGTATAAATATTCCCGATAATCGCTGAAAAAATTATTCATTATAACAAAAATATTATGAAAAAAGTTAAGTTCCTATGTCATATGATATTTGCCACTATTTGTTCACTGCATGAAAATTGCACAACGGTAAGCAACTCAGAGGTAAACTTAATAGATTCATATGTATTAGTTTTGAGTCATATTCAATAACGGCTTTCTTATATCAAAACGTAAGCGATATTTCCTCATGCGAATTTCATATCACAACAATGGTTTTGGACCAGCAATGAATAAGTTATCATGGCTACTAAGTAAGTATGTGTGGGAAGAGACCACTTTGCGATTGCTTAGTTCAATGATGCGTTTTTTTTCTCTGCTCTGTTATATTGGTCACTTTTCTCTGCTTCTACTGCTGCGTATTGGTAAACCCATTTCGTATAGCGTGCGTAGAAGCTAGTTCTTTGAATTTGGGGCATTGTGATAGTGGTGGTGGTGAGTGCGCATGTCCGTGAGTTGTTCCACTCCGCCAGCTTCCGTGGTGATGGGTGACGGTATGAGCGTGGCTTTGAGGATGCGCAATCATGTGCAAGGAGGATGTCGAGTTATTGTGTAGTTTGCGATGCCGAAGTCTGCCTTATCAACCCTGAAAAAGGCAGTTATCGGCTCGTCAAGGAATGTTGTCATGTCTGCGTTCATATTAGTGGCGAATTTCATGATAACGTCAAAAGAAATATTGAACTCCTGTTGCATGCATACATTTTGCGAAAATTATATCCGTTCAAATAGTTGAACTTTGTTATTTGCGCCATATAATTGGCGAAAGGGAATGCGGATATTTATGTCGACGATTCAATGGAGCCAATTATTGGCACACTTTTTGATATTGTGTGCTATTTTGTCATCGCACTTTTTATAGGAGGATGCAATTGCTGGAAATCTATTTAGGCGGCTAAGCACTTTTTTAGTTGTTCGTTAACTAGGAACATTTGCAAAGTTTCTTTGATTCGAAAATTCGCTAGCAATCTCAGTGATCCTCAAACGTTGTTTCGTTGGTGACTTTACATACATCAGTGATATCTCTGGACTTCCACTTAGACCGGGATTGACTGATTGCAAGCAGGTTCCTCTCATCAGTTCAGCTAAGCCATTAGATCCACTTCTAGGCGGATTATAGTGAAAACATTGAAAGCCTATAAAACAATTTATAAAACATATGCCGATCTTTAACGCTTTTAATTCTCTAGACTTTTTCTTAGGCGTTAACATAAGAAGTAGTAAGAGACCAAAATATTTCTTATAAGAGCATAGAGCTGGCATACACAATTTCTTCTTCTCTTTCGAGTAGCAAGAATATGAAATCTGCCATCAAGTGAAATATCAATAGCCTCGTCTCTGCCCATTTTTTGAAAATTTATAAATTGAATAAACGCAAATATTAAAATTGAACGTCGTATAATCGTTCCGTTTTGATTGTTATTTTCTCGTTTATATTGAAAGCTCTTACGTTCCATTCCTAGCATCTTATTGACATCAAATAGCTTTATTTGTGTGTTATCGTTTTATGTGGCTTCAATTATACTTTCTTCTGATCCCATCGAGAAAAATTTGTTCTCTTTTATAATTGAATAAATTTGCTTATTCGCAATGAAAGTTTCTTCTGAAATAATTTTTTTTTTTTTTTTAATTGAAGAAGGCCAATGCTCACGAAGAGAAAGCGTTACTTAGGAGTAGTGTAAAACTCCAACACTATGATAGGTGTAATTTGATTCAATACATGAGCCTATCATGTGAACGGAAAGACTTGCGATGTAGCATATAGATGTTTGACGAGAAAGAGATTCGCTAAAGTCGGCGACTGATAGATATGACAGTTTTTTGGCGAATCACACTTGGCTGTAACCTATGGCAACATTCCACAGTTGTATCGCATTTGTATTAATATACTTGATAGACAACTACGCAATGCATTGCATTGCCGATAGTCAATCACTATAACCGTTTTATTCTAGTAAGGAATGATTTGATCAGAAATTTTGCTGTGAACGCCTAAAAAACTAGCAGATTGTTTTTTTTTTTTGTTGAGTTCTATCGTTTAAACTTCATGGATAAGAGAATTTGGATGCAAAATTTTGGATTAGCTAACGTTAGCAGATGTTAATTCTATCGATGCAAAGTAAAATTGAGAGAAAGCTTCACATAGGAAGTGCTCACTTTACGAAGTTTTTCATTAGTATGCGTTGAGTCTAGTGAGTGCTACATAAATTTTGAATGGAGTTTTCTCGAAAAGTCTCTCAATTTCTAAAGTCAACGCTGCTATTGCTTCAGCTTTTTCTTTTCTATTCTTTTGCGTTTAAATGCAACTTCCGCTTCTTTATTAATCAAAATTGTGCTTGAATGAGGACATTTTTCTGGAATTAGACAACTACAACAATGAATAGAAAAATGTGATGATATTCATTTTCTAAGCAAAGTTTATCATAGTATAATAGAAGCTATACTAATTAGGTGCGTGTAAAATGCATCGTAAAATGTCGAAGTTAAGGTAATATGACATCGAAATACGACATTCCTCAAAGAGGTGTACCTATATGAGTGAATGAGGCTAATGGCAATTTTTAGAAACAGTCGTTGCCACCATCAAAGGATATATCGCTAGGCCATTACAGAAGCGTGAATATCTCAAGCGTAGCTATGGAATATCGCTCTTTTAAGCAACCAATGGTGAGTTGATGGCGAGTACTGCGCGCGTTAGATTATTCAATTTTGTTTATTGCTTGATTATTTAGCTGTTGAATATCAATTTGGGATAAGCTCCATGTGCTAGTTGAAATGTTGCTATCAGTTGCTGGGATGGGCATCTTGCAATTTCTTGCCGGTATACCGACCGATCGTGACCACCCTATTTGTAATAGAAGCAACAATCATGACGGAAGTGTGCAGCTGCTATATTAATCGATTGACGCTAACTACCGAGTGGGTCACATTACCAGTTTCTGCGGTGACAATCTACCAACTCGATGATGTCCTCGGAGAGTATTTATGAAGTCTGCGGTAAGAGCAAACCGCAGTATAAATTAACACACCTAGCAATGACATATCTGCTGCAATGGCCTTCTTTCAGCTTGGTAGTTACTAACAGACGGAACTCTCTATCGATCCCTTAGCTCGTCCGCACATCTTCGTCGTAACTAATATGCCTGAAAATTTCGATTCGTAATTGCGGTTTACCAGCTACGAAAAGAATGCGTCAATCTGCCTAGGCTAATATTTGTGGCGAAGCTGAGGCGAGATTTGCACCCCAAGATTCGCTAAAACTCTCCAAAGTGCAACTCCCGCATCAAAAGAATACCTTGGTCCGCACATCGCGTGCGAGCCTCTTTTCATGTGTCATTTTTTGCACTCTTTGCTTAAAATCGAGTCTCCTGATCTCTAATGAAATGGAATGAAAGCAACCCTCTGAATAATTGCGTCGTACTATATCGGCAAGTATTCATCGGCGCAGGTGCGCTATGATCTAGAATACCGCTTGATATGAGAACTACGATGATGCTACTAACCTCTTCTTTTCATCCTCTCAGAGTTGGTGAGCGAAAGACTAGGAAATAATAGGTGTTTCATTCAACTCTCGCCCCCTTCTTGGCCAGAGAAAAGTATGCTTGAGAAGGATGAACGGGAAATAGTATTTCCAGATGATATGAGCGCTTCTTCGATATTCTGGCTGATATCGAACGCAAACGGCCAATAATTCAATGAGTGACTCGCTTAATGAAGGGATCAAATGTATTCAGATGAATGAAATTGCGTACTTGTAATGCTTTTGGGAGGGTTTCGTGAGAAGTGAAAAAAAAGTGTGCTAAGCAACCTCGTGTGATATATACGTTCGCATTTATCGCATATGGTTAATTGTTCGCTCAAGAATATAAATGCAATGACTAAACAGCGAATGGCCAGCTATATTCTGTTGCTGAACGGCAGTTGGCACGAATTGTGCTGTAGTTGATGAAAAAAATTCGGCAAAAACTGTACCATGATGGGAATCCGACTATCAGCGAAATACTCACTTGAACGAATATTCATATTATTATTTATTTTGTGTTCACTATTGGTGTAGATTATCTCTAGAATGTTTTTTCGTTGTATTTTTTTGTGTTTTGTCGTTGGAGTTTTCTTTTTTTTACCAACTGGCTTGAAATCAGCTGGTAGATAAGCATACACGCAAATACATAGAGATATAATAATTCCATAATTTATTGTTATGTACAATCTTCTAAACCATAAAAAAAACAGTCAAAAGAAGTTAGCAAAAAAAGCGCATTGAGCATTATAATTGCCAACAGCAACAAACGACGATGACTGATTTTGATATGACTCTTACGAGCATTTGGGTATTCTCACGATCACTTAGTTTTCCTAAGAAGCTATACAATTAGTGGTCATAGTAATATTTCTCACAACTAGTGGATGCTGTCAAAAAAGATTATGAGGGAAAACTTGACATTTTGTGGGAAATTGTTTCCGTTTTACTTGTTTCAAAATAGAGTTGAACTGACGCTGGCAGGAGGAAATTCTCTGTATGACAAAGAAAGCTGTCTAAGAGAAGAAAAACTCACGCTTTTTTTTTTTTTGCTTCGCACTCGATACCACTCGTTCAATTCAAATATAGCTCCAACTTCAACCTATTCAACATGTTCACCATCAAATCTTACAGACTTTTGGAAAATTCCTAGCTATATTTAAGCGATAAAATCCCCTAGGAGTTTCACCTTTGAGAACACTTTTAGGAAAATATTTTACAACTTTTTTTTTGATTTTTGATTTTCGCATTCACCGGATGACTGTGTAATCCATTGTTGCATTTGTTTTCGCTGTCATATCTCACGTAATCGCTTCCCTCCCCCCGTTCCTTTTCCCCTCCTCTTTGCCAACGTGTTTACCACTCGACCTTTTGTCCGTTCTCTCAAATCTTTAAAAATAAGACTTTTTCCCATAAAATCTACTTGCAATGAAGCTTTTGGAAAGATCACCTGAATAAAAAAAATGTATTTGCTGTAGTTGCCGAAGCGAGATATTTATGAGCATTTTGCACAAGCAAATATAGTGATATAAGAAGACTGAGCAGAAATTAATGCGTTATTCCAAATTCAATGATTGCATTACGAAGTAGGTTCAGTGGGGAATTTTCTGTTTCGTGAGCTGCATCTTAAAAGAGAATTGAGCTACTCGACTGCAAATCGGCGCGCATTCAATCGAGAATCATCTGATTCGTTAGGCTCTCGATCAGAATTTATGCAATGGAAAAATTGCATATTTAATGCTGTTAATAAAATCTCAAATATCGTTTTGTCATGAAATTTTTGAGGAATTCACGTGAAATTTGGCAGCTTTCCAAGTTTTGCTGCAATAAGGAATGCTTCAATAATTTTTTTTTTTTATTCACGAAAATATGTCATAAATAATAGCAACATCAATAATTTACTGGGGAAATCATTAGCGTTATCGCAAACGCTCGGCATTTATGGTTATGTATTCGATGAAAGCAGCGCACTTTTTGCCGCTATGTTCAGCGACGACTCATTCATCACTATTAGCAGATTGTTGAGGCACTTGTGGAGTAAATCTTTCTAAAGGTTTTCTTCGCTTTGATTCAGAGGTTTTCAATTGCGATTGAGTCCGAACTCCAGATATCCAATTATATTTTCTTTAACTTCAACCGTTTGTGCGCTTTCTGTAATTTACATTTCGACTCATTTCTCTATAAGAAAATGATCCAATAAAACCTTTCTACTATATATTGTTCATTTTAATGTAAAGCCTTCTTAGTGTGTAAAACTGTACCACTGTACCAATGTAAAAACTACCACTGTAGCCTAGAGTACCTTGATTTCTTGTGAAGAATTGAATGCAATGGAAAGAATTTTTCACCAACCGATTTCCTTGGAGTGTTATTTGCAGATGTTCGTCTCATATTCAGCGCCTGACAAAGTTGGAACCTAATTCACTTTAGTTTATTCGTGCGCGCAACTTTTACTGCCATACACTTATGATGATCCAATGTGAATTGAAAACGAGCCTGTCGATTCCTAACCTGGTAAAACGGCTTATTGGTAGCATATCTTCTATGCAGTGTGACCCTATGTAATCTTATTTCCGATCGTATCAAGTCCTAATTGAAAGCCTTGGGAGCTGAAAATCATATCGTGCGGTTGTGGGCAGTTGGCTGCCTTCTAACATTCTGTTGATCATCATTTGTTCTTTGCTTGGTAGTCACCTGCTTTCACGACATCAAACTTAATTCGAATGTATTCAAGTGTAATCGAGGAATTCTGCATGCTTTCTGCTCTTGATGCTATTCCGTTAGAAACGCGTTCCTTGTTAAAAGCTTGTTTTATTCAGCACTCGTCCGCATTCATTTGACTATCTTAAAGAGAAAATAGTTCGCTGGAAATGAACGAAACAATCTACCATAGCAAGTATACGAAACTCTAGCATCTCAAACAATACTGGAAAATAAGGTTCTAAAATTTTCACTATATTTTGTAATTTTAGAATCTTCTCATTATAGAATGGTACTTGGCATGGTTAATAGCGTAAGTTTACTCCACTCATCTTCTTTCAAAGGCTAGATTTGCATCAAAAATTCGAGGGAATTCATTCCGTCTTGAGTAAATCAATGGTGTTATTATTTTTGAAGAAGCACTCCACAAGGTGAGAAATTTTGTTGCGGATTTATTCAGAATGTTGCCACTTCTATAGTTTCCCATTATGAATAAAAAATTACGGCAAACTCGTTGAGTGAAGTGAAGCCCCAATTTAAAAGAAGCGAACGACTCGTTGATTCTCTCCGAGGATTTAGGGCACTTTTATTTGTTGTTCACGTTGGTGACTTGATTTCCTCACTCGCCGATATATTCCGTTACACTAACGGTACTCAGAAGGCGCACAAGTGATAGCAATGTTTAGTAAGCTTAATTAGGCAGTTTATATTACTATGCGCATCGGCGCTATATTTGTATCAGATGGTTAATTTTTTACGCTTTTATAAGGTTTAATTTTTAAGGTTTAGTATGAGCAACATTTCATCTCTCGCAAATCGAGGATTAGTATGATATATTAGATTCTGAGCCACTTGCGTCGAAGAAGTTTCGTTAATTGAATATGTTTAAGGCGTGCTTAAAATATACTAAGAGACATTTATGTTGTTGTTGGATGCATCTTCTATCGGCGAAGAGGGTTTGTTTAACCTGACGAACTATTTGTGAAAACTATTTGTAAATATCATCATCAATAAGCTTTATATGCGTGTAAATGTATAAAAAAATTTTGCGAAAAAATTATTTGAATGGATAGAAAGATAAATAAACAAATAGAAAAAAAATAAATAAACGAAAAAATATAAACAAGCGTGAAACAGAAAGAATGAGTAAAAAATTGAAAACTAAAATTGGGGAAGAAAAAGAAAATGAAGAATGAATGAACTTGAAATGAGAAAAGGAGACAGTAAATGAAAGTAATTTCATGGAGTATACTTGAGAATCTTGAACATTTTCTGTGCAAATAACCTCTCTAGAATTACGCATATTTCTTTGAGCGGCATTGCTGCTGTCTTAACGGATCAGCCCTTCAGAGGATATGTCGTCTAAGAAGAATCTTTGAAGAGGCTGTATAACTTGTCTTAAAAAAATTGATCCATTCGATGCTTTTATTTCTTTTCTGTTCTTTATAACAAGTATTCAACGTCGATAGTGTTCCGATTTGTTAGAAATTCCATCAATATTTTGCACTAATTTGCAAAATTTTCCCGATTTCTAGAATTTTCAAGCCTCCGGCTACATCTAAATAACTTTGCTGCAGAGTATTTTTTTTGTATCAATAATTTTTATTATGCAACGTCTGCGAATGAACAATGAATTTTTTATTTTTATAAATGGTCTAGTGCGAAGAAAATATCCCTACAACTTTCCTTTCTTTCATTTATGTAAGTAAGTAAGTAAGTAAGTAAGTAAGTAAGTAAGTAAGTAAGTAAGTAAGTAAGTAAGATATGAGAGACTTTCCTTTCTTTCCATCGTTTATGTAAATAAGTATATGATAGGGAGCATTTTTTTGTCTATTAAGGCGATTTTGGAAAATCTATTCAACGTAGATAAATTAGCAATTAAAAATGGAGAATGGGTGAAAAAGAAGCCGCCAGCAGTCTACTAATACTGATGAAATATGCACATATTTACAACCGGCTGATGCGAGGCATTTTTTTTTCACCATTTAGTAATAGAGTATGAGTGATTTTCCCGTAAGAAAAACATGCGCTCGCCCATTTGAAACAGAAAAAAATCTTTACCTTGAATCGAATCGGCAAAAAACGGTTATAAAATAGGTATTTAAATAAAAATAATTTAGTATGCAAATAAAAGGAAGTGAACCAAAGATTCCTTCACTGTTGCTTATTCATGACATATTTTTTTGTACAATCTTTGAAGGATCTTATAAAAAACGTTTTAGTGCAACGTCCTATTCATGTTCAGTCAGTTTGTCTTTATACGTCCATGTCTATTGTTTGCATCACTTGTTCACGTCGCCACCCACATAAGTTTGTTGATGATGGTTTGTGATATAGTGAGGGATGCTAGAAACAGAGCGCTTTATAAATCCGAATTAAATATTTTAATATTTTCTTTAATTTTTTTTCAGTTTCTATTTTAATATGTTTTATTTTATTGAAACATTTACAATATTGTTGCAACAATAATCTTTTATAGTGCAATATATTTTATATCTTTCACAAATATTGAAAGCATTCAAAGATGCAAGCGAATTTTGCCTAAGTCTTGCCTCAAAAAAATATAATTTTGTGCCTCTTCAGATTGGAAAGATGAAACTACAATTTACTCGTCGATGAAAATTTGCAGATCTAGTTGATTTGCTTTAAGAAGTGCACCGTAGGTAACTGCTCAATTCTTTTAATGCCTTTTATGCAAGCTAAAGTAGACAACGGCAGCAACATATCTTAACGTTGTAATCATTACTATGACCATGGTCATTTATCAAAAGTTTGATGAGGATCACTAAGAGATAGTGAGAAATGTACAATTCAAAAATTCGAATAGGTTAATTTTTACCTTATAATAACAACTTTCTTCTACTTAATGATCTCATTCGTAAACTCAAAAGATCTCGCGGATTTGCAAAAATTTGCATACGCCATTTTTTTTTTTGCGCAATCGCCTATATATGACGGAAGAAACATTTTTCCGCTACTAAATTATATGGCTGATTGGTTGCTTAAAAGGCTTATTAGCAGACCGTGCTTTTGTTTGTTAATACAACCTGTTAATGCATAATCTGTATTTCGATAAAATCATCTGACGACAATATCATTGATGCATTTCCGTTGTTTATGAAGATTTGCTGGTGAGAATTCGTTAAGAATGACGCAAACTTGCAAATGCTTGCGCGGAATATTGGAATATCTTTTTTTTACGGTCACTTGATGGTCTGAGAATACGAGGGCAGCGATTTGTTAGGAAACAAGATGAGCACAACATTCCTCATAAAGCATCAATAATTAAATAAAACAATATTTAATATTTAATCATAATTTAATGGATATTTTTGCAAATATATTAATCAATTACGAAAAATTACAATGAAATATTCAAATGAAATGATCACATCATTTGAAAAAATGATGATGTCATTTAAAAAAATCGTATTCCGCTATTTCTAAATGAATTAATGAATAAATAAATAAGATATAAACACTTACATTTTTTCGCATATAAATAAGCAATTTCATAATGCGTTAGCCATTAATAAATATTTGTTATAATGAGTTCATATTTGATTCAACTCGTAAATGATAGGCGGAATGCTCATAAAAATCTTTTATTAAAAAAGCTTTTTTTCTTTTGTTCGAACGATCTGAAATGAGTGTAAAAGCGAAATATATTGTACTTTTGCAAGCGAAGAACTTCTCTCGAATTTAACTCAATTATTGAGGTACAGTCCAAACGATGATTTGTGTTGGGTGCTATGCTTAACAAATTTTGCGGAAAAAGTGCTTAACAAATCGAAATATTTATTTGCATATGGAAAAACCATAATTTAGGGATAATTCGATTTTGTTGAATAAATTTGTGAGAATATATAAAGATCTCGCCATTGGAATGATTGCCGTTCAAATCACTAATAACTTCATATAGACGTAGAAAGAAATTTGCGTAGGCGCAGATGCTTATTCAGATTTCCATAGAGAAATATGCTAAGTACAATTATTCCACCCAGCTTACTTAATAGTTCAATGTTGTGTAATTTGGAGGCCTTGAAAATATCACGAATATCTTGACTCGCTTTCTAGACATATGTAAATTCGCATTATGAATCACGAATCGAAACCTAATTGGTTAGAGCGGCATGTTGGGGGAGGGGGGAAGGGAGGCTGAAGAGAAAGAGATGAGGCTTAATGAAATTAACTTCGAATATGAGAATGGTTTTGTTGAGTTCATGTGAAGGTATAAAGGAAAGCATTAAGGTTTGAAATTAAAAATGAGTTTAACCATTCTGGTGAAGCCTTTTTAGCGTACACATTGTGGATATCATTTTCCATGAATCCTATGGACTTTTTTTATTCATCTGTCGTTTACAATTGCTCTTGCCTCTCTCTGTTTTGAATTATTCAATAAAAAGCTTCCTTTTTTTTGTTTTTTTGGCTCTCATACACATAGATAAAAATCCGATAACTTTTGCGACAACAAACGTTATATGGAAAAAGTAAAATCTCATCTTAGAAGTGAACTCTATCGAGCGCCATAATATAACTTGCAACATCCTATTTCATTCAATATTGTGCATGTAGCGCTTTGACATTTTAATGTTGCATTTATTACTTTGCAATGTTTTCTCTCCACGAGCATCATTCTATGAACCTTCATATATGGGTAGGATGAAGACAGGTCAACAGAAGTAAGCTTTTGAATTTATTTTGCTCATTTTCTATGAAATATGCAAAAATACATTTTTTTTCATGCAACATGATTTCTCGTAATTCCCATGTTGCTTCACAAAGAGTTTTTTTTCCCAAAATTTGCTTCACTATCTCAGCATGAAATTATTTGCATAAGTTTAAAAAAAAAAACCTTGCAAATAAATTTGCACGCTGCGTTGTTATAATCGACTATTCAATTCTCTAAGGATAATGAGGCATCCCGGCGAGTCAATTATCTAGGTTAGTTTTTCCATTTTTAAATATAATTCAATATAAAGGGAATTGAGAATCTCAAGTAAATTTTGAGCATTCATATTGTCGTTATTGCATTGCTGTTGTTTGTCGGTTAAGTTATATGTGGCGCTTATATACGAAGCATATGAATTTGCACAGCGGTTATCATAATCGAATTGCATACTGTCAAACGAAGAATAGATAAGAGAACTTTGAATTTGAATTCTCTTTCATCAAAGATTTTTTTCGTACAGTTTGAGTCATTTTTCTAGAGTTATTTCGTAGATAGTAGAGAAAAGTTTTTATAAAAAGTGGTATTCAATTACTATCATTTATCATATCATTTACATTTATGGGCGATAATGTTTTTTTATTGGCATTTTTCAAGTAATCGATAACGGCAGATGTTTCCGAAGTCGATTAGAAATGTGAAATATGAAAAGATTAATCAATTTCTGGAAGTTTCAGAAATTTGAGATATTCAGCTAATATGTGGTTTTTTTTTAATGCACGATGCTTGAAGTGTATCCGTCTAGGCGCTTTTCGGATGTTTCACATTTTTCCATTTTCTTCTTCTTATTCCAAGTACCTCTTTTATTAAATATCTTTTTGTAGGTGTTTGCTTATCTTTTGTCAATATTCTTATTACAGCACGCATCAATCAAATAAAAAAAAAAAATCCAAACGAATCCTAGAAGACTAATACTTAGCAGTTTGCTAAAATGTTGCCAGAACAATCGCGAGTCAGCTATCGAAACAATCATCACAAACTCAACAAAATCAAAATGGGCCAGTAATACTTCTTAGAATTGTCAAGGATTACTTTGAAATCTTAAGTCACTTAGATTCAATACAGGAAGTAATAGTAAAAAAGCCATCGAGATTCTCACTAAGCCCTAACAGACCATAACAAGTATTACACTATTAACAATTAATACATCCATCGTTATGAATGCTCAGCGATAATAGAACAATAAAAAATCCTTTAGAAGATAAGAAATAGTTTAATGAAAACTCTCTACAGCTTGAGAGAGTTCAGTTCTATTTCGAGGTTGAGAGAGATTGACAAATGCGGATGCATTTGTCAATTTTTCACATCTGTGAAAAATGCATTTGTCAATTTTTCACATCTGTGAAACGTACAGTTTCACAGATGTGACCATTGTGTTTTGTTATCTTATTCTGGACGGGATGACGAGACGATCTCGGCAGTCTAGTTGGTAATCGACTCTCGAAACTCTTGGCATAGTTTCGACATAAGAGTTTTGATATAAGCAGAACAAAGACCGGACAAAAATTCGCCAAGCATCGCGCAGCAGCAACATCTTTCGACCATTCCTTAGCGATATTTTGTACAAAAGTTTCTGATAAGCCAATGAGGTTGATTAAATTACCGATATGAGTCCTTTGTCAAAACGATTAAGAATATCACATCCAGAGATATGAAACATTTCTAGTTTGGAAAATTTGAATTTCAGAATTGATTCGAATCTATTGATTTTAAGTAAGTTGCCTTTAGCAAATAAAGTTTATTTTATTTTTGACATGCGGTTCTTTAATTACATTACTGATATCGATTCAGGTGAAGTTAAAATGGTATATTGTGGAAATGAGGAATCACATGGGGACGGGATGACGAGATATGTGAACATTATAATTCAACACTATGAACAATCATCACTTGTGAATTCTTCGACAAGAACAAAGTAGTTCAAATATTTCTGCGTATTATCAGATCTTCCTAGAGATCTTTGCCTCTATATGTTATACTCTACTGTCTTCGTCTCTATACAACTCTATGATTCGTCTCAAAGTCTTTGTTTCTTGATTCTACTATTCGTCGGTTGCGCAACTCCTTAATTAGAGATTTAGTTTTGCTTGCGTTCGATTTGTTTTAAACTATAAGTTTTGACTTGCATATTTGATAGCACTTTTAGCTAACTATTGATTTTCTAGAATTGGCAAAAAAGAAAATCTAGAGCGTCTCGATTATATTTGAATAATTTCACTACTATTTTACTAGTTAAAAAACTGAAATATCGCACGCAGACAGACGTAAAAACACATCCACACATAAAAATATGACAGCAAATCTTTGCAAAAACTGCATTTCCGTTGAGTTTAGGTTCTAGAAAAAGAGTGGCGGAAATTTTTATTTGGAATACTCGAATTTAGGAAGAGATGCTGAAATTTCGCCTATTTTATTACAATGCAAAGGTCGGTTAGGAGATTAATCGTATAATTTATTGTTGACATTCAGTTGCTATGATAGAATTAATTTCGCCTCTAAGATTGCATCCGAATTTCAAATCCCTTTTCAACGATTTCAAGCATTTTAATAGCGTTTTTTAACGTCGAATTAAAGTGTCTGACTTCTGGAAACTTCACTAATACTCGTAAACTGAAACCCGACAACTTTTTTTTTTTGCATGCGATTTTAATGAAACGCTATTTCTCGCATCTAACACACTTTAGCACCGCTGAAAAATATAGACTATCAATCGATTAGAAAGCGGCATGAATCGCCTTGAAAGTGATTGATGCTTCGTTTTCCGCATTTCTCAAGCCGATAATTTTCCATCTTTCTCGAGCAGAAAACTTCGCCCAACCTCAAAATTTCCTGATTACAGTGGGGAGGTCAACTTTATAAGAAGAATTTTCTCAAATAAAATTTTACATTTGTTGAAGATTTCGTTATCGATTAGATGCAATATTCAAGTTTAGGTGGAATATGCATTTTGCCCACGTGAATTAGAACATTAATGAGGTAAAACTTGGGCGTTTAACGCTGCGGTTTTGCTTAACATTTTCAAAGCATATTCTATTCATGTTGTTTGAAGTTTACGCTAACAGCAAACCGTTGTTCTATTTTTCCGTCGAAAAACTTTCATCTTTCACATTTCCGATTCACTGAATAGTATATTGAATATTCATGTGTTCATGGTGAATATCCATCAATATCCGTGAACAACGACCGAAGAATTCATGGATTTTCCAAAAAAATCCATGAATAGATGAATAACCAAAAATCTAAAGAACATCCACATGAGTTCGTTGAAGAATGGTTGAATATACTGAACGTGCTCATGACTGAATGATCCTCACACGATTTCTCAATAATTTTTTTGCGTTTTTATAAGTATATCATTTCTGTGATTCATCTGCAAGCCATTTTTTTTTTTACAAATCAGAATTCATATTATTCGCTTTTCGGGGCTATAGGTATGTTTTTTATTCATTTTCTTAAACTGCTGGTCCATTTTCGCTGCTTCATAGCACTTCATTCTCCTACATTGAACTCGAGACTAGGCACTGCCTCGATCCGAGTTTTCGTAGAATTTATTCACTCATATTGTATTCTTAATTAACCGAGCGTTCAACAGACAACCATTATTCATTTGTTCACATCCATCATAAACACACCTTAAGGAATTATGCATAGCTGAGGCATTCAACGCCACTGAGTGTGAAGAGATGTGCGCATTAAAAACAAAAAAAGCAGAAATTTTCGTTAACGGTAACGCAAGATCGATGCATAAATTTCTGCTAGCATCTAAGCGCCTATAGTAACGTGAATGGACAATTGAAATACCCTATCATTGATTGATTTTCTAAATGATACTCCTGATAAGTTGAAAAAGTTACGTAGAACTTCTACTTTTTATGGTATCTCTTAAGCTCCTTTTATTCCGCAAAATAAGACTAATGTTGTGTTGGCTTTTCTTAAGGAAGGCAATTGAATTTTAGCGTTGCATATCGATAATAAAAATGAGCGTTTATTGATCGAATAATGGCAAAAATCAAAAATTGACGGTTACGATTTCATAGTGAGAAGAAATTTTGAAATTTTCTCTCTTCTGTGTTAGCTAGGATTATCTTTTCCACTGTATTTTTCTTGAAAAATTCCGGAATGAAAGAAATCAATGTTGGCGGAACAAGGAAGCCGCACTGTGATTAGAGAATATTTTGATGGCCTTTCCATCCTCTTTTGTGTTTTAGATCGAAGAATTAGATTGGAAACAGCCACTTCTGTGTTTTAAACTCACGCTATTCAATAAAATCCGCTCACCAAAAAGAATCGAAATTGTGGGCAAAGTTCATCAACCAGAAGAATCGAAAAGAAAGACTTTGGTGATGAGGGAGTAAATTAGTATATGCGGCATGAATAAATCCGTTTGGTTAAATCTTTCAACACTAGCACTAAGTTGATAATTAGGATTAACTATGAAGCATTCTAAGTCCCAACATCAGCTTTGGCCGATGTTTTTGAGAAGGAATATCTTCGCATTAAGAAATCTATTTCTGGATTTACAGGCAATAGCGCTGGACCTCAGGAGCTTACGCTGCTCAGAGAAGGCGATTGTACAGGCAGGCTCATAATAACAGCATATTATGTGTCGGATTTATGCATCGCTTTCACGCGCCTTTGCGAATTTCCACTTCTAATGCAGATGGTACGTTTGTGTGTTGTCTGTACGTGTGTGTATACGCGTGTGTGTACGTGCGTATGTGTGTACGTGCGTGTGCCTGTGTGCACGTGCGTATGTAGGTGTGTATGTACGTGTGTGTGTGCGTGTGGGTGTACGTGTGTGCACGTGTGTGTACGTGTGTGTGTACGTGTGTGTATACGTGTGTCTGTGCGTGTGTGTACATGTGTTTATTGTCTGTATACGTTGTGTGTACGCGTGTGCACGTGTGTGCGTAGTATGTGTTAGTCTGCGTGTACGTGTGTGTCTGCGCATTTGTGTCAATGTGTGTGTTCATGGCTGTGTCTACGCGCATTTAGGTGTTCGTAGGTGTATTTTTATGGGTGGCGCTGCATTTGAAAGTCTAAAAGTTCCATTGCAAAATATAAGTGTTAAAGACGTCTGTGCAGTGTAGTTTACGCCGAAAAAAGTCGGATTTTGATGAGTTTTCTTTATTTCAGCAACACAATTAACTTCAGAGTTTTGTCCAACTTTCCGTTGTGGTAATCTGAGTATATGAAACATATTTTTGCTGCCAAAATGTTCTAAATGGGATAAGCTTTCGTCTCACGTTCCTGTCTTTTGTTCTGTAAATGAACTCAAAACACGTCATAATACTGTCCCGTTTTTCGTGTCCTTCATAAGCACTTTGTGCTCATCTAATCAGCATAAATTGGCTTATTCAATTTGCGGCTTCCCAGCATATGAGCTGAAAATTGAATGTACTTTTTGTTTCGTTGTTTAAATTTATTCAGTCCGCTTTTCTGTTATCTGTTTACTTCATTTTTTCTATGGGTATATATATATATATATATATATATATATATATATATATATATATATATATATCAGTCCTCTGCATATAACGTTTTAATAATTTATAAAAAGTGCACGCTAGGAAAATGTCAATGTTCTTTCACTTAAAAGAAATCAGAGCATATAATCATTGAATCTTGATGATTCTATAATGAAGGCACTTGGAATTTAATTCGGCTGGCTATGGATTTTTAATAATAGTTTTCCGCTTTTACGTTGTCTGTTTCTGATTTCTTTTCTCACGAATAATTTTGCGCGCTTAATCGTATGCTTATATATAGATACAATTGTCTGATAAACAATTTACCTGAATGGCGATGGTGCTTAACCTTCACCAAAGTGCAACGACCTATCATGTTGTTTCTTCTATTTTTACTGCAATGCATCTGAGTGTGTTTGCTAAAGAAATTTATACATCATTACCAGATTTCTTAAATACGTCACAATTCAGCATCATTTTCACAGATAAGCTATTCTCCTTCTTTTTTTAATGTAGTTATTGTTAGCACTTATCCATTCAAGAGAGATATGTCTGCGGCTCATATTTTCACATCTCATCGTATATCGCCATTTCCGGATGCCAAGCTGTCTAGCTTAATGCATACATATATATATTTCCTTCATGATGACGTTGCTTCCGTCTATTCGTTGCGGAATTTATTCCTCTGAAGTGGTACTTCTATTTGAAATCCATGAGAATTCAGAAAGTCGCTAAATTCAAGTTATGAGCGTGGTGCATTTTTCGTTAACTTTTCGCGTTCATTTCACAGTATCTGCACATTAGTTTTCCGACAGTTTATGATGGCATTTTCACAAGGTCGCATCGAAGGTTACAGCCTTCATGCACATATCGCTGAATCATTCTTTAGTTCCGCGTATCGAAGCTAAATGAGACCTAGAGCGAAGTATGTAGGGATTGTTAATGAATTTCGGCATTTTCTTCTTAAAATGTCTTTAGTATAATTACTTTTTATAATATTTTTAGTCCCTTTTCGTATTCAATACAATTTTTTCCTCGAATTCTCAATTTTAGCAATCAGCGAGGCGTTTTCTATTCCTTTCTAGCCTCTTTTATTCCCCCGAAATTGGGAAGGAGGGCAGTCGATTTTCCGAGTTCGTCACAATTTAGCTCTTACACACCGGCAGTATTCCTGTGTCGAAATTAATGGACCAATGCAAGTCACTGTGCAGAAATTCCCGATGAAATGGGAGGAGTTTTTTGAATGGACGATATTCAGAGAACTTATTGGGATGGAAAGCTAGCATTTTTTTTGAGGATTTCAGCAGACGCTGGATGGAATGCACCTACTCTTCCATGAAAATCCTCAAAAAAATGCCGTCCCTCAAGGCTGTCTATGTAGCAGCGCATAGAATAAATCTAGAAACATCCTCTTTCACGTTAAAAAGCGATTACTGAATTCCTCTAGTATAAAAGCACGAAATGCAAATCAAGAAACATTTGGGCAAGTGGTGTACAAAGGTAGGAAAACATGATGAAACGATTTGCAAGTTGCAGAGGATTTCATAAAGTGAGAGATAAATTTTGGAAGAAAATTGGTCGACTCACATTCGGAACTCACCGAATATTTGGATTTCTTTTTAAGTAGCGACCTAAGATCGGGCAAAATTGGCCAATGTAGGCAGTTAGCGAACATTTGTCGGTCTCTGCCAACACGCGTTTTTTACCGAGCGCCTATGCTTATCCCATATATGTCTGTTCTCATGCAGATGAATGATATTACTGTTTTCGTACATACAATTTAGGAGAGAGAGAAAGTGGAAATTCCCTCAATTCCCTTTCATTAGCGTTCCTGCATTAGCGCTTCCCATATGAAAGAGTGTCCTATGTAGTAAGTGCATCCAGATATTGCATACTTGTTGAAGCGTGTGATATCGAATATGCTGATATTTGGTTCTTTCGAATCAACCGATGTGAACTGAGAGTGAGATCGTATTGCCCATTCATTGGTTGCACATTCCTCAACGATATGTCCTGTGAATGAACAATTCCGCACAAAAAAAAAAAAATTTCTGCAGTACTATAAAATCGTAATATTTTCTTATACTTTATGATAGAAAATTCCAACTTTCAATATGTTTTATTGCTTCAAAATTTTCAAGATTCCATTAAACTTGTCGTTTTGGTTTCCGTGAATATGATTTAAGCTCTTCATGTTTCATTAATTTCCTGTAGGTTTTTAATTGTAGGTAGCTAGCTGGTGAAATCACTTCCACTTTCTAAATATTTTTTCGTCACATATTTTTGCTTAAAGCGCAAGTGTTGCTCTGCTGTTTACTTATGTCTAGAAAAAGGCGGTTCGATTTTAATTTATTCATATGCTATGATGCATGAAGAAATTTGTTAGAAAAAAAAGTAGAGAATTCAATCAAACATGCAATGTATGCGGAAAAAAATTTGAAAATTCGCTAGCTATCAAAGCAGTATCGGATCCTCAAAAATCTTATCGTGCTAGCGAGGCATCAATGAAAAGCTGACTCTTGCTTACTCCTCTCCTTCCCATCCTATTCGTTTTCCATCATCTCCCTACCTCAGTAAACTTCTTGTCAGTTCTCTCACAGAACAACTTAATGAGCAACCTGCTGACCCGCATAGCCGACGGCTACTGTCACATCAATTGTGGGCTAGCAAAAGATATCAAGAAGAGTCCCCTATACAAACTTGAAGTCGAATTAATTCATTTAGAAGTGAACTGTTTAGTTGATGCGTTCTATTAAAAAAAAAATTATAAGTTATTCGTGCAAACAACTTTCGATGCATAGCATAGAGAATTTGTCAGGATATCCGTGTTCGGTCAAAGAACAATTTTTTACTTAAAGAGTAAAAAAATTTTTTGAACTCCTTCGCCAGCAAAATAAACGAAACCTTTCTTGCTCACTGCAACTAAGACCGAATTGAAAACTTGAAAGGTGCAAACGAGCGAGAAAAGATAAAAATGGTGAAGCTAAAGCTTTTTTTTTTAAATAAGACGAGCATGACGAAAAAATTTATTCTCACTAATGACGTTCATAAGTGCAACGTTCTTGCCCCTATCTGCGAGAGCGGATATTGGAAGCTTGAAAACTTGAAAACTTGAATTACTCTAATTGCTATGCATTGTTTTCATTGACTTGAATTACTCTAATTGCTATGCATTGTTTTCATTGCTTGCTCAACACTCTGCTTCACAAGCTTCGTCGCAAGTATCTGTTTCGCTTTCTCATCAGTATAATTTTCCGCACATGAAATATTGTTTCTTAGCTATTATGCATTATTCGATCTAAACGAATAACAAACATGTACACATTAGTTAGCAATGCTGAATTAACCAGTTCTTGCATACCGGGACCCTTCATTGTCTTGCATAGTTGTCCCCGTTGTTTGATTTTAACGTCAATAACTTGCGTCCTGTTGTGGACTTATCGATGTTCACCATGATATTTGGCGTGGAAAGCATGACACTCACCTTGAAGCGATTCATAAACGTGAAAAACAATGATGGTGGTGATAATGCTAGAGGCGAAAATGAACCATCACACATATGCACTTTCGCTACTATTGTCATTTATTAACTTTTTATCTGTTGCAGCTGCAGACTGTATAGTAGTTCAACGCGAGAGTGTTAATGGAAAGTGGTTCCGCACGCAGTTGGCTTTGTTATCCACACCTATCGCTCGCTTTTTAAAATGCCGGCTCAGATTTTCAGATCCAGTTGAAGCGTAAGAAAATGTACTAGAGTGAAGGCATATTTTTTCCGGTTATTTTCCTGTTTTCCGGATTCATGAGAAGAAAACTTTTTTCGAACATATTGAGCAGGTCATATTTCATAGATCACAAAATGTGAACCTGATAGCGGTTGTACTGTAAGCGGTGGTTCTGCAGAAAAAAATCCAGTAGAATGCGGCTTTAGACCCTGCGATCCTGATAGCACTCCTTTATCTTGTGCTATTGTCGCCATTTTGTACAGCAAGCGCCGCAATTAAATTTTGAAGCGCAAACTATTTCCATGCGGTTGTTTTTCTAAAAATTATTGTATCTGAGACATCCTGTGCTGGAATTAACATCATCGTTCGGTTAGAAACTTATTCCGAGGAGCCTCAATGGATGTGGCTTTTCGTTTAAAGAAACGCGATATTTTAATCGTATTATCTATGTGCCATTCAATCCAATCGAAAAATATGAAAATTCTGCGTACGATTGGAAAATTAAAGAAGTCTGTAAGGGAGCTGCAAACAGATAAGTTGACACGGAGTTTGCTTTAGTATTTTTCTAAAAAAAAAAAATAGTTTCATGCACAATGTCATTAATGAAAAAGGTGTGAATTTCTCTGCGTCATGCTTCAGCCGGTTTACTTGCATGGATCGAGCTTACAGGAACAGTACAGCAACCATTTCATTCAAGACCACTTTAAACGTCTATGATCGTAGTTTTAATGCTGAATGATTTGCGTTCAATACACCTTGTTAAACAAGCAAGATTTTCTAGCAAAAATGATGCTGTGACAGTAATAAAAGGGTCTACGCTTACGTAAGACTAGAAAATCTCATTGAGATTTCAGGGTGTTTTTTTTGCGTCTTCTCTGTTCGCTTTTTTGCTCTTCATGCCGTACTTATATGTGCCGAATTTCTAAATTAAAACTTCTAAACTTCCCTTTATATGAAGAATTTACTTCTCACGAAAGGTTTTCGATTAATGCATCGCTCATAATTTTGTGTAGTTTGGATTGGCTTTCTCGAGAAATTTATTGGCTGCATTTTTTTTCGCTAAAACGATGAGTGAATATTTCGTTTATGTACTCATAAATTTTTTTTTCCGACAAACTATTGGCGTCTTTTTTATTCTCGCTGATTGAGTTTCTTCATTTCATCAACGATTTCTTAATCTTTTGCTCAAGTTTGCATGAAGTTTACTAGTATATACTATTGACATCGTAATCGACTCAAAATAACCGACGAATATTTCTATGAGCTCAATGATTATAGTAAGAATTTGTTATGTATAAAATCATTTACGTTCACTAAATTTCCGAAAACTTCTCACAATATTGTGTTCATTTGTTCAAACAGTAGTCGAAATCTCACCTCATATGTAGAGCAACGTAGAAAGAGTTTGGTAATTCCGTAGATATCAAACAAATTCGACATCAATATCCTCAGGGTGCTATAAAACAAAACGACACGTCATGCGGATTTAGCCATTGCCGCATTAAAAGATCTAGAATATCCATATTGTCCAATGAGATCGTACGAAAAGAATTCACTAATTCATCACCACCGGTATCGTCAAAAAATTCAACGAAATTGGCATTCAGCATCTTGTTAGCGGTGAATCAAAGCATCTTTCATAAATTTTCCAAAGCAATGAATCATTGAATCCTATTGTAGTGCTGCTCAGTTTATAAGAACGCAAATATTGTTTAATATGGGTTGCAACATCTCACAGTCAATAATCTTCGTGACCAACCAAAACCCTGAAAACTTAGACCAATGGGTTTGCAGGATCAACCATTTGTTGGTCGGTTTTCAAATAATAATGGGATCGAATCTCTTACAACCAAAGTTAAACAGGTCGTATGATGAAGACTGACTAACTATTCACCTTGAAACGAAGGAATTTTACAAAACGCTTGATCGGTCGTTGTTTGTAAATGATTTTCTCAATGCTGAATTCGTATGAATGATGAGCGACAATTTATAGACGTCATTCATAAATATAGAGACCGATTTCCGACGAAAATTAACTATTTTCAGGCATCAGAAAAAGTTGTTTTAATCGCATCGCTGATGAGATGATCATGAGGGTAATGAAGACTTTCGCTCGCTTCGAATAATATGAAATTTCTGTCGTTCTCAGGAAATGATCCAGGTTTTCTCTTTTTTTGCTAATCTAGTTTTTGGTACTATGTTTTTTTTTAACAGATTCACAGATTTTTTTTGATAAATTGTGAAAGCATTTGGCAAAGGAAGAGGGGAATTGGCGAGGGCTCAAGGCATGTTCTTCATAATCGCACATTAGGGATCCTTCTGTTTTCAATGAGTTTGGCTCAAAAATCATGGTGACCTTTCAACTCTTGACGACATCTGCACAATTTAAAACAGCCCTTCCCTCTCATCTATAGATACAGTTGTTTGCTCTTCCTCGTCGAATCTCCCTGTCCATGGCGTAGCAAGTCCGTTTACCTCGCCGTAACGATCACCTCTCTTCATGAAAATTCTCTCGCAATCGGAAAAATTCGTCGTCTTTGTCTCGTTCTCACTCTCCTCATATCAAATGAGAGAGAAGCATCCTGCAATCGAGTTTTCACTACCCTTTGAAAATGGCAATTTTCCAAAACGTTTCATATATCACGATACGAGCAGTACTCCATATGTGATGAATATATGGGTTAGGCTGTCTGCTACGAAAGATTAATTTCCTATAGGCATTCAAATTTTAGACTTTTTTTTTCAAATTTTAGACTTTCGGAAGTGCAAAAGTGCGGGATGGATATGGTCTCATCGTCCTTTCATGATGCAAAAAAAGAGAAAAGGAAAAAGCTGTCAACCCTTCACAAGCTCATCTCTCGTATTCCTTTCTCATTAATTCCATAGTTTTCAATGTCAACTACAGTAGAAAATGCCTACACGGAATTAAGCAGAAGACTGATGCAACATGAAAAGTTTTTGTTCGTATGGTATATCTTATGAAGCGGTGAAAGGGATCAAAGTGAAATCAGATTCATGAGGCCGACTATCGAATAATAGTGCATGCCGAAAGACTTTTATACAAAATCTTTGGTAGTCGAGAAAAGAATATGGAACATTTGTAAAAACAACAACAATGCATAGGCAGGTATGTGTCACCTTTTTTGCAAGAAAAAGTAGAAAAAAAATTAACGAAAATTTCGTATTACATAAAATCATCACTCATTGAATCGAAATCATCGACTGCAGTAAAGATTTTCCATGTAGTATTTAATTTTGTTTATTTATCTATAAATAAATTTGAGTTTCCCGAACAATTGAGAGTTTTTGTCTTGCAAACTTATTGACTTTATGCGCTGATGTTCACTGCCAATCGAAAACGCTTTTTTATCACCTACGTTGCTGATTTAGAGCAGAAGATAGGCTTTTCTACTGTAGTTTCATTTATTTCTTATTTACATTTCAATCAACACACCATTCATTACGGTAAAATATTTTTTTTTATATCGCTCCTACTTGTCCCGATTCAATACTTCTTTCATCCAGTTGGTTTCTGCGGTCTTTTTTAGACAATCACTCCATTTCATGCAGGTTAGTGTCTGATTCATCCGCGATTCCCTGGTGTCCATTCTGTTATTCTTCTCACTCAGTCGTCATTTTTCATTGCGGATATCTTCGCCGCCCATCTGAACTTCCTCATGCCAGCCTCGGTCACTCAGTCTTCTAGTTCTGTTGCCCCATGGAGCCATTCGTTGTCTTTCCTCTCGACCAATTTGGTTCCTATATGATTCTTTCCATTCTCTTCTATGCCACTTCCAGTAGCATGCGTACTTCTTTGGTTGTTGCTCGTGCTCATACCCAAGAGAACTGTTGGTATCACGGCTTTTCAAAAAGTTTCCGTTTCAGACTCATCAGTCCTTTTTTCTCACGGTAGAAGTTTTTTTCCTTAAAAAGTGCTTTCTATGGTTGTCTGATTCTACGTCGTACTCTACTTTCGTCCCTTCGCTCATTTTACACATCAGCCGAAATAGATAAATCCATTTACGCTTTCAGTTTTCTTGCCCTTTACAACAATTGTAGACTTAAGCTCTCAGTTGCTCATCAGTTTCGTTTTGGAAAAGTTTAATCGTAAGCCTACGCCGCATTTTTTTACATTAATTTCTCATGCCATTTTCTTTTTCGGTTGAAGGTTTGAGATATCAAGAAAGCTGTAAGATATCATCTATGAGCCTCAAATGCGAAAGCCTTTTCCCGTCTATGTTCACGCCTTTGTTGTGCTAATCCAGGTCGTCGAACACAAGTTGTAGACTTGCGTTGAACAGCAGCGGAGATATGCACGCACTCTATCGTACTCCTCTATTGGCCTCAAGTGGCGCTTGATCAATGATTTGAAATGTATATTTCACTGTATGTATCGCATAATCAGTTTCAAAACGACCAATGCTGGCCGAGTGAAGTAGGTAAGATTGGTCTTTTTTATTGCCACAATCGTCATGGCCATATGATAGCTGATCTTAGTTGTTCGCCATTTCGATAGTGTGATATGTCGAAAAATTTGATCGTAATTCTCAAAAATACCGACTTTGACGTCGGATCGAGTTGCATTTTTACAGATGATTTCCACTCTAAGCCTTTTGGATATGGTATAGGAATATGTACGTACCTGTATATAGGCATAAGCAACAATATAAACAAAAATAACCTTGCGAGCAACGCCTATAAGCCCTTTAAGGTCTGATGAACCAGCAATTACTAGTTCATGCTATGGTGCAGTAGCTCGAGCACGCGCGCATATATAATCATTTATGTTACGAACACGCGCGAAGTGATGCGTAACGATGCTCAATGATGAGAGCATAATCTTATGCTACGCTTCTTCCGGTGAGCGTTTACATGAGCCTGTCCCATTCACCGTATCTTAACGCTAACATTGATTCGATTCACTTCAAAGAGTTCATATCGGTTGATTGCACTTTAAATGACGGGAATCTCATACATATTTGAGATTGTGACGTTTAGTTGCTTTCTGAAAACAAAAAAAAAACGAAAGAAGGAAGTATGAATCAGAGGGTTTGCGCGGTTTTCAACAGTATGTTCAGGAAAAAAACCACGAATGAGCTCAAACTGAAGATTTTTAACGGGAAGAAGCATTAGTGTGGTTGGCACGTTACTGTGGGACCTCCTACACTTACCAGAACTGGCCAAAGTTTTCCCTGTCTCTGAGAGAATGTTTCTAGCTGATCACAGTAGAATAGTTCTGTGATTGTTTGGCGCGGAGTGAAGAAGCGGTAGTGAACCGCAGCAGTGGTAATATTACTAAGCAGGAAGGATAGCCTCTATGGTAGAGGAATAGGTTTTAGCATTTGTCGTTGAGCTTTTCACTCTCCTTCAACTATTCTATGGTCTTCTTTCTTTGCTGTGTGGAACCCGCTTCCCGCTATACAAAATCTCAATAGAAAAGTGAACCGCTTCTGTTTTCGTAGAGTAACCAAGAACGCACATTAATGCGCATCTTCATTTAGTTCTCATCAGTTTCTAGGGCACATGAATACCAAAATTTCCTTCTCGCATATCGCCAACTTCAAAAACATTCCAGAACCGTCGCATTGAATCTCGTAGATCATTTTCCAATCTTCTTCTATGAACTGTTTTAGTGAACCGTGAGCACCGATGAAGATTCACCGTTGTAAGAGGCATCCTCAACACCTTTTTGTACAGATCAGAATTTTGCAAACGATACTTCCATTATTCCTTCTTTTGGGGCACCATCATCATGAAAAGCGGACATCCGAGCTGTCTTCCCTTCCGTCCTCCCCTCTTCCGCCTTCCTTCCTCTTTCTTCACCCTCCACCTCAGCTTTTCCTTTCCCATCCCTTCAGTTACTCCTCCACTTGTTCCTTTACTCTTCCATTGTGCGTTGTATTATCTTGGAAAATGCACCCTCATATATTCATGGAAAAGATCTTAGGAAACATGCAGTTGAGAATAAACAAATATAACTGCTTCAGCAGGAAATGTGAGATAACGAAGGAAGAAATAATTTCGAAATGGTAATTATATTTCGCAAGAACAATAAAAATGAAAATTGAAAATCTACAAATGTAGAAACTAAAAAAAAAACCTTGGAAACTTTGTTGCCTGTTTCTTAGAAATTTCGAGACGAAAAAATGCTTTCTTGAGAAAAATTCTCTTCTCATCAAGCACCTTCTATGCCTATATTTATCAATTTAACGGTCATCCGTTTAAGATCGTAATAATTGCACATTAAAATTTCTTTTAAATATACAGATTAAATAGGTGTGAAATTTGGTTGAGATTGAAAAAAAAAGACGAATTTCTCATTTGTAAATCATCAAAACGATAATTATTAGATGAGACACAATTTGCGATAGTTGTTACTTTTCAATTATAGAGCACCAAAATGGCATATTATTTCTTACTCTAGTAGCACTCTTAAAACATAAGTTTCATTGATTGCAGTTCTCCATTCAATACGTTCGCGGTCAGTCTGTCGCCAATAGGCCACGCCCATTTCGTAAACGACAGCTGTTTGGTGACTGCCAGCCGAACGACTCGACAAGCGAGCAGTGCTGGACTTGCACTTGGATTATCACTTCGAACGCATGACTGTGCCAACAATACTTGGATTCCCGTTGCTGTTGCTGCTCTATAAGGGCGATGGTAATGATTCGAGCATTTTCCCATTGACAACTGTTTCAAACACTGATTATCCTATTCCAAAGACCGGAAGTGATGTTCACAGCGCTTCTTTTAAGTCCACTTTGTCAGCATTCAATCGGCATAAAGGTGGCGTAGCACTGACTCCACCACCGTTTCAATCACATATTAACGGTTTTCGATCAAATCATGAGCAACGACATCGAGCTCATCTAAAAACTGTAGTTGATCGTGCAGACGTTGATAGTAAAAGCGAAATGGGTTCGAGTGTAGAAAATATAAGAATCATTGACGATCCCACAAAATCGCTTCAACAGAAGCCAGTCAATTCACTTCCTTCTGCTGCAACGTCGGCAACTTCGAAATCTTTGCTGGGCACTAATTCATCGGTGAATCGGTTCACTGCGGCCACTACTACTTTGATTCATACCAACCGGATAGATAAAACGCTAACTGCACCCGATCAGTCAACGAACGGACCATTCCTGTCAACGCCTCAACTAAGTGGCGACATGAATTCGAGAATTCCTCGGCCTGCTGATTTTGGTGATGGAAGTGCTGTGAACTATGTTCACATTGCAGATGATTTCAAGCCGAACGTTCAACATATTGCCAAGAATCCAACGAAAGCAGATGTTGAAAGAGCTATGCAATTCCGTGAGCTTTTCCATATCAAATACATATTTAAGTCATCAAAACCTTCATTAGTTTGTTGCATGAAAAAGAGTTAAGACTTAAGCGTTAGTAATTTTTACAACATTGTGTAAAAGTTGAGAAAAAAATTCATTTATCTCTAAGAAAGTTAATGAACCTTTAAACTTGGAAATAAACTGTGATGCTTATCTCAGGAGCTATCAAATCTTTTTATGAAATTATTTCGCCGTTATGCTCAATTGAATTCATAAATTCGGAGTTAGCTGAACTCTGCTCATAAATGATCACCGAGGTTTGATATTTTTTTATAATATGGCAGCGAAGAAATCGAAATGGTTTTTCCAAATAGATAGTCAATTTTATTCCTCTTCATATTACGTGATAAAGATAGTGACATTATATATATATATATATATATATATATATATATATATATATATATATAATGTCACTATATATATATATATATATATATATATACTGTCACTATCTTTCAGAAATTTTGTAGCGTCATTTTATTGGCTTACCATGTTATTTCACTATGTTACGTTGACCCTGCACAAAAGATATTTTCAATATGGACTCGTCTGTATTAGAGATTATAAGTTTTGTTCTTCGGAACTGAAATTAACTTATTCAACTCAGTATCGCTATCGCCTGACTTAAGGAAAACTAACTGAAATTTACGAGACTTTCCAAAAAATTAGTGTGTTGCGTAAGGTTTAGTGTTGCGTATGGGGCCTACTGAGTGACCGCGTTCGGCAATCAATGACCATCAGATGAAAAGCTTAAGCGCTCGAAGTTTTATTCTTCCATGGTAAATTCATGGTGGAGTCTAAGTTTTTTTATAACGTTTGTTCATAGTCGAAAATGGCCTGACCTCTTGTTAGCAGCCCTGTTGCGGTACTATCTTGTGTTAATTAAAAATGTCAATTTAAAAAAAGGCCTCCACCTGTAACTGGGCGCTCAAGTGAAACAACCACTTCTTGTGACGTTTTCCTCGAGCGGTATGCTGCTTTCTAATCAAACCGTGATGTTGATTGATTGCATAACGCCAAAAACAAAATCTCCATATATTTTGTAACATGTTGAAAATTTCGGGCATCATGAATTTCAAACATTTGCAAAAACTCCAACCCTTTAACTTGGAATTCATCCCAGAGTTCCAAAATCTCAAAAAGTTTGGCCGTAAAAAGTGGCAAAGTAGTTGAAATGAGGTGGTACGTTCTAAAATGAAATAAGCTAAATTTTTTCATTCAAAGCCAAAAAAACGATCAAATTTTATAGCGTTACGACGAGTTTTTGAGTTGCATAACTTTTTTTTTCTAAAGAAGCAGTGGTTATGGGATTTGATCTTGAGAATGCCAAGAAGTGATTTCTCGACTTAGGCACATGTCAATTCCCATCTTACGATGTTCTTAAAATTTGTGATAGTCATAACGTTGGTTATAACAAAACGATGCAGAAGCATAAAATAGCGAAGTGTGGCAGTATTTGAAGCAATGAGAGTTTATTGCAGTTTGGACTGCAGCAATATAGTATAAAGTGATTTCCGAAGCATCATATGCACGGATGGAAAAAAGAGTATTCCTTCGTTTTGGTTCCATGCTTACTTTGTTTTCTTGAGGCAATAATCCTTTATTTCGTTTTCTAATATTCACAGCCACAAGGTACTACCTTACCTATGCTGTTGTTACTGATAGCCATAGAATTTCCATTCAGTTGATTAAGTAAGGCATTAGTTTCTCAATAGAGGTATAAAAGAAAGTTGATTTCTTTATAAGCTTCAATGAGCGAAAAAGGATCGCTTGGATGAGCATCTCTATGGATACATATGAAGGACGCTATTTTCAGTTAATAGTAGTAAAGATGCTGAAAGAATTGCTACTATTGCATTATTGCGGGGTAAAAAGTATTGCCTTTGACGTGCTAAGCGATAAATGACTATGACACAAATTATCGAAATGCAATTGCTCTCGGAAGTAGTTATCTCTTAAGCAAAAGCCCAACATCGGGAGTATTCAACAAGAAAACGTCCTTTCATGACGTAGTTCTTTCCTGTTTCTAAAGATCCTAGCCAAAAAACGTTCTGCCAAAAAAAATGTCCGTGCCAAATTGAAATATTCATATGTGCCAAAGTTTTTTTTCGAATCCGCATTGTGTTAACATTTTATGGACGTTGGAGATATTTGTGACATTCGACTTATTATGAATCTTCTCTGCTCTGAAGAAAATCCATCACGCTTCAAAACTTTTTTTTTCATTTTTTTGTTTCATTCAGTTGGCTACATGATGCAAGGAAGCTGACATATTTGAATGTGGCTTACAGAGAACTTGAAATTTTTTCGAGTTCTGGGAACTTGAAATTTCATTAATTACTTTACGAGAAGATAGGTCAATTGTGCTTGAAAATCTCAGAGATCTGATCTTTGCAGGTGCATCACAACATCAAAATTTACAGGTTCGTAATATTTTAGTTCCACACATTCCAGCTTAAATAATTGGACACAAATATAGGTAAATATTGATAAATCGCTTCGATTTGTTCATGTTGTGATGATGCAACTTCCGTTGTAGAGTATTCTTTAAGTATCGTCAACATCTAAGAGGCATGCAATCTAAGAGAGGAAGAATCTTTTTTTCTTTCCGTTCTTTTCATTGCAGAAAAGAAGAGTGCCATCATCTTATGGACTAAATGCTTAGCAATAGCGTTCGATTAATTGCACTTGCGATATTGACTTGCATGAACAACTCATAAATATTCCATAACAAAAATCGCTCAATTCTTTCACAAAATTAGCTTACGATGAATCTGATATTGAGTTTTTTTTTTTTTAATATGAAAAGATCGCAAAATGAAACGTTAAATTTAAGTTGAAAATTAAAGAAATTCGAACATAGAATAAATAGTAGTGGGAATTTTGTTAGTGAAAATAGCTCACATTGTTCTATATAATTCATTGTGAAACATTAACTTCACATACTTAAAGAGACGGAAGGCATGGAATATAAAGGCTGACCATATTATGTCATCCATAGTGCTATTCGTAATTACAGGTAGCAAAATAGTCGTGGAAACATCTCGATACGTGGTGGTGGGGGGGGGGGTTAAGCTTTCTATTGCTGAGCCACTTATACGCTATGGCTTTACGAGCGAAACGACTTTGATCTATTCGATAGAATTTTTTGATAGAATAAACGATGAAAGCAAATGAGCGGTGTCACCGTTATTCTTTGATTTTCAATGGAGCTCATCTCGTGTTGTTATTACTCTCCACTGTTGACTTTATGTTGAATAGCAAGTCTTTTTTTTTCGCTTTTCTTCTATGGTCGTTATGATATGTAGATGAAAATATCGATGGATTTCGGTTACTTTTTTTTTCTGAAGTGAGTTAATCAAAGAAGTAGTGAGTCATAGTTGGGGAACGATGGAACGGAAGAAAAACTTCTAAAAGCCAAGTACTATATTTTTCTTTACGTGAATGCATTCTCATTCGAAGTATGCAAATTTGAAACCAATAAGAACGATAAAAAATGAAAAAAAAATCCATTGTTAAGCTTAAAGTTGTTGTTGTTTTCTTTTATATTTCAAGGTCATGCGAAAGAATTTAGCTTGAAAGCTGTGCACATACGAACAGTTGAAGTGAGAGAGAACACGCTAAGAAATGCTTGAATGCTCCCAAATGCATCATCTAAACAGATTAGAATGCAACACGGGCACCACAATGGGCGCTAACTTTGTAGCTCGGGAGCGGGAAGTTCAGCGCTTCTCCATATATAAAGAAAACATTTCGAAGTTGTGCTTAAAACGTATTTTGATGAATCACATAGTCGATATGTCGATGAGCTAGGAACAACAATGTGCAGGCGAAAGGTAGCTAAAAAATACTATGATATGGCATATCGATTTGAGAAGGTTTTTATAAATTTAAGGTAAGCTTTAAATAGGAATGGAAAGCAACATGAATAGCACTAAACATTGTGTCATTCATGTTCAGTTTAGCTCTCTTCAAACACTTATTTAGTTCGTAACAACGGAAATTCAAAGAAAAAGAACAACTGCTCTTTTATGTCTTATAAGGTCACTAACTTGGCATAAAGACAAGACTAGGCTGACTTAGGCGTTGAGTGGAAACAAATGTTTTCAGTAATCATTGAAAAAGCAACAGAATGCCACAGTCTCAAATCTTTCATGCAGATAAAGTTCTCATCCACGAACGAAAACACTGCATGCATTGCATAAATCCTAATAGTGCTGAAAATTATTCGCAATGGAAAATTAAATGAAGAATCCTAGAGTTTATTTCATTTGCTCTGAAGAACTTGAAAGAGCTCCTTTCAAGGAAGAATTGCAGAATCAGCGATTTTCTTGCATTTTTCGCTTTTTACATATCTTGATTGGTGTGGAACGTTTCGTATATGAGGCTATTTAAGCGCATAATGAATGTGCAGTTCAGTCGTTTAGTTTTGCATGGAAGATGCCATGTAAAAGCCTATTAAGAAACGCTTGACGAGCAACAACTTTCTTCCAACCATTTACGTTTATTTCACTTGTCCCTTCCCAATTTGTGAGAGGAAAAGACGAATTGCTTAACAGTAAAGTGTTGTTTTTTCAAATTCACTATGAATCATTCCATTCATCATTACAGCATCAAGAGGCAAAGGCAATCGTTGCGATGCACTTTTAATACTTTCTTTGAAGCTTGCCTTCGAAGATATTCTCTAGGAAAAAAATAGTGCTATTATTACAGATAGTACAAAAGTTTAGAAGGAATGCTTAAAATAGTTCCTGCTCCTCAACTAAAGAGCTCATTGCTCTCATTTTCGTTTAGTTTTTCAAGAGATTGGCATATAGAGCAGAAGACGAAAACGTCTTTGCTGAAATGAGATCGCTTTACGATTTTTTTGAGACATTATGTATGCGCACAAATGTGGTGGAGGATATCAGAGCTGATGGCGCGGCATGTACTTATGAAATCTCGCTTATCTGAGCAAGCGATATCGCTGATTACTACCAGCTAATAAAAAAAAGTATTCATTAATGGTGTGAGCATATTCTCACACGTTTGTAAAAGAAGATCGTACCTCCAAACATGAAGGAAAATCACCTTCTTCACTATGTCTTATAATCGATCTGATGGAAAATTTCAGATACTTTTGAATATCTGTTAGATCATCTCGATGTAAATGAAAATCCACTTGAATTTCGATATGTTGTTTTGAAATATGGATTGTAACCATTGAAATTTACTAAGCTAATTGTAGTTGCTTTTGAGTTGAAATTAGCCGATGGTTAAAGATGGACACATGCTAACAAGTTCGGAAAAATGCTGTCGCTATAATGCGGTTTCGAAAAGACGTATAAAAAATGTGTCATTGTTTCGCAAATACCTTAGTGCCTCATCGGAGATGCCCTCAGCGTGGCACCCCATAAGAAACGTTCAAAGCCAAGCAAGCTTTGAATACTTTCTAGCGACTTCTTAAAAGTCAATCGTTGCGATAGAATAACTGAACAGGATGTATACTATTAGCTAATCGTATTGTTTAAATATCCACTTTAGAAGTCAATTAAACTTACTCGTGGAAAATTACTAAAATTTATATTTAAGAATTTTCAAATGTTGCAGGGTTTCAAAATTGGACTTTTAAAAAATTTCACGCGTCTTCTCCTACAACCTAAAGGCCTAAAATCGTGTGCTGAGGCACGTCCAAATGGCTTACTTGCTGCCTATATTACATGTATCCGACTTATTGTGCTCTCCACTAGCATATGTTGGGTTCTTGAGACATACCTCGATCTGCACACACTCCGGCTAGCTTTGGCCGAATATTCTCACCACGAAATCCTCACATCTTTACTTCTTGTCTGCTATCACTAAGTGGTGCCGCACGACTTTCACATCACTATTCAGGTTCCACGTTGATCTTGACCTAATTGAATTGCCAAAATTGTTCGGTGGTTCTCTGTTCTAGCAATAATTGACATATCTAACGTCTCATGGCTGTTGACATCGCTGCAGCTTTCTTTTCATCCAATGTTGTCATTGAGAAGTGCTAAGCTCAACATATCGCCGCGGGCAACGCTTTCTTTTTCGGGGTTGCCGGAAAGCGCACTGTTTGTTGGTCACCATGGTAGAGACAAATCACTACTTCTCCAGTTACTGCAATCGTTAGCGATAATATTTGCGCATGTGCAGAACTATTTAGGCATCCATTTCGTTTTAGACAGGTTAGACAGGTTCATTTCAAATTCAATTTTCTTCGATCCAATTTGCAGCCTCTCCATTTCCATGTGAAATGCTGCTGTATTATTCAAGGAGATTATGCAGTTATTCACTAAAAATCTATTAGTTAGTTGTTTATTGTTGATCTGTAGATCGTGGCTGTAGATCATGGCTGTAGATCATGGCTCCAATTCATTTAATCGATGAGCCACGTTGCTGCGATAGAGTCTACTTATCGATCTCTTTTCTGATGTTAATATGACAATGGCGGTTGACTAGCTGTATCTCCGTTTACAGTTGTTATTCACTGCCTCTAATAAATCGACGTATTGCAAGTTTGTGCCACATCTCTTCAGAAGTTTATTTACCATCACCGTTTCAACCGAATCAAGAGCCTCTTGTATTCAAAGAAACCGACGCATGGAAGTGGTTTGTATTGCTTGCATTCTCCCAGTTGACGATGGATGCACTTATATGTTTCATGGTTGAATAACCTCTATGCAACTCGTCACTCTTCTTGCCTATGACGATACCAGTATTCTTCTTAATTAACTATGCGGAGTGTGAAAATTTGCAGGTTTGCGATAGGAACATGAATGTTTCATAGACGGTAAAACTTTCTTGACAACAATCCTTCAATAGCGATATTGTTTCTGATTTCCCAGAAATATTTCAAATGCATTTCTCGTTGCTGTCTGTGTTAAAGACAAATGCAACTAAGTCTCAAGCAGTTTTACCATATATTTTCATTCCTTTGTGAATTATATCTCATACGGGCTTACGTAGACCTTTAACGCGCTCTCAACTGATAGTAGTTAGCCATGAGTTTAAGGCGCAAATGTTGTCCTCATGTATCTTCTCAATTAGCAATTCTAATATTCTCTTCGTCTTTCCGAGTTATTGAAATATGTTGCCTCGTTTGGTGAATCAGTAAAGTGAAATATTGAGATTATTTCAAATGTAAATCATTCCATATAATGCGGAAAACATCCTTTTTATATAAAGTGAAGGTTTTAAAGTATGCATTAAATGAGGATCAAATAATAGTAGTAGTTATGCTCCTGTAATTTTTTTTTTTTTTTAATAAAGAAAATATTATACGCGAAGTGAATGTAATAGAACTGCATCTCTATTGAATCAAAGATAACGCATCTTTCCTAATTGTCTATGAGGTGCTTTTTTTTCAAAATTTACCCAAGAAATTATATCTGGTAATGTGTCGACGCTATTCAGAGCGTTTTTTTTTCTGCCGGAAATGAAAATGTTCTATCGATTTGGAAAAAAGTGCGCAAATATTCAAATATCGCAATTCTCGCAATACCAATAATATTATATGCAGTGAGCAGTTCATTTCTTCAGCTTTTTCTCTTTATCTTCATCACCGATAATGTCGTCAACTGATAGGGCAACTTATCATAAACGAGCGATATTATTTCATTTATTCTTGAATCGCTTAGGAAAAATGCCCATTATATAGGAAATGAAAATTTCGTATGAAGATAACCTATTAGTAGTATGGTAATCGTCTTTCACCTCAATTGTTGTTTTCTTTGCGCAAACGAAATGTTCTAATTAAATAGAAGAGTATGTACGCCACTAACGATTTCGTCGGTCTAAGCAGTTGACGAACAAAGGACGAGGAAATTGTTGTGGCTGATTGCAAAAAAAAAGTGAAAAGACGAAAGTCGTTTCGACGAGCACTTCTCGTCTCCACAGCAGCTTTCGCAGCCGTGATTAGCAAGCTGCAAAGAAGGGATCTCATGCACTATTTTAAAGCCTTACAATTCTTTACTCAATGAGCGCTTGAAATTTAGTATTCTCGCGCACTCTCCTACTATCCTTGCCTCATCTCATGACAGCCTTGGAAATGCTTAAGATTAACTGTGATAAGACTTATCCGAAGTTCGACTAACTCCGGAAAGCTCATTAGTTGCAGAGCAGAAACTTCCGATCCTGTGGCTATATCTCTTGCTCCAGCGGATGTGGAACTGTTTTATTCATATATTACTAGTTTAGTTGCTATTTTTGGAAGCCGAGGGTTTCTTTTCAAATAAAGAGTTGCTAGAATTTTTGACGAGAAAAAAGTATTTTTCTCTCGTCTGCTAAGTGAGGCGATCGATTTCACATTGAAATTTATCGACTCTTTTAAGTGGTAAATGGATAGATCTCAATAAAAAATGTATGCAGATCACATACGATATGGTGGATGTCCGCCAAATTTAACCGCCATCTATTCTATTTTTAATGGTGCTAAAATTGCAATTGCTGAACGATCAGACGCGCCTGCTTGAGCACAAATTTATAACTACAAGTTTTGGAAAGAAAGCTTAAAAAGCCTACGCCCTTGGTAATTTCCTATCCCTTGACAGTCAAGATCCGTAAGATGCCTACTTATTCCATGGTATCCGGGCAGGCACATACACGAATGACATGAGGGAATGAAATGAATTCCTTTCCGCGTTGAGAAATATGCACAGGACTGGGGCGTTTTTCAATATCTCGTTGGTCACAGAAGTAAAAGGAAACTCATAACAGATTTCTTGTCATAGTTTCCTAATATCCTTCAAACACGACAATGTCAATGAACGGCTACTGTTCTCCTTGTTAATGGATGTAGAAATAGGTTTCGCATCCTTGTGGATGTGTAGGTCGTTTCTTGTCCTCCAGAGTGCAATATTTTGTTCACTTTTCTCTAATTATTGTGTGGCGAAGACGCGATGTTGATGATCCAACGAATGAACCAACCAACTAACCAATGAATTTATTGACATAGAGCGGTGCTTATATACAGTTTACTTAGGCAAATTCTTTGATAGATAATTTGCATTGCTTTAGGCAAATTCTTTGATGGATAATTTGCATTTTCTTTTGAAGAGTTCATAAATCTGAGAAATGAGCATTTCTAAATCCGAATGACTTTGAAAGGGAAATTTTGTGAATCTTATCAGCGCCAGCCGAGAACGGCATCTTCGATATGCTTAGGAATCGACTCTTCTCGATAATTGCAGAGTTGAACAAGACGAATATGCTCCATTATAGAAACAATCAGCCTCTGAAGGGACAAATGCAGCTTAAATCAATCATGAGGAATTATGTTCGTCATACGTTCCTTCATATTGAAGAAGGCCGAACGGCTAATAGTTTCGATTTCGCAGCTATCATTTTTATCGTAGCCATTTTGTTGTCTTCTCTCCAGGTTTCTCTCTCCTTTTCTTGAAGTTTTCAGACTATCGTCGGTCGCCTGAAATGCGGGTATTTTCAAAATCAAATTTACTTGGGTTTTGCTAAAATATGCTTCGTCTAACTTCAGCATGCGCGTCCATATATTTCGCTGGTTGTTTTGCCCAGTTTTATGCTCGTTTTTCTTTATAATATCACCTCATGCGCGCTTAGGAATATCCTGTTCATTTGATTCATCTTTTTTACTTCTGGTGGAGTATATCTCCTCTCCAATTATCACTATTTACATTCAACCGAAGCCATCAGGGGAGTGATTTTCTTATGAATTCCCAGGAAAAAAATTCAAAAAAGTTCTGGATGGACGGTCACTCGATAAGATTTGCGCGAAGAGGTCTAATCTCTTTTCACTTTTCTTTTCATGACTCTTTGTTCTCACGACATAGTCGTTCTGTAAGGCTTTTTTTCTTTCTACGGAGATATTCCCTGTAGAAAGGTTTTCGGATGGGGCGTTGAAAGAAACTAATTTTTAAGTGGAATCGAATTTTGAGATGGTTTAATCCATAGCATTACGATTGATAATTTATGCATGGAATGATTTTTTTTTTTATTAGTGCATTGCAAATAGAATACATCATGAAATGAAAACAAATTGCAGTGATTTGCTCAACGAAAAGAACTCTCATTTCCATTTATTTTGCGCAATTTGTGCTGCAAATTCGATAACGAACGCTTTATATTTCTTTTAAAAGAGGCATTAAAACCGGAGAAATATACTCTATGCGTGCAATGTTTTCGCCAATATCGATCGATATTCTTGTAAAAAGTAATAAAAAGGAATAAATATTCTCGGCCATTTTGGTCAGCAATATATAAATTAATTTAAAAAATGACTCGAAAATCTACTTTTTGAAATAGTTGTGTCTATTGCTTTGCATTCATAAAGATTTCAATTATTCATTGCAAATAGTCGATGAGATTCCCTTTATTTAAACATCATGTCCAACTTTATCGTTTTCAGGCGCAATGGCTGATGGACATGAGGAAATGCTTTATAAAATGCTACTCGATCCGGCACGTTATGAGAAAGATGTTCGACCAACTATTCATCATACACTTCCAACTAATGTCACATTCGGTTTTCTACTTAATCAAATCGTCGAAATGGTAGAGTAATTAAAATTCTTTGTTTAAGCATAAATATTTACGAAAGTCTCTTAGAATTTTCTGGGAAATTTACACAGAGCATTGAATGCTATAATTGTTTAAAAGAAAGTAATTTCTCAAATAATATTGAGTTCGATAGAATATATCTAGAACCATCTAATATGTGTGCAACAACGAAGGGACAAAACTTATATTCGAAAATATCTACATGAATAGAATAAAAGGGACAAAATAATATTTTAAAAAAAAATATGAAGATAAAAATAGTTTCAAGGGAAATTCTCTCTACCATAGTAATGTCGAAAATGATTGTTGGCTTCCTGAGAATTCCCAGAGATTGTTTTTAGAAGTGGGGAAGCAAGTTTCAAAATTCGATTCTCGGTGCCAGAGAGATGCTCTGATTAGATATTCAGAGGAAACTGCCGATTGATTTTTAAAGTACCTATCACGTTTGACTGGGGCAAATGGCAGATTTGATTGAAGTTGCTGTTCTTCATTCTACAAGCGACTGCTTGAAATTACATTGTAGTGCATATTTGTTGACACAGCAAGTAGGCATGCGTTTAGAAATTACGTTATTCCTTGAGATACTTATGCTCGGGATTGGAAGTTGAGGCTGTGGCTGCTTTGAGTCAGGATGGATAGCCTCACTGCGTCGCAGATGAGGCGAGGATTAACGGATGCTTTGGCAGAAGAGTCTTTCTGTCAACAATTTTTCGCCCGTCAATTTTTTCTTCGAAATTTTTTTAGGAATTTCGAAGACAAGTCATTTGTAAAAGAAATGAAGCAAGGCGAATGCCGAAAGTCGGAAGTCGTTCAAAGTATGACGTCATTTTTGAAAGCGCTCAAACTAAAAAAAGGGCAATTTCGACTAGAAAATTATAAGCAGCAACAAAAGCTCTATGTTTTTACGCTTTTTGATTTGTCGGTACGTAAAACTGCGCCGCATGAGTGCACCTTAGATGCGCTTTGATAGTATCGAGCAGGACTTTCAATTCTTTTGGGGATTTTTAAGCATTAGTACTTCACAATGCAGCTAAAAGCTTCGAATATGTTCCGATACCGATTGTCGGATACGTTCTAGCATGTTCATATATGATCGAAGTGCATAGCTATGCTGCCCATGGCATATCACATCATCGATCCGTCATTACTATTCGTCTCTTCTTAGGCAACTAATAAAACCGCATATGTCAGGTAATTCTTCAGCATAAGCAGAATATCAAAAAATTTGTATATCTCAAAATTGAATCACCTAAAGCAAACTACTCATCGTAAATCCACTAAGAATTATATCGGACTTGCAAGAGGTGTTTTCTGCGCACCTGAATTGTCTAAGTTGAAGGATGAACGCAATCAAGTTCTCACAACTCGAAGTTGGTTGAACGTGAATTGGTTGGATCCTCGTCTTACGTGGAACGCCACCGAATGGGATGGTATCAAGACGATGTATGTTCCCTATCAAAGGCTTTGGAAGCCTGATATTATACTTGTAAATAAGTGAGTTTGAAAATTTTTTTCCGTAATTTCCAATGACGTTTGCTAAGTGGGGTATTTTGCTCTTTTATACAATTTTATTTGTCACGGTGTTTATCACATCAAAAGATTTTCTTCCTATTTGCTAATAACTGTTAACAATCTTTTGTATGCCGTCATTATATCAAATAGTTTAATAAATGTATTGACTTCCAAGTTACGACGCAGAGATTAATCAATGCAGCAGTGACGATATTTCATCATTTATTTCATAACTCAATTCTTTATCGATTATCCATTCTTTACAGTTCTAAATGAAATATAAAAAATGGAATATATTCTAAATTCTAAATGGAATATAACAATACGGGAGAAGTGAGACTAAAAAATTGCCTAAATTTATGCATAGTTTTCGTTGCCGATTGTATTGATTTGCTAATATGCGTCCGATTAACACATAAATCTTCGCACTATAGTGGAGAGCACATCAAGAAGGAAGGAAAAAACACCGTCTCGCTGGCCAATTTACCGATATATTAGTTTTGTGCCCATTCTCTTCCTTAAGCATGCGGAAAAAAAAACGCTTCCAAAACGCTATAAAAATATATTTTTCGTCTCTTGATGCACTTTAGAAGAGGCTCTTGCATATTGCATTAGAGTCAAAAAATCTGAAGTCATGGAATCGAGTCATATATTCCAAAAAAAAAGCGAACAATCTTCAACCATTAACTCGGTGAGAATCCACATGTCGAATAAGGAAAATTACATTGTGATGATCATTGTGAGGTATCAACGTAAACAAAAAATGAGTTGATAATGATTAGTAATTCAACGTTTCGATATTCTCAGATACAAATATATGCAATATATGAATTCGTAATTTAACTATAGTGATTAAAATCTTATCAATTTTATGCCACTTCTAATCATATTATTATAGTGCCGTTCGTCAATATTATGAGGCAATTGTTAGCACTGATATAATGACGACATCTGATGGAAATGTTACATGGTTATTCTCAGCAATATTTAAATCATCATGTCAAATTAAAGTTCGCTATTATCCATTTGATGATCAGGTGCGTTCATTTCACAACTCTTTTTTATTTAGATGAGAATATTTTCATATGCTAATTACAATTCTACGGAAGTAATTTGTTTCATTACAAATGACCCATTAAATTTCATAGCTGAAAGATGCAAAATAAGGATATCATAATAGAGTAACTTTATGAGAATGTCAGCGGCATGAGAATAATTGGAAATGACCTCTGAATAATGTGTTAGCGTGGCGGTTCAGGGGGTAGTAACCGTTAATCAAATTCGCGAAAGGTGCTTCGGAGGTCTCAGAGAGTGTTTATATAATGATATCAGTCATGACCATTATTCATATATTTGGCGATAATTATGGTCGTTTAGGAGTGCTTCTTGAGGTTTGCTTCGTGGTCTCATGAGCTCAAAGAATTGGACTTGAAACTTATCACAGATAAAGGTGATCTTTCGAGCTATATGAACAACAGCGAGTTCGATCTCTTGGAAATGACAGCTACAAGAGAGGTAAGCGTTCTTTCTCCTTTCTTCTTCCTTCCACCGATGTAAAAATTTGTTGGCATTCGTCCTGCAAGAGGATTTAGGAAGTTCCTACACGTCTGGCGAATACCGGTACAAGAATAGTTGACAGAATGATCAAGGGAAAAATGGAGTGGCCAACGAGTTTCAACAGTGCCAGTCACACGCTCGACATTTTTTGGTAGCTTTAATAGTCCTCATTGCAGTTGACGGGGGAAAAGCATAGGAGAATGGTATGCAACCGAAACGAGTCTGCCGTTAATGGCATGACAGGTTTGATTATCATGTCCTCTGACAATGGGAGATTGAATATTAGGAAACGATCAGGCAGTTGAATTTCTTCAGATATAATCTGCGAATTGGAGTTGTTCGCGAGCTGCAAGGCGCCTTGAGCAAGGTTGTTTCGGAAGTTATAGAGCGCGACTGCGGGTAGGAAGAGTTGTGCTACTACTCATAAGTGGTGTTTCGATTCAACTACAAGGCTTCGAGAATAATATCTACCACAGTGAGCTGCAAACGAAAAAAATACCGAAACCGTTCGACTATGGACGGGCTGCAAACCAGCTGATCAATTAACGTATAATGGGAAGCGATGAACGAAGGGTACGTTTGCAACGAAGACAGTCATATACCTGGTAACGGTAGGCGAAGGATCGCGAATAATGAGGGAGACCCTGTTGGGAATATGACAAACGGAGGTCGCCGGTGATGAAACCATTCTGCTGAAGGTGGCGACACATAGGTAGAGAGTCGAGAGTAGCGAGGAACAGGCGCTGATGCTGGTGGTAGACGACGGGTCGATGAAGTGTAGCAATGCCGAAGAAGGGACTTTTGAACGTTAGCGAAGCAGATGCAGCTGGAAACCTGAACTGCGGAGAGATCATGCCATGTTGGCCAACACGATGAGACTCACCATATGCTTTGAATAGGCGTAAAATTTGCTATGTTCTGCTACTGGAAATTATGCAAGATTGCTGTGTTCGTGAAGCTGTGGAATATTACAATGCATTTTACTTATTACCTAAAACAGGAATATGAGGCATTCTAAAACAGGTTATTGTCTTACGGGCGATGAAGTTCAATGTCGTTGCGACGATTATTTCGGCCATCGAAATAGAGTTGATAAAAATGCATCAAACATCTCTGACAGCTAATTGGAAGAAAGTATACATTAAGATCTATCGCATAAGAATATTTCCAGATAGTGCCCTTCCCGACAGATCCACTTCTTCAATGGCCTGTTATAGTGATTCGTATACGGATGCATCGACGTCCACTATTCTACGTGTTTAATCATGTACGTTCTAAAGATTACGATACATTTGCACTCGAGCTTCTTTTTCGGTTACAGAATTCCAGAATTCCGTTGGTTTTTTGTTTCGATTTTCAGTAGAGGGTCCAACTTCGGAGTACTGGGAAGTGAGTCAGAACTAGAATGTGAACTTCAAGATGAGATTACGAAAAAAAAAAGTTGTCCACATTGATAGAGCTTTCCGCTGTTCGATATTTTTGAGATCTATTTTTTGCGGTCTCATTCAACCGCCAGAAAGAAAAAGTTGGGTTTATTTCCATCAGAAGGGAATAATTTCATGTGCTATTTAATCTTTATGGTATAATTATTTGATGTTCAAATAAGAAAAATTCCTAACCACGTCGGGCATAACAAAAGAATTTACGATGAAATTATTCAATTAATCATTTCTAATGTAAATAAATATGTAAAGTCTATGTTATCTAAGAAAATCATTAGTGCTTGCTGTAGTGTTCGCTTCGCTCATTTCGTTCTTGTCATATATTTGCGTTAGTAATTTTCTAAAATTTCATGTATTTGCATTGAGAATGATGCGGCTTCTAGTTTAGAAACTATGATTCATCGCATTTGCGATCACTAAAGCTAACGTTTCGCAAGGATTAATTTTGAGTTGATAGCATTCATGGCATATATGCAAAACAAAGAGATTTATTTTTAGATATTGCCTTGTGTTTTAATTTCATCGATGGCAGTGCTTGGATTTTTTATGCCACCTGAAACAGGTGAAAAAATCAATATGTGCATCACTACAATGCTCAGTATGGGTGTTTATTTACAGGTAATGATTATTTTTTCAACGCGAAATATTGCATCATTTCAGTAAAATATGTATCGATTATTTTTGCACAGATTTTTTTACCCCGAAAGAAAATTCGAAATGAAGTGAAAGATGGAGCAATAAGAGTTCACAATTATTGTGGATTGAATATTTTGATCATCTACTGTTGAACAAGCGTAATACTTACGGCGTTTGATGACTAGTATGTTTCGCTCTACCACATTGAACTTTGATGCCGACAAATCTTATATCGTTTGTGCTCACTAACAAGTAGTGAACGCCCACTGTCATTGACAATTCTTGGGTAAATTGCTTTCGTTAGCCTAAGTAATCCGGGAATTGAGAAATGCAGCGATTACTAGTCGTCATTTTTCATAAGGAGAATAACATTGCTCTGTACAATAATTTGCCGCATTTTTCACAATTCATATCAACCATATTTTCCACTTCAAGGAACAAAACTTTGGAATATTCAAAGGAAATTTAACATTTTCTGTGAATCGTTTATGATGCAAACACGATGGATATTATTCATTTAGCATCGAATTCTACGCCATAAGTTTTCTTAATGCTTTATAGTCAAAGTAGAACTGGCATCGGTTACTGCCATCTTATGCTTTAGCTGCGAGCAAAAGTTAAAAGATTTAAGCTTCTATGATTGTTTAATGAAGACTTGCAGTGTCATCTGTAGTGAAATGGTATTTTTTCAGTCAATAACCGAATCGATCCCACCGACCTCAGAGGCTGTCCCGTTAATTGGTGAGTTAGCAATTGACAAACTAATAAATTTATTTATGACGAAGAAATCTTTGGTGCTATGAAAATTTGAATCGACCTGACAAGATATGGTTAAGATTAACCAATATATTTAAGAAATATGTCATCATAGTGGGAACAAATTTCAAACAAGTGTAAATGCTGCGGCAATTTTTGTGGCTTATTCTTCTCGGAAGATGTCGTTTAAAAATTCAGACTGAATGGTGGACTGGTTTACAAAGATCTCCGGTTAACGGGCGGAAGCAGTTACTATGTCCCCTACCGTCAGGAATTATTAACTGAACTGTTGACGAAGCCTTCTATGCCAAGGAAATTTTGACTCAAGCCGTGAACATGTCAATCGTATTTCTGATGCGAACCCGCAGAGGCCAAATAGAAACTATATAAAACAACGCATTTCTATATCTATATTTAGTGCAATTGAAAGGCAACCGACATTTCGATAACAACAGCGTTAATATTTAATCTTCACTGACCATTTATTCATTTTATTATTGACAACGATTTATTTATTACTATCTTGTGATAACAACGTCATGGGTGGTATTTTTCTTTTTTTAGGGATGTATTATGTGGCATCGTTGTTTATGGTGTGCTTAGCGACATGCGTAAATGTAATCACATTAAATGTCCATCGCAATGGAGCAGCGAATCAAGGACGTCGTGTACCATGGTGGATGGAGAAATACATTCTTGGATATATGGCGAGCTTAATGAGGATGACCATACACGAGCCGGATTCGATCGCACTCCTGAGAACCTCGCAGGCGTGTTTTTTTGAATTTGAAATTAACTAGTCACTTTACTGGTACGTGGCAGTAAGGGGATTCTGGAAATCCACATCGGCAGTCTGTTCATCTGGTGTAGAAATTTAAGCTCTTCAGGAGTCCCCCCCCTCCCCCTTGTACCAGTTTTTGAACCACTGGCGGTTCGTAACTGAAAACATTTTTTTACACGCTTATATCCGCTATCGTTCACTTGCGTGCTTTTGTTCTACTGAAGATGTCGAACGAATACTGCGGCATAGAAGTGATTGTATAGCGGTCTTTGTCAATTCAGTACAAGTGATATTTCGAGATTATTTGCATTTAAATCCCGCAAGTAAAAAAATGAGGCAGGAGGATGGATAGAAATAAAGGTTTCACGAGAATCTTCTATGGCCAAAATCTAAAGCAATGATATACGCACGTAATAAATTGCTCAAATGGACTGTGTGGTCGATGGGAATATATGTGTTTGTAGGCATTTTTAATTTATATTAATGTATTAGCTGTTACTAATAATGAAATTTCTAGTATATGCATCAATGCTTCTAAACATTTCTGTTCGTTGTAACGCTAAGTAGTGCATAAGGAAAGTTTTAATTGAAAACGATGGAGTTAGTAAACGAACTATGTCTCGTGCTCGAATGCGTTACGTTTAACGAGATTACAATTGTGAGTCAATGAGGAATATAGCTCCGAGTTGGTAAAAAGTCATCGACATATTTGTATGAAAGAACTCCACATAATTTGGGAAATCATTATAAGCCTCTAATTTACTTTTTGAGCTTCCGTGGATTTGATGTTTAACTTTATCAGGCTGCATTTGCATTTCCGGTCCTTCATTTGTACCGCCACAACGCTGTTCTAACTAAACAAAAGTTAAGGCTTTTTTGAAAGAACAAATGTTTCAATTTCCCCTCGATTTAATTTTCCCGGGATTTCAAAGTCGATCTGATATTCCAAGATGGAACTAATGGATATTTTCAGGGCATAGAACAATTGCCTTGGAATGTTCTATATAGGTTGCAAATTTCGTCTTCTAAAATATTTTCTAACTGCTTGAAAATATATTGGCTCAAATATTCATATTAGATTAACTATGGTTAAATGTAATACTAAGGACGGATTATATGATATTTTCAGACGAAAGGCTCAATGATACGTCGTAGTAGTATTCTTCGCGATTTGAAAAGAGCTAAAAATACAGAGAATAGACGAGGCGTTAACGAGAATAATACTGCCAGTGGTGAATGTGAATGCCGCTTTAGCGCTTATTCTGTGGTTAGTATTTCTATTATCATATTTTTTCTTAGCATTTCACACATTGCTAGCAAATATTATTTTAATGTTGCATATGCCTAAATTACCAAGAAGAAAGTGAATAGAAAATTCCAATTGTTCAATTTACATGTTCCGGAAAAGTTTTTTACGCATTTTCGTAAGCCTTTTACGCAGAGACTCACTGTGATGAACGCTATGACAGTTCATAGATGTATAGGTATGTATGGCCATATGTATGTATGTTCACCTATTTATGTTTATGTCTCTATATTCGATAGCTCCAACTAGATGCTACGAGTACTGAACGTATAACGTTCACTATGAATGATATAATTTCAACGATAGAACTCGTATAAAATATTTCACCTTAACTCATCAACTTTGAAAAAAAAATTTGAAAACAGAGAAAAGTAGCAAAATAACTTTCATGCATTGTACACGGCTTAAAAAACACAGAAGAATTCAATCGTTTAGAGAAATTTCGTCGAATATTATCATGCGAACGCATTGTTACGTATATGAAACTTTTTACTGATTACGTGTGATGTTGATTGATGAGATGAGCGAAATACATCAGCGCATATAATGCGTCTTCGACTGTTACGGCTTCACTCATTGCTTATTCAGCTAGCGAATGCAAGCTATCATGTTTATTTAGCTCCTCTCTATTTTTCCATATTTCAGCTACATTTCGACTTCCCATAAAATAAGTCTACAACTGAAATTATCCTTTAACATTCTACTTTTCACGAAATATGATAGTGGTCGGCCATATGGAAATTAATTAAAATTTTTATTTCATGCTTCTTATCTATGCCCACATTTACTCTTTTCTTCTTGATTTTATATATGATACAATCCGTCATTTAACGAATGATACTTCCTTTTTTTCATTGCACTATATTTTCCTTGTGTGTATCCAAAGAAAGTTCTGTTTTCCTTTGAAAGCAAAGGAATAAGTGATTTTGATATATGCGACAATATATTTTGTCATTGTGTCATTGAAAGGATGAAGATTTATAGATGAATCGATCGAATGAAGCTGAAGTATCTTTATTGAGCGATCCTGAACATATTCGGCGTGACGAGAGACAGTATAAAGATTATGGCCTTGATTCCGCTTTTCTTGGACGAATAGTGAAGGAACAGGTTAGAGCAAGTTGATAGATTCTGAGAATGTTAGCATATACCACATTCAATGATTCAGAAGAGTCCTTGACTCCAAACATAAGAGTCAATGACTCCTAAGTTGGAATTTTTCGAGCTCCACGTACATTTGAGCTAGATGTCGTATGAATTGAGAACTTTATGACGATTACAAATTTTGATGCAAGAGGAAATTGATCAGAAAATGCTGAAAAAGCTTCCATGTTGCTATTCTCGGCACACCAAGTCTGCATTTCGTCGATAGTAGATATTCGAGGTAAGAGTTAATTTCGTTCATAATTCATCAAAATGGATATTCATTCGATGTCGGGGTTAATGTATAGCCCACCAAATGGTGTATACTCCCCTGATTTTTAAGGGAGCTTGTAAGTGAGGAAATGCGATATTTCTGCAATAGCGAGTCCAGCTTAGTGTGTTGATGCATGACATGAAAATTTACCTGAGTGCGTTTTTATATCAATACCCATAGTATGCAATCGTATTAGGGAATCGCAGAATCGAAATGTGACGTTTCCTTATGAATATGAGCATTTTGCCTTACTGCATCGATCGCATTCCATGAAAGAACAAGTTGGACTTGCCAGGTCTTGAGGGCGGTTGCTTTTTAGGAATGTGTTTGTTAATCGAAAAACTTGTCAATGTTGTGATTAATTCTTCTCTAGCAGTCTATATATATATATATATATATATATATATATATATATATATATATATATATATATATATATATATATATATATATATATATATAGGTCACTAATTCCGTTTTTGCCTGTTCCGACGATAACACTCTCTAAATAGTGGAATTTTGAAATTTTTTCTATCCCTTCCTCTGATAACTTTCTTGCATGAGTTCATTGGACAGCCGGATCCGTGTGGTGTATGGTGGCGAAAAGTGTACTCAAAATTTTATGTGATATCTATAGCAACAACTGTATGTGAACCAAAGCAAGGGGTCAAAAGGTGTTAGAGCCCCCATTATGGGGGGCAGGGGGTGGCGGAGCAGCCCTTGACTCAAGCATTAGTACTGAATTAAAATCCAGATAGGCAGTAGAGGTTCGTATCCTCAGTTCTTCCCATATTTCTCATAGTTTCGTGTCCTCCCTTCTTTCTATATGCTGTACGTGTTCGTTGTGTGTCTCTTTCTTGGTGTCGTGTTTAGTTCCTTATCTATATACTTGAAGTGTCACTCTCGTAGGGGAGTGTACAAGAGGGTGTATATAGCATAGCACGGAGCAGTCGGTTACGCATTAGAGGGAAGGTAGTATACATCTGAAAAAGGGGAGGTTCGATTTCGTGTGGGGTGGCTGTGGCGTGTGGTGCGGGAGGAGGAGGAATGCATGTCCACATGTCTGTCTCTGTGTGTGTAGGGTGTGTGGGGCGTGTGTGGTCTACTTCAGTTTGGCATGTGTGTGTGGGAGAGTGTGGTATGTATGGTACGTGTGGAACGTTGTGTGTGGTCCGCTTCAGTTTGTTTGCTATAGGTTCCGTTTGGCATATTCGTGTGGGACGGTGTGGTATGTGCGGCGTGTGTGTATGGCGTGGAAAGAGGAGGGGAGTGTGCGAGCGAATGTGTGTATGTGCGCTGTGTGTAGGAGGTGAGTTGTGGTATATGGTGCGACGGGAATCTGTCATGTGTATAGTACGTGTGGTGATGCGGTGTGTATGGTGTGCGTGTAGCGGGTGCGCGGTGTATATAGGTGAGTGTGGTGTGGTAATATTGCTGGTTACATTGCCACTTGCATAAATATTGCTGGCATGTGCATTGCTATTTTGCACAAGCTCATTAAAATGGCGCGATAAAGGAGATACTTTTTCATTCCTCGTGTGTGGATCAGTTTGAGCGGTCGGATCTTATCATTTTTCTTCTCTCATTGAACGAGGTGCTTTTTTTCGGTGTGTCGTAGTATCTCATGATAACTCCGATCTCGCAATACTTCGTTTCGCGCGCACCACATGCAGTAGAACTTTTGTGTATTTCGCCGAAGCTGTGTGCATTGGTATTTGCCGATATGTGAAACTGTTTTTTTGTGTCTGTCGGTTGATGTTGATGTCGGTGATGTACGTCAGCAGATGGATTGTTTTTTTTTTGTTTTTTCGCCTGTCATCTCTCCGACGCATCGAATGTACCAAATATGGTATGTATGCGGTGTATTTGTGGTGCTTGATATGTGTGTGCGCGTGTCCTCTACTTTTCTTGACGTGACCTGGGGAAAGGTGTCGCTGGTGAAATGTACGAGCGCGGAGCGAATCCGCGCGTGTGTTGTTGTGGGCACCCACCAGCAATCTCATGTCATATCTGAAGCCCAGATGCGCGAATTTTGATGCCTTTTTTCCTGAACTTCATAGACGAGGAAAAGTGTGTTGCGGTGTTGCTTCACGCGCAGAGATGCTAGCATTGCAAATTTGATCGCTGTGATGGGAAATTGTTCGCGTGTTTTTAAAAAAAACCTACGAATACCGCCAACAGCACTTTTCAATGTGTAAAATGCGATCAGAAGAATGAGTTTCGGCCGTGAAGTGTGAAAGAGGAGAAGAAGCGGTTTAGGATTCAAGATCTCCTCGTGGTGAGGAAAGAAATTTGTTGAAAGTAGCTCAAATCTGGTCGTGACTACTCAGTGTTATAAGCTAGCTCGAAACCAAGCACCTTCATGACCATATTGGGACGTTGGAAGACGATCTTCATTTTTGTCAATGAATTCCCCATTGTTATCGCCTAAGGCCTAAGAGAGTAATGAGCATTGGGCAAGAAATTTCCCTATGGTACTAGCGTGATGCATTTAAGCTCACTCTTTCATGCTGCTAAAAGTTTTACTCTGTGGTAATGTGATGTGCTGCTGTAAGCTGACTACAGATTTGCATATGGATTCTATTGCAAGCTGGAGGTCGTTTCCATCCCGTGACTTCTGCCATTTGCCGCGATATGCTTGGTAACCAAATTCCATCTTCTCGATTCCTCCTTTGCAATCGAACGTATGGGTTCGTGGTGCAAGCAATTTCTTGCACATGCTGATCAATTTTCAGCCATCTTGGCAAGTCGCCGACTACAGTAACCAAATTTCCATATTTGCTGCGACTGCTGATTTCATTACAATTGTCATATCCTACTTCAGTTTCTTAAGAAGTGATATCTTTGAAGATAATCGTTTTCAGCTATTGCCTCGAATAACGAATCAAAGACCACAAGTGCTCAATGAATTTGAGGAGCGATTTCGTTTAATGTTGAAAAGGATATATAGGAGTTTACAACAACATGAAATCCGAGAGGAGGTAAACTCTTTGATGCTTATAAAATTTGTGCGACTTTTTAAATGAACTTTTTCAAAGGTTTTTTCAAGTTTCAAAGTTCAGAGCTTCAAAGTTTTTCAAAACGATCATTAAGCTGTATCACATTCAGTGAAAGAAATCGTGTGCATGTGTATCCGTCTGCGTATCTGATAGCTTTAATTCATACTTTTAAGAGCAACGCACCAGATATTTTTTCGCTCATATTTTAGACAATAAGACAACTCTTCGATCCTGAAGGTAATGAATATGGAGATAAAGAAGGAAACAATATGAGTTTAAGGCTCGTCGTCGACTGATTATGCTCATACCTCACATAAAATCACATATATTACAACATCCGGATTCCAGTGTTACATTAGTGATAGTAAAGACAATCAAAGATGCGAACATCTAACAAACACTATAATCCTCAGAAGTTATATGATGATGTTTATTGATTGAGATTCTGGATGAACGTAAACGAATCATGTGGCAATGGCAACAATTGGCGACTGTAGTCGATCGTTTCCTATTGGTGCTCTTCTTTCTCGCTACCGTCTCAACAGTTGCTTTTTTCCTCGTTCTACCGGTAACGTTCAGAAGTGCCGATGGACAATCGCTGTTCCTTTAACGACGATTACCTAATACAGGTGCGCTCGATAATCACGCCCAACAAAAAGACAGCGCCCATTGCGGGAAGAGCAACGATTAATTTCGTGGTGCATACTGAAAGTAGCATTCCGATGAGTGAAGCGTGCTTTATATATCCAAATTCGGTACCTTGGATTCTCGCCTCACCAACAAACGAGTGGGAATCGAAAGCGCGACTCCTTAAGCTCGTGGGGGAATAAAGGAGAATAGCTTGCTTGGCGAGATGTTCCCCTCGATCCCCTTTAGTGGCCTGAACTAGGGTTTTCGATCCGACTCATTCGCAGACGGAGTAGAAGTCCAGCGGGCTGCCTTATTCTCTTTCGAATGAAACGTTGTTCTTTTTTATAGAAGCCACATTAGCGTCCTTCAGAAATACTTTTCAAAGAAAAAAAAGTGCCAATAGGATTGTATGAGGACGATTGTCGACCAAACTGGTGATCGGAGAGTCCTCTCTTTGGACTATTAAGAATAATATTCACCTTTCTACAGCAGAAAATTCTTAATGTGCAATGATTTCCCCCAATGTTTTGGCTATTTTTAGGTCTTCATTCGGTGTATACGTCCCATAGAAAGTACTTTATATTTTCACATCCCTTAAACGTTCACCCCTGGTGCGTTCACATCAGCTTGTGAAAGGTGTTCATAACGGGAATAGCAACCAACTTGAGGCATCAGTAGCAACAGGGCGTTTTTGTCGGGGCATGCTTTTTAGAGGTGCATTTTTGCAAGAAAGTTTATATCATAGAGCCCCTTTAACATACCATTTTCTCACCTTCTTTTCTTTGATCGCTTAACATGCTTGTATTTTTCTGATCAGGCTATATTAAATTAATGAGCAGCCATCCATTTCTACGAAAGCTGTAATTTTTTTTTTTTTTTTTTGCTGAGGATTTTCCCTCTAAATATGCGTTTATATTCAGCCTAAAAAACCCTTCTCAAAGGGTATTTGTGTCGATATATTTGTGCTTTCGCTCATCGTCGCACGAGTTTTATAGCATTCTAGAGATTGTAATTAACAGTAGCAAAGTAGTTTCATGCATTAGTCAATTTTGTACGATTAGTTTCTCGTAGTACAGATATTGCTAACCAGAACTTCAAAAGTTCGTCGCTATGCCATTCATCGGTGCTAAAGACTATTTTACAAACATTGAGGTCCTGGTGAACGAGTTCTGGCACATTGAAATTGATCTGCACAAGTCAGTAACGTATTCATTCAGCAGATCTAAAGAAAATTTGATCCTTTATTAGTCTTTCGTATAGCATGAGAGAAGAAATAAATGTAAACCGAATCGCCCGGCAAGCAAAACATCGCCGATTCATTACCGTCTGCAAAAGAAAAAAAAATTCCCAGATCATCAAAGAGTCGTTTAAAACGTAATTTGCATATTTTTGTTTCCTTAGCAACTAGAATATTTTGCATTTTTTATTGCAACGTTCTAATTGAAGCCTTTGTTTATCGAATGCATATGAATATATTTTTACTCTCATTGTTGAACATTCCTCATGCTCTACGTAGAGCAAATATATTTCAAATTTTTAATTGCTGTGCTTTATGATATATTCATTGTGGCAATAAAATCGAATGTGTCTTACCTATTCTAACATTCACAATCGATGGCGCCGTCAATTATTGGAGGCAATCATAGGCGCGATATTGCTCTTTTTTCTATACTATGGCATGCTTTTCCTTAGTAAGTCGAATACATATATCAGTGGAGAATATAAAATTTTGTAAATGTCGGTCGAAGTCTTATTGTACCAACGCATCACATTTCAAGAGTTACCATTATGAAGTTACTCATTATTTGACCTTGGAAGAAAATATCGATTTTTACCGCAACTAGATGCATGATTTTAGAGGATGATCTTGTTGGCAAAAAGAGTTGGACGTAAATCGAATGAAAGCAGTGCGTTATAGTCGAATAAAGGTGATCGTTGATCTAGTGAGAAACTAAACGATGGAATGCCGCAAAACATGAAGCAGGAGATTATTATTATTGAGTCATAAGCTGACACTATGCACCATATCTCAATATACGCCTTGATACGTCATAAAATGCCAAATGTGAAATGTGAAATGTTTAGTTCATGTACAAATCTATGAAATACTTTTGTTATTCTACAATGAATCGGTGTCGACAAATTCCTCGTGAAGGCGAATCCTATAAACACTGTTTTATGAGTACCTTTTAAACTACTGGATATGTGGGCTGATACGAACGAAGAAAGAACGAGGAAAAGATTGAGAATTCGGAGTTCAACCATGTTTTCTATATTTTCTTCGCCGAAATGAGAGGGCGTAAAAATGAATAAGATTTTTAAGAGCAGTTGATGAAACTTGATAGAATGGGAAAAAAAAATCAGCATGTTTACTCAAAACAGCACTCAATTTTTCTCTTTATTTCGGTCATGTTTATGAAAAACGAATCTTTCCGATGAAAGTTATGCAAGTGAACAGATGAATTAATATATAAATATATTATCAAAGCATTTTCCTTACCTGTTGACATCGTGTAAAACAAGTTAGTTTAGTGAGCAAAATGCAAGAGAGCAGAGAATGCGAGATTTTTTCCACGTTACGCAGCAACTTTCTGCGTAAAAAATGACGAAGTTTCTGAAAAATGCTATGGAGTCATGAAGGGAATTACTTGAATGCCTATGATTAACCGTCGATCATAGATCACGTAAAAGATCTAAATGCATAGCGATGACCTTATCACACATGATGCCTTCTTTAAAAGATTCAATGAATCAGCCGTTCCATATCTCAACAGTGCCCTTGGGCAAGCAAAGTCGAGGAGCATTGTATATATAAGCACTTTCATGCAATAAAGAAAAATCATTGTCGTTTTCTTTACGTGATACGATGGAACGTCGTTTTTTTTTTTTGCAGATCTTTTGTTGGTATTTCTTAACGTAGCGCTTGCATAACTACTAGATATTTTCTACTGAAGACTATACTGAGAGATAAGAGATAGTGCTGCAATGCATAGTAGCATTGGACATTTCAATTTGCTCATTACTTGACTACTGCATTCTTTTAGGCCTTAGATTGTTCATTCGATCATGGGTCCAGCTCATTTTCGTACAACCTCTAGAGAAAAAACGCAATAATTTTTTTTTAATGTTCTCGATAACGTGAACACATAAGAAATATGCGCATGCGAGAAGCAAATATGGAATTTTATAAAAAAAAAAAATGAAGGTAGTTGGCAAATTGAAAAAGAACTCCCACATAATACGGCTAAAAACAGCAGCAATAGACTAATGCATAAAATTTTTTGACAAAAAGCGAAGTTTAAAAAAAACCAAGCATAAGTGTACAATGACTCATCTTCATGCTTAAATGCTCAGCGCTCGTCCGTTTGTTAACGGCTTACTATGTTATGCCGATGCTCGCTTTAGTTGCGATAACATTCCCTTTCCCTATCACCTTTTGCAAGCATATTTTTTCGTTCCATCATACGAAACTTTGCATGTTTCTTTCATCTGTAAAATAAATCCATATTCTCGTCGTAAAATAGAATTCATATTCAGATTCAGCGATACAGGAAACATGCCTTTTCTTAATGCATGATGAGATGATATAGGTTCGTAATTTTTCTGCGTGATGGGAAACAATGTATGACATAGGAATTGACTGTGATGAGCCCATTTCTGAATCAGTTTCTTAGACGATGACGAATTCTATTCTTGAAGAAGACTGTTTGTTGTGGAAAATGTATGTCGGACTCGGGCAGTTCGATTATGCCTTTTACAGAGTCAAAGTGATTTGGAAATTTTAGGTTTAACGATATCGGATTTCCCATATTTCACCAGGGCTGAGCTTTTATCGCTCATCATGATCCACTGTTAGAAATCAGACCTACCAGAAAAGAATGTGATTTTTCCGCATTCTTTTGCTACGTTCCAGCTGTAATTTATGAAACAAACCTTTCTATAGTTGAATAAGGATTACTGGAACATAATTCTTTCCTGAAGTTGGCATTGAACACAGTATTTGAAAAAATGCCTGGAAAGTGATCGTACAAGTGCCCTCCTGAAAACGCCCATCAATTATTGTCCAAGTTCATTATGCATCACGTTGCTTAAAGTTTGCATTTGCTTTTGTATTGCGGATTACCTCATAGCGAAATAATTTCCTTGATAGCTTTTTCTTTATTTTTTTTCATTCATTGCTTTCCATATGGATCCAATGCTATCTCAGTGAATGTGTAAGCCGAATGATCCGTCAATTCTTAATGAGTTTTGTGTCTGGCACAATATGCGTTTTACACAGCTGCTCCGCAAATATACAAAAAAAAAAAAAAAAATCGTTGGCTTGCTCGGATATTCACTACTTAACGCCTAGCAATTTGCTTCCTAGGGTCACCGACCACTTCACAAAGAGTCGAGGAAAAATTCGTTGCATGGCACCACCTAGTTCCAATGTGTATATGTATAAATGCGTTCCATTAGCTTCAGCACCGGAACCGCTGATGCCAGAGGTACGAGTTTTCTTCACGTTAATACCATTTCGACAGTCTGTTATGGACGTGTAAAGGTACGAACCAAAAATTAGCGTGCATGTAAACTAGTCATTTTCTATGAACGACTCTTTTATGAGAAGATTCCCACAAAAAAGGGTTAGTTCGAATATGCTGTCCTTATTTCGGATATTCTATTATTTCTCTCGATAATTTATGAAACCGGCTGGTCATCTGAGGAAAATGCAAAAGTGCATATTCGGTCTGCTGCTTTCGTATGCTCCTTCCTCTGGTAATTTCACCGGTAACGTAGTACCAAACGAACGATTTGTAAATTTTGTGACAGTTTCACTACTTTATTGCTCATATGAAAGAAAGCGAACTGCACCGAAGGAAGATCAGCGATAGCTTTCATGTGCTGACCGTCCCAGACAAATTTTTTAGGTCTTGAGGTTTTGTTGCTACCGTACATGCCATGGACACACCGGAGCTGGGGAACTGACCGAGTAGGACTGAACCGGAAGTGAGTGTGCCAAACGCATCGGGAAGCCGAAATAAATCGGAGAAGCCTGAGCTTCCAAATTGTATCTGACATATAAATTCACATGGAATGGCAGAATTATGTGCTATTCTGCAGAAAGCGCTCATAGGATCGGCCAATAATCCGCATTGCTTCTATTCTTAAATTCATTCTTCATCCATTTTCTTTCATCGCACATTTGACAATTTGATTGTCGTACAAGTGGATCCCTCTTTTTCGGTCAATAATTTCTAGAGCTTTCCACTCGCTAAGCTTTTCGTCGAAAAAAAGATGCCATTTGGTTTCTCAGTGCCTCATAAATAATTTATGAATTGCTCTAAAGTGTCCTTGTAATTTTAGCACTCTATAGCAGACATGCATAAACGAGCGATTACATAATTGTGAAGGAAAGATTGCCGATGAGTGGGCACGATAAATGCATGGACTGCTTGCTTTTCTTTTTCACTTCGATTAGTGACGCCTCGCCCCTCCCATTCCGTTTCCCCCACCCCCATCCACCTGGAAATATATGAGAACTGTTTCATCTATTGCCGAAACAGCCGTTATTGATTAAAAAGAGTTTTTGAATTCATTTGTTGCATTTAATTTGTCTTTTTCATTGATGCCTTTTTATTTTTTCATCAATTACTTCCACTCTAGCCAACTACTTCCACCCATAGACCATAGTGATTCGATTCATTTCCAGTACAATTCTGATCGCAACTATACTTTATAGATTTATTAAAATTTCTAAATTCATAAATTTCTTAAAGGGAGCTTATAAACTTGGTCATAATTAGTGAGGATTAAAGAACAGAGAAGCTAATGCATTTATGGGCTTTATTTTACTACTGTCTGCTGAGTGAGCAAACACTGTTAAATTCGCACACGACGAGAGAACGCTAAACTAAATAACGGCTGCATTCATCGATCCATTCGCTATTATTCTATGCTCTTTGATTTCTGCATTACTATGCTGTACTAGGCAATAATATAATATGAACCAGGGCATTATTCATGAAGGAAACTATTCTATAAGTTAATTTGAATCCATATAAAACCCATAAAATGATATTTATATTCAAGTTATCAATTCTTCACATGCACAGAACGCACGTTCGGGTATTTTTTTCCCTTGAGATCTACTGTATTGTGATTTGAAGGTTTAATGTTCTCAGATGATAGATAGATTTATTTTTTTTTTATCATATGACATAGTAATGAACTCTTTTAAAGATGGAAAATATGAGATGATAGAGAATGATAAAAGAAACAAAAGCGACTAGAGATGTGTATTTGTAGTGATGTATTTCCCCGTTTGCTTCCTTTCATACCGCATTGAGAGACGAAATTTTACACTCATTCAATACACTGGAATATTGTTTATTTTAATGCGTTGTTTGTTGATGATTCATGATCACTTTGCTCTCGATTCTCATTTAGGCTAACCAGAATTTTGCTGATGACGATTTTAGAAGAAAATATTTTTGCTTATTCGATCAGCCATCGATTTTTCCATCGTTTATAATATGGATTTCACGCTTGCAATGGTCAAGAATAGGTAGCACGATTTTAGCATTGAAATGGAAAATGTGTAGTGGGAGATGATGACTAACCGTAGGAGGGAACTATATGAGCCTAACGATCCGCACCCGAGAAGGACATGACTTTTAGCCGGTAATTTTCTAAGTTTAGCCAAACAAATCGATTTTTGTCACGTTGATTTGTGGCGGAAAGAATACAAAATGCTGTTATTTAGTAAGTTATATAAATTAACGGCACTTGAGATGTTGAATGAAACGTTTTAACGTATGTAGCGTTTATCTCGAACACCAGGCAGATACATAAGCTTGCTTCTTATGCGCGCGTAATAACTCAAAAGTGTTGCTTTGTACTGTAAATGTTCTTGTGAATATTAGCGCCATCTGAAGTATAGAGTAAAACATTCTAAAGGACTTATGCAATCCGTTCGACAACTCGTGGGAAGTAATGATACTATTGGGAAGTGGTTAGCTATAATATGCCAAAAATAGACCACTTTTATCTGCGAAAATTCCACAGTCCACTTTGAATGCGCCTGCGGGATTCTAGATTAGTGAAAACCTCACTTACAAAGACCGTATCTCCTTTCAGAGGCAATCCCACTGCACTGCTATGTGATTAATTAGGCATGGGAATAAGGTCACGCCAACTGTGTTAGACTCAAGTACTCATCATAGGCAGATGATACATTGACACAGGAGAATACGATCCAACATCCGTTCCCTGTGGCCGATGGAGCTACTCTCCTTCTGTCCTGTAACTGCAAAGTGCAAAATTCTACGAAATTTAATTCCAACACAACTTTGGAGCTAAAAGAAGGGTGGGAGAGGAAGAATGTTTTTTTTTTTCGATAAGTTGCCTCTTTCTTTCACAAGATGGACTAAGCGTCACTAGCTATAGTCTTTCAACTGAAACACTTAGAGCCTGACTCATCGATGAGTGGTAACTCATTTTATACCATTTGAGAAACTCCTCCTCTCCTCCCTCGAGGAAACGATGACATTCATGGATTTGCGAGCTACTTTAATGTTCTTGGCCTCACATATCGATCACTAATATATATGAAAATGCTCATATGAAATATTGAAGATGCTCTTATTTGCCGAGCTTGGCGACTTCTAGCAACTGGGATATATTTCGTCGCCGAATATATATGATAAAAGCCAAATTGCAATACAAGTTTAACCACATTTGAAAAGAAATCATTCCACTGAATGACTCGCTTCTTATTTTCAATTTCATGGCATTGTTATATCGTGGGATGGATTCGGCAAGCTGAAAACTAGTAATTTTGACCGAAATATTAGGCATCTGAATCGTTCTATCCACATAAAACAAACAAATTTCGTAATGCGTTGATGTGGACAACGATATGAGTTGAGCGATTTTGCGATCTAAATACCTTTCGCTTTATATTTGAACTGAATTACTTATATCCCTTTTGCTGCAGATTTATTGCTATCCCGCACTACAGAAAGCAGTGACGTTTATTCGTACTTATTAGACGTTTTGATATATCACGTTTAAACTTCATAATTTTATGTAGTTTTTCGACATTATCTATTATGATCGGAATATCTGTAAAATTTGTTGCATAAATGCTCAGCAAATTTTCGGATTTTTCTATGGAAAAATCTAGGAACGTTCAATATCGAATTCTGAGGTGAAATTCAGGCCGAATTGATTCCATCAAAGACGATGGGAACAGAATATTTCTAGCAACGAGGCACATCTATTCTGAAGCAGACGCTAAGCCAGTAGAATTGATGAAGCGGACTAATGATGGGTGTGGCCTCAATGCGTGGACGTGTTGTGCTCACCAGCTCGTGCAGCCGACTCACACCCCCACCCGATGGCTATGGCATTCCTTTAGTTTTCTTAGTAAGCTTAGTATGCTTCTATTGATTACTGGCAATTTTCCAGATTCGACGAATACTAGCTGTCTTGAGGTCCGTGGGTGACGGGGGGAGAGGGATGAGGGAGAGGAAATGAAGTTAGTTAAGAAGGTCTAATCACGATATATTTCTATTCATATGGGTAAAATTCAATGTTCGATTCCATTTGAAAATGAAACGACTAGAATATTTGCTTAGACTTTCGTTCGTAAGATGCAATGATTTTTTGCTTAGGTATTTGTGTAACACTCAAGAATGTGCTTAGTGGTTAAGCTCTAACGATTGATTGATTTTAGCGTAACGTACACAAAATTCGAAGCATTGTCAATAGTGCACAACTCGATGCGATCACATTCATTTTTTTTCAACTCTATTTGCATCAGAAAATTCTAGAACTATAAAGTGAATATCACCACTACGTTTAGTCGATGTTAATCGAAATGAATGCCCTTCAATAATAGCTCTCTATTTATATAGATTCTGGATATTTATTACGAAACGTGTAATAATACTTGCAATATTTTTCTAAATCAAACACATTTTTTACGTAGAGCATGCTGATTGTGTTCTAGAAAAAAAATTTTTTTACATCAAAGAACGAGTGAAAATGATAGATTTTTTAGGAATAAAATTTGTTAAGCGTTTTTTATCTTTATTTTTGTGTTGTATTTTGGCTAACTATTGCTCTAATCGATCGAAATAGAAAAAAACGCATTACGTGTTACTTAGCGTACATTTTGCGTTTTATCAAAATTGTTGCATAAATGGAAAAAGAAATTGAATGGGTGTCATTTCGCCAAAAATTGTAGAATTAATATTAGCCAAAGACTTAGGTGTTCATTCGGATAACTCAAAATTACGTTCATATAGATCATATTTTCTGTCGCAGTGGAATGGTAAAGAGTGTCGCTGCATTTTTTTCATGTTATAGGTGAATTGACGACGTTTTCCTTGATATGTATGCTGCTTTTTACACCTTTTTCTACGCTTTGTATGCATATGCGTGTGCGTTTGTCTATTCAGGTTTCAAGTTCAAGACAGCTGAAGTTGTAGATTTGATGAGCATGATAAATGTTGAAATGCACTTCACGAAAATTCAATTTAAACTTCAAGAAAAAATTACAAATATTCAACCGTATAGGAAATTTTATGAATTTTTGGGCGCATCAGATTTCCGATTTTCATCTTTCGAATGGGAGAAAACGCAATATTTGTGGAGAATTTATTGGAATTTCCTCATATGTTTGAATACTAATGCACTAACATGAATAGTTTCTTTTCTTTGCAATTCATTTACATGTGCAATTTGATGAAAAGAGAAATGCAAAAGCACCTAGCAGATAGATGCAAGTTGTTTTATGAGTGAGCTGATGAAAGATTCTTAATAAACGATAGCGTCAACAACTCGTCCATCGTCTCAAGAAAATATCATCGTGCTTACCACCTTTTTCCATTTATGAAAACTTGTCCTTGCTATGGAAGAGGTCATGGTCATCCCTGAGAATTAATCGACTATTAACGCATCGGCTAATGAAGAGTTTTTCTTATAATGCTCAAGGAATTGTCATTCTAAGTGACGCAGAAATTGTACACCAAATTTCAGCGCATATGCGGAGCAAAAGAAATTGATGTGCCTGTTTATTTATAAAGGATAGGTTCCAAAAACGCCATCCAATAACTTTGAAGTCCCTCTCCTAGCTGGTAATTAGAAGCTTCTAGAAAGACTAATCAGTGATGATATCAGAAATCACTGGAAATAAAGAGCAAAAGACGAAGAAGCTAGATTTCGTTGCAGGTGTTCGGTTGTTAGCAGCATTTGATCGTCATGTTGTGAGCGTATTTACGATCTAATGAGCAAATATGGAGCTTCTGGAAGATATCGTATGATCCAGAAACTAACGCGTTTGAGTGCCGTCACTTCATTCTACAATCAAGTAGATTTATGAAACTTTAAATCAATTGAGCTATATTTTTTCTCTAACGAAAGCCACTTGAACATGGAGTCTGACATCGCCATAATGGAGAGGGCCAATACAAACGGACAGAAAGTCTATAAGGAGATTCTCCTTATAGACTTATGGGTGGGATAACTGCAAGACCAATCAAGAGCCCTGCTGCATACTCGGTCAGAGCACGAATACCTCGAGAGAATTGAAGAAACTGTCTAAATGAAAAGGATTCGAAAGAATGAAGCTGGCTATAATACGCATCCATGAGAAACAACGATAGTTTGACAACATCGTTTTGTTCAGTGAAGCAAAGCTAAACTTAGAATATGTCCGCGAAACAACTGACGTAAATTGTGATGATATTACTAAAAACAGCGCTCCACGGCGGTTCGTCAGATCAGATCGCCAAAAAGGCAAAAAAATGCCTTCCTAGCTAGGCAGCACAAATGGCGAGAGCGCGTAGTCGATATCGCGCAAAAGGAGCGAAGATGTGGAATCTAAAGAACTGCATCTAAATAAATCAGCGACCTTTTCAATAATAACTTCATTTTAATGCTTTTCCATTTACTCTATGAATAGAGGCAACTGAGGAGGTTACTTTGTATTTTTGTACGGAAATTCTTTTCACGACAATCGGTTATTCATCAACTCTTTTCCTGCGTTACCTTCATATATCCTTTGAAACTACACAACTAAGAAACGTGGGCATTATTCGGTTGAGTATGTCGTGGAAAATAGCTCCGTGATATGAATGAACCCAGTTCTTGATCTTTAAATTTCAATTTGAATAAGCATAGTTCTTGAACTTGACTCCAATAACACTCAATAATTCTTCGTGGCCGTTGAAAAAATAGTCTTCTTTTTGGCATCGGTTACCATTTTTGCAAGATCGATTCGCCCATATCATAAAGGCAGCCAAAATGGCCTTTATAAGATCTATATGTGAATGATGACAGCTTTATCGACACATATAATCATCAATAAAGCGTTCGCTGACCACCTACTTGCATGCGTTTCAATGGCTAGCCAAGAAATACATGAAAATGCACTCAAGCTTTTGCGATCTTTCCTTCGTAGACAGTTTTACTAGCAAATGGTAATAGCGAGCTTTGTTACTGAAAAGTCGCGATAGTTTTAGGTGTAGCTGAAAAGTAGAAGATTGGTTCAACGAAAAGGACTTTCGGTGCGAACATTTTCATCTAAGCAGTAATAAGGAGTATTAAGCAAAACTCACCATTCTATCTGTGCAGTAGTTATGAATTGAGATTTAAATGAGATATGGGGAATGCGCCTTATAATAATGTAGTCAAGTTCCTACAGCGTCTACCAAGCTGTACAGCTACAAAGCTGCTATAATTTATGCTGTCGGTTATGAAGCAAAGAGATATGCATATACCTCGGCATACGAAATTTTTTTTTCGAGTTTTATGAAGTATCTGTCCATTTTCACTAAATCAACCGTGAACGTGTTGGAAACTTATTAAAATACGAGCATTTGCATATTAGGCCTGCAAAAGTAGGTTGGGACGATATTGTACCTCTACCTTTGCATATGCGAATATCGGTGAGTTAGTTTTTCTCTTCGGTCTCGTCGACCCGAAAACCACTTAAGCTAGAGTAACAAAATTTGGTGCAACGAAAGTCATTATGAGCTGCCTCCATCTTTCATATTATGCGCCGATCCATCAACGCTTGGAAAGAAACCTAAAAAATTCAAACGCTGGCAATACTTTTATAAATTTCTTGCCAATCGAATCTTCACTTCATACCACTTGAGCCCCATAGAAAGTGATCACTTATAGAAGATTATATTATGGATAGAATAATTTCAGATATGGAGGCGTTGATCTGCGTTTTTTTTTATTCCAATCTGTGCAATTATTCCACTTTTGTTGGCAAATTTTTTTCTTGGCACTCTGTAAAATTGGACGATTGAATGAATGAAGTGAAAAAGTCATCATACTATTTTGTTCGATTCGCATGTTCTCTTGCTAATAAATATTGTGCTGTATAAACGTCCTTCAGAAAAGAGTCTTCGATTCAGAATTGCTTATCTTTCGTCTTTCACCTTTATGAGATAAATGTGGACCCATCTCACCTTTCTGAAATTTTCAGCCGATTCGGAAGATCTTTGTTGAATTTCACCACAACTTAAGAACTGTGATGTTCATACGAAGTGCTCAACGATTGTTTATATGAGAGCAAGTTGAAGCACCATCTCTGCACAGTTGTTTGTAGAGGATTAGTTGTGAACCAGTTCGTCAGCTATTAGCACGCTCATCTGTAATGCTCTGCGAGACTGTCAACACAGATGGTTTGCATCTCTCGGCATAAATTCAAATATTGATATTTGAGGTTTCAGGATTTTTTATAGTTTAAAATACGCTGAAAACTTTTTCCCAACAATCTGAAATTTGAATAAATACCACTTTATCGTAACTATATACACCGAATACAAATAGGCTTCCTGTTCAAATCGTTGGCTAATAATTGAGTGAATGAGATGAAATTGAATATTTTCGAGAAGATATTTTATAGTGAGAGCATATTTTAAATGAAAGAGTAAAAATTGCACAACTGAATTAGCCGATTGAATATTAGAGATTATTGGCATAAGGATATGTAGTGAGCAAAGCGTTTCAATTATTCAGCTAGCTGTGTATGCTCACAATTCGGCTTTCAACTAGCAATCGATCCAACAGCACTCAACGAAAGCGTCTAGCAAACAAGCCGTACGCTGCTGCGTCTTCCCTATGGCATTTTCAAGCTGACTACAACCGCTAACCAGTCGACTTTCCCGCTACACTATTCACATCGTTCCCTTCACCCGTTTTATCGTTTAGTGTTTCGATATGTGCTGCAAGCTATTGCGTACCAGGACACTTCCGCCTCAATTGTTTTCTTCCTATTGTAATGACACAACTATGCTATTATTGTTTCTGTGCATACTGCTTACTGTCTTCAAATTGAATTCACCTTCTAAACTACTAGTTGAAAAGCTCACTTAAAGGACATTTCGTGTACAAACTATCAAACAGCAGATATTCCTTATGAAAATTGCAGCAACGAGTTGAACGTTATACGCATAACTTAATACAAGGCCTATTGATTGCAACGCGTTAGCTATGACGTTTCATCAGTTAGTTTGCCGCTTTATTAAATTGGAAAATTTTTTTTTTGTGTTGAAAGACTTTTTCATATAAATTCACTTAAGCGTTGAGCAAGTTGTGAAACTGATATGATGCGCGTTTTTTTTGCCTTCAAACTTATGGGTGCAATCACTTTATCAAATTTTGAACAGTAAATGAAACGCGTACAATAAAGCATTCATGTTTTAATTAAAGAGTTCATTCGTTTATGTGGTGCAAAATGTGCGCAAGTTTATTCAGAGCTGAGAATGTGTTTAATTTTCTTCAAAGCGGATCAATCGTATCGAAAGAGCTTATGATTATCCCCTTATTTTCGCTTTTTAAGTGATTCCATAGCTTTAACTTTAGTGGTTTTCCAGATTCTCTGCGCACACGCCGATAAACAAATATGCAAGAACATGAAGTTGTCATAATGTGCTTCAAAAATATGAGTTTCCAATAATGCGCCAGTGCTTTCCTCATAAAGAAAATAAAAGGAACGTTGCATAGATGTTGTATGAGTGATTTACACGCAGCACAAAAGAATAGTAAAATGATCGGATTATGTAAAACGCTCTAAGAACTGATACATCGACATCGTCATAATCCATTATTGAGGTGGAAATTACAGCTATAATAAACGATTGAAAGAGAGCCTATTTTTCTATTCATGCGCAATGTCATGAAAGCGCTATATTTGTTCATATGTCAAATCCGATCCTCATTTGTCGAAACCGTTTCTGCTGTTGAAAACGAATATATCGAATTTAGCAACTGATTAAACTCTATATTTTTATGTGCTCGAAAGTTCGATCGGTGAGAACTTTGCAGTGCAGATGATGTTTAGCAGTGTATGGCGATGAAGAATATAAGCGTTGATCATCTCTTACTTTACTTTTAATCAAGAATCTACACACTTGTCCATAGGGCTATAGAAAGTCGAACATAAGTGATTGTGGATTCATTCCGCAAAAAAACAAAAACTTTCTGAACAAATGCGTTTTGCAGTTTTGCGCTAAGATGATTAGCGTCGCTTTGCTTTCAAGTAGAACATTATTCATCGTGGATCATTTATTCAAACCGTCGATGGAATGCAGTTAGTTAAAGATGGGAACCAAATATGCTGTCCTCAACGAAACATATCCGAAAAGTTGTGAAGAGCACAATAGAGCAACATTAAGGAGGGGATGGTATGATATGCGCTCCCATGATTCCGTCTGCTAAACCAACAAATTGAGGGAAATGCCAACTAACATGAAGTCTGCTCAATAACGCATTCGTATTTTAGCTCGTAGCATGCTTGCGAAGTCGTCACGAAAGAACTTTTATGACCTAAACGGTGCGAAATGAGAATACGGCCGGCTTCAAAGAGCACAGAAATTTCATTCTGTTTTATTATCGATGATTATCTTCAAGGTTAATGGCTAAAAAATTTAGTGCACACAGCCGGTCCGTCCAATCGATTACATACATAAATCGTTTATGAGTTGAAACTCCCGAAACGACTGCGTGCATAGATACTATTTACGAGAGGGACATCACTATAATAAACTTCTTGAGAGAAAATTTGTAAAATTGCATGACATTGGCATCGCTACCAGATTTGTAGACGTTTATAGGAAATTTCGCATAATCGAGTCATGGCTACCTTATAAGGCAGATTAATTCTGCGCATATATATGTACGGATATCGTTGCCTAAAGTCTTGGATCATGACAGTTACTGAGATGAAATTATACATGTGTATTACAGGGTGATCTACCGATCTCGATTCGTTCCGGATTCGCAAATTTTTTCGTGGAAGCGGGCAGAATCAGTTGACAAGGTGAGAGCAATTTCTTGCTCACAATTTTCAGAGATCGTAGGAAAGTGGGATGATCAAGAATTAAACGTATCGACTCTCCGTTTTTTTTTTGCATCTTAATACAATCGATATTTCTTTTTGCTATTGATGAAATTGTGTGTGCCTCATCTTCTTCTGTTCATCGTACATCCAACTAGTGATTAAATACGCAAGCATGGAGGCACAATGGATTGTTTTTTTTTGCGTCGAAACATACAAAAATATAATCAATATGAGTTGCATTAAATTTGGAATGTTTCCAATTTCAGGATTTGTAAAATCCATATAGTGTTATACTGACATAAATCGGAACTTCTTTTCTAAATATTTCGTCATTCACCGTTAAAATTATTGGCGAATATACACCACATTCAAATAGTCTTTTATACATTTGCGCAATTGCGCGCAAGATTTGCACGATGACGAGCATCATTTTCGAAAAATTTTTGACAAATTGAATACTGAAAAAATATGCATCTTTTTTCAAATACTACATTTATTTGTTAATAAATTTTCTGAGCAAGAGGACCGAGGGGCTGGGTTTGGCCCTCCATGTTCATATTTTTGTGACATATTACGAAGGAGTACCTCGTGTTCTAATACAAAAGATGGAGGACTATTTCAATTGGCATTTTAAAAAATTAAGAAAAATACCACCGTCGAAGATATTTTTTCCAATGCAGTCCACGAACATCCTCTTTGCGGAAACTATTGACGCTTTCATATGAAGTCTGAACCATTTCAATATGCAAATTGTAATAGTCTGTTAGCACTTCTCCACTAAGACGTGAGAATATCCAACCTTCCCAACACGCCCACTTATGCGTGCCACAAGTGGGACTTTTTTCGCATGAAATCGATGTTGTTTGTTGTACGAGGTTAGTTTTGTTCTTCAGTGAAAAACGCGCATACTTCATCCTGGAATATTTGACTTTTGTGAGTATTCCTTAACTCATACTTGTGTTCTAACCTTTCCTACACTTTGATAAGGGTTTCATTGCTTATGAGGCGATGGCTTTGAAAAACTTTTTTGTGTCTTTTTATGAAAACTACAAGCTACAAAAGAGGATCGAATAGACTTGCAGTTTTTAAAGGAATGCCAGTGGCGATTGTTTTTATGGATGATCGGAGGTAGAATAAGATTGAATGTGGAATGGTCAGCAATAGCGTAGGTAAATTCCATGTATGTATTAGTTCATTTAATGTACTGATTTTAAGCAACTGTCCAGATTTTTCTTACCAGATCGCTATATGGGAAACTCACATCTCCGCACCCACATGACTTAGTCCTACAGTTCCCGTAGTTTCGGTGTTTAGAACTATCGAAGTTCCGCTGATAGCTTGAACTTCAAAATCACTGAAACTTTATACATATATATATATATATATATATATATATATATATATATATATATATATATATATATATATATATATATATATATATATATATATATATGAGCTTACAGACTTGTAAGACTGACAGAAGCGAAACTCTGACAGAAAACTTGTACTATTGATGAGATCATTTAAAACGAAATTGTAGTATTCTTCTTCCTCTCGTCCCCTCCATCTTCCTCCTCGTTTCATTATTTCCCCTTTACCTATGAAATTGTTGAGTTTAATAAGCGAAATGCAAAAGCATCTCCGAACAATGTGCCTGGCATTCTTCGTTGGTCTCAATTATTCATTTACTATTCAGCTCAAATAACCAATTTATTAATTTAATTCTTTTTGAAAAACTATTTAAAAACCACTTTGTTGTTGTCCGAAGTTTTGATTTCCTAAGGTTTCTCATGAGGCATACTCTCTTTCATCGCAGTTAAGAAACAAATACTCTCATTCATTTAGATAAATATTTTCATTTATATTACGACATGAAACTCAAGAGCAAATGCGAAAAAGGCAACAGGGAGGAGCGAAAGAGATTTGATCCAGTGGAAAGCTGACATCCTTCCACTCCATCTTCGCTTCCGCCCTCCTCAGCCCCTCTTTTTTAGTAGTTTTTGTCACGCTTCGCCCGTTATGTCCTCGACTCCCATTTTCTTTCTGTGAGGAAAAAAAATTGTCAAAAATTCTAAAAACCGCAGTCAACTATTTTACGCACATCGTTCGAATATATCCTTCACGAGTTATATGAAGATAGAGCCAAATGTCTTATAGGAATCATGGTTGATCTTAAACAACAGCTCGATGTTCTCGACTATTTTGGACCAGTTGCCGTTTGGATATCATTTTTCGCTATTATATTCATCATTTCTGTGACGTGTATTCTATGGTGTTGTGTTTCTGAGAACGATGACTCTACTGTCTTCGCTAAGGTAATTTTACTTTTTATTTCTCGAAAATATTTCATTCACTGCCGTATCATAAAATTTCTCTGTGCACTGAAATATTTTCGTACAAACCGTGAGGTTGAATAAACAGGGCAGCAGAATCGGGCAGAGGGCTCCATTAGTTAAGGGAAATTTCTCCGGAACAAGAGGCTACAGGTAGATACATAGATCCATGAAAGTCGAAGCAGTACTTCTGTCGCAGCCGCCCTGTAATATCTCATAATAAAAACCATTCCTCATAGAATAATGCCATCAAGACTTTGTTAGAAATCTTTAAGTTCAGTGTTTATGTTATACTTTCTCGGCAGATTTGTTTTCACACAGGTTTGAGATTGTATCAAACTCACCATTCTGGAAGGTAGAAAATGCAAAAATGAGAACCTTTATATTAAAGTACACATAAACCTTTATAAAGTACGCAAAAAATCGGCACCTCTATTCTTAAGGTATTTTCTGATGTACAAGTTTTGCTGCACTTTTGATGTCTATCAATCTTTTCGGATATGATAGCTGAGGCTGCCGTATTGCACATGCACTGGCAGACAAGCTTGCAAAAACATACGCACTACGCAAAATTCGAAGAAAATAAATAGAACTAACTGGTCAGTGAGTAAATCACAAATATGCAATTAGCGGTCAACAAAATCACAAAACAATAGATATAAGATGGAATGAAAGCCAAACGATTCATAAATAATCGATCCCATTCCGCTAAAGGATAAGGCAATATGCTCAAGAAAGTATATGAAGACTGAAAAAAGAGACGAGGAGGAATTTGAAATGGATTGCGTTTTGGAGACTGCAATAAATAAAAGCAATTTGTCGATTTGTGTTCCTATAACAGATAGCGTTGCTTGAATTCGGGGCCGGCGCATTGTCGTCCTTCGCAAATTTACCGTCCTCAGAAGCGGTACTAGTATAGTGATTTCTGTTCGATGTACTCTATGTATTCGTCCACTGTTGGCAGTCGTCCTTGTTATTGACAATGCGCTGGAGAATTGCTCTGAGATTCGTATGTTTTATTTAGAATAAAATATGTTTATTTTCAGTGGGGAATGGGACCACGACCTCGAGCCTCAAGTCAACAGCAAAAGTATGCCTCCGGATCGCATAAAGCTGAGTAATTTGATGTTTTCTACTTTCTACAGGCAGATGCTCCTCAACGGTGTATGAGATGGCGAACGTTGCTACTCGGCCGATCGTCGATTCACACTCGAACAACTCTCTTCTTTTCGCTACTAAACCACTACCGTATTCCCTTGAAGTGGCATTACCCTATCAAATACTACTAAATTGCATCATATGCGCGTTTTTTTACATTCTAGTCTTTCATTTTATGCGAAATGTCTCTTTGTCGGGAATACGTTAGCTACAATTTTAGGGCGCATTCGAGACCAAATGCTCACCCTGAAATCGTCTTCCGTCACTACCTGCGCTGAATGTTTCTTTGGTGCTCAAATCAGTTCATAATAATATACATTCTTCTTGATTTCGGCAATGTCATTGCTAATTATACTTTATACTACCTAAGAATTTATTAATGCATGTATCATCGAAAATTCATTTGTATGGTATAAATGCGAAGGTGAACGGCTTGATAAGGAAGGCAGAGTTATTACTCTCCATTAATATCGTATTTTGCGCAAACAGAACGGGTTGGTCATGTACAAGCAAATTTTTTTTTTTGGGGGACCACAAAACATGTAACTAATTATGCTTCTATTGAGATTAGCAAAGAATATGGATGCATTAACAGCGCTGATCGACACAGGGATTGCTGGTCTGTCCTGAGCAGATTAAATTGAAACAAGTATTCATATTCGTTGAAGTAAACGTGGAAGCTATCAGGATATGTGGTTAGCAATACATCGCATCACCGTTTTCGCTTTTGCCTCTTCTTTGCCGAATATCTCAAAATTCAAGCAAACGAATATTCCACTCATATCTTCAGAAAAAAAATGTTTCTTTTGCAAGAAAAATGCAATAATATCGTTAGCGAAATAGAGGAAAAATTTTAGTGCATCCAATCTCTCGAGGAGTTTTGTTGAAATTTTTCTTCAGCTTTTAATTTATATAAGAGACGGCGATACTTAGAACAAATGCTTCTCATGGCCTCACATTCGTATACTGAAGCGGTATAAATTTCTATAGTTACGTTATCGATCAATAATGTAGGATTCTTATCACTGATACTTGATATGAAAAGCAAATAACTTTCTCGATTCAACTTGTCTTAAAATTAAATAAACAAAAGATTCATAAAGCTAATCGGCAAGTGGATTTCCCAACTGAAAAATTGTTATTTCTTATTTGGCTGTAGGAATTTTCTATTTGGCGAGGAAACTTTACAAAGCCAATCGTTCAATATTAGGCAAATGAAGTCGCAATGTTCTGCATAAATCTTTTCTTTGCAAAACAATTCAATAAAACCAGATCTTTATTGATAAGCAGATAAAGAAAAAATTGAATCAGCGATAAGCGCATATCACACATTTTAAAAAATTACTGTCATTCCGATTATGTAGTTTTTATTAGAATAGTTACATTTTTGTGGGATTGATTATTTCCTTCATCTTGTTTTGAATATAACGCTCCATATTTACCATTCATAATAAAGACTTTGTCACAAGGGTAGCTGTAACTTGATTCCAATCACACATAGACATCGGCATACTCCAACTAGAGAAGCGAGAAACGATAGAGGAAGTAAACTATGAATTTTTATAACTTTTCAAACATTTCGCGTAGGGTCGACAAGAATAAATTGCTATGCTTGGCGAATGATGAATCCTTACATATGCATAATGCACTAATTATTAATGTTTTATGAGGTATATAGCAATGCGACAATGCAACTGATCCTCATAATGAAGTATAATAAAAGCATAAGAGAGAGATAATGCAGCATTTTTTTCTTGTAAAAAAATTAAGCAGTGATATTGTCAGAGAAGAGGAGGTCATACGAATTTTTCTGAACTCAATTAAAGCGAAGAGTGAGTGCACGCCGGAAGGAGGCGTTTTCGTCAGCGCGATCAGTCGCCAATAGACAATGGTGCATATTGAATAGTCTTCGAGAAAGTTTTTGTCGGGCAATTGTGGAATACGGCCGAGAGTTGAACTTGATAGAGACAAGGTCCAGCGATTGGTGGTAACATAAACGACGTCGAGTTCGATTCCTAAGTAGAATGAAGGAGATTTTACATTTGAAGCGCATATTTGGCAGCAATCAAAAATATTAAAGTGGTTGGTAGATTTATTGGCCTCAAAAAGGTATATATCTGATGTGTTGGAAGAACATTGGAATTTTTTTTTTTTTGCGTGGAGGAAAACGGTCAGGTTGCACTAAATTTAATGCAGGTAACATGGTTCATAGTACGGAACAGCGTATCAGTTTCACTTCCGCAAGTGAAAGCTGAGGATTTGACCTGCAAACAAGTCGAGTTTGAAGTTCGTTTTTGCGGTTTCCAAACTTTTGGGATTGTCTCAAAGCAAATTCTTTCGTTGAAACATTTTGGGCAATTCAGTACTGCGCGCTAGAGATCAGTATTTGATTAACTAAAATATTAATGCTCTTGAAAGTAAAGCTATCTTTTAAAATCACATGAGGTAACTGGCTCGCTCATGCAAAGATGAACTAGTAGCCTGTGCAAAGGTTCTAAATCTCGATTGAATATTTCAGCCACTATTGAAACCTTTTCCAACGAAATTTTTTTGCCGAATAACTTTGAAAATTTGCTCACTTTACTGAGATAAAAATGAATTTGATTGAAGTCGCAATCGTTAGAATGATATCCGGATATTCCTCTACACGCCATTTCGTAGTATAGGAGGTGATCGCCTATCATCATATGTGTCGCAGAATTTACGATATTCCAAGCCGACCACAACTGACCGGATATGGACACCGAGAAACGGACGTCTTTGAAGAATGAGCTTGCATTAACTGCAATATTCCTTAGCTATATTATGCGGTCAAATGTGTAGTTATTTCAGTGGCGAATTTAGGCGATGCGAATGTGAATGATGAAATGATGCTAGAGGGGATAACAACGACATCGTGAACTCTGCGAAAAGTCGTCAAACGGGAAACTCATGGATTTCCAACCCTCATAGTCGGGAATCCTGCAGTTGGCACAATCTGAAAATTACTTCAGGAGAGAATGAATTGCCTTGGTATTTTTTTTCGAAAGATATGGTAACAAAAAAGATTTACTATTACTGCAACAAGATGAATTTATTGCTTCTAGCAATATTTTTCGGTTAATGCTGGCTACTTACTCACATCAGTACTCTTCATGGCTGTTATTGTCGCATAAACACCATTCTTTTCTTTTTCTCTCTTAGCAGTACTCACATCAGTATCTTTTCTGTTACTGAATAGGCTAATTGCTCAAGCACTTGGCTATAGTTCTAGCAGTACTTATTGATGCCAATAAAATGCTTTTATACTATCGTCCTCCCTTCAAGCAGTTGCTGCAAATAGTACCCGTTATTACCGTAAGAACCATCACTTTATCACATGTGAACCTAGTTAAAGTAGAAACAAACACAGCTTAAAGGTATACTTGGTATATCCTACTACATCTACAAGTGATGATTCCTAATGCGAACGTATTGTCGCTTACTTAATACTGTAATGCTAGGAATACCAAATGCGACTGTACTATTTACTAGAGCCAGCATTAATTGCTTGCTATTACTCCTTATTGATGCTATAAATATTTCACGGCTAAGTGGAGAGGCATCAGCAAACAGCAGCATTCATAAGTAAGGATAGGCAGTGGCACACAAGTAATGCGAGTATTACTATTAATGCTAATGCTCGCGTTGATAATTGTTGAATAGTATTAACTCTGGGAAGCCGCAAAGAAATATTATAGATGAAATTTCATTATTTGCGCATTTAAAAAAAAAGAACTGAACTAAGGAATGGCGACAGTTCGCACACTTCATCCTCAAGAAGATATGTTCAAAGAACGAATTAGATTATCTTTGAAAAATAATTTAATGTTGTCCAATTTTTTTTGAAATGAAATACGAATTATAAATGTGCATATGATTCCATAGGATGGCATAGGCCTAGATATAAATTTATAACGGAGAATGTGGTTTGATAAGAATTAAATTATATCCCAAAAAACACCCAATTGATCTTAACAATTCATCAGATTTAATAGACCGCAGAATTTGTATGCAAAATAAGCATTTATCATTTTATCGTGCAATGTTTTTCTCGATTACGTGAAACATGGAGTCAGATGAATGGAAATAAATCATATGAAAACCGACCACCTCTATTTTTTGGCAGTTCATAGTCATCGGAGGTCAAAATCTGAATGTGGCACACGTAACAAACATTCAAATTCTTTTCATTTTTTCGTTGCAATTCGCTACTTCTAATTAGAGTCGAATAGTTTCGTCGATTTCAATGGAAAAATTGAGCTAAATCATTCTCTAAGTTCAGTTCAAATTTCAAATCTATAAGCTACTCGACAAGCATCAAACATGAATCCTATTCAAAATTTTCTTCGATAGTTCAAGTGAATAGCACCATGATCTTGATGAGTCGAATGAGTGAGGTTTAAAAGAATTAACCGGAAATTTTTACCTGATGCCAATAGGGCTCCTTCAGGCTCTATCCACTTGCTAACAAATGGCATACCGCATAATATCTCTTCATCCCAAACATACCAAACCCGAAATTGATACTCTAATCGTTTCTTTAAGCCAAGAATGCGAAATCGATGCTCATTATTGATAGCCTGAAAATCGTTTCGATAAATTGAGCACGATGGAAACGCATGCAAATATTATGGACTTTTTTTCGCTTCCAATTCTAACGTTACTAACTTTTACTCTTTTGTTCATTTCTGAATTCATAATTCACTTAACGAATTTATTGATCTGATTTCTTTTTTTTTTTTGCACAAAACTTTTTTGCTGTATAGTCTTCTAATCCTTTTATTTTCTTTTTATCTCTATGATTCTTGCCAAAGTATTCACTCTTTTCTGGTTTTTCCTCTATTTCTTTTCACTAATGCTGACTCTATCTTCCCTCATTTTTGTAGGTGTTCTCTTTTTCATAACGTTTTCATGAGTTGAAACGATAGCAAAAATAAAAATAAAATAAAATTCGGAATACTCATATCGACAACACACTGTCGCTGCTACGGTATATAATAAGCTATTAAATCTTAAAACGCTTTGTTTAAAACTCATTGACGAACGACTGAATTGTAAGGGGACCATTTTCGCCGTTAAATAGTTTAATAATAGAGAGGAAGGGGTGGACGGTAGAATGAACATTATCAATTAAGCAGAGAACTAAAATTGGAAAGGAATGGTTTATTCGTTTATAAATAAGCACAAATAAAACACAAGAAATAGTAAAATCAAAGCGCAATGCTAGCGATAATTGTGCCTCTTCAGCGAAATCGAACGGATTTTAGGAACATGAAGGAGCCGACGTGACATTTGCGCCGCCCATTTAAACCTTTCAGCACCTCATCGATCTTTTCATTTTCTTTCCGGGGCAGCGCCTTACTTCCATTTTTCCCACACATTCGATGGATTGCATAAATAAGCCAAGAAAAATTTTCTCTCAAAAAGTTCGCCAAATCAATTGCTCATTAACAGCCAGTTGCAAGAAAATATAAATTGAGCGGTCCTTCAGCGGATAAACTAGAACCAATAATTTCTGTCTTCATGCAATTTGCTTCCCGTAAGAACCCGGAATCTAGGTGGAGGAATCCAATAACGATTATGCAGTTTGAATATGTATATGCGTTGATATAATATTTTTCAGGAGCATGTCTTGTTTAGTATACGTTAAATCCTTTCAAAATTGCGATTGGGAGTTTTTCTATGCGAAATGAAACTTATATTGGTTAAAAAGAATTGGAAAATATAATGAACTAACATTCACTGCAAATGTCCTCCAGTCCGTCTTCGAGAAGCGATACTCCAAAGCGAGTGAATGCCTGGCTATACTGATTTCTGATGCTATGATAACTTCCATATCAACTGCGTACGTAAAATTTCCCGTGTAGAGCACGTGAGGGATTTTGAGCGACCGCACTGGATATCTCTCTTCTGAAGATTTGCAAATATGGGAAAAATAATGGCATACTTTCATTATTAGAGTCATCTTCATGAAAGAAAGATATGATGAAATTTCGATGTTTCATAATCACAGGCTTTCGAGTTCTTTTTGCTCTTACATTGTTGCCAATTTGAGGTCCACATAAACTACTTTTATGTTGTATGGATCAAAGGCTAATTTCCGTTGTAATCCACCTTCATCTTTGTTGATAATTCTTTATGTATAATCCTCAGCTATGCTGCAAATGTTCGACGCTTTCTGATACCTGAATCGATAACATGAATGGACGTGGCCTTTAAATCTTATAGCATTCATCACTTGCAGTACTAATCTTTGTAGTATTATTTTACTGACTCATGAATTATGTTAACTTCAATATATATTGCATTATTTAAATAAATCAGGACTATATTATTGCTTATCGTTTTCTATGAAGCATCAAATCAAGCTATCTGCGTTGTCCTTGCTAGCACAATGCAAACAGGAAGCAGATGTATGCGACAAGAAGTGATCGCATTCACTCACTAAAGTCTTATTGTTGAAAAATCTTTTGCAAGTTTCGCTGACAATTGAATCTGTCAAGGGGACATCAGAGAAACCCGAATGGATGAAAATTACCAAAGAAAAGAGCGATTCGCTCATTTCCTTAGCTTCATTGTCGATGAAGCTGAATTCATATTTTCACTAATCTTTCTAATTACATTTCATATATCCAATTCATATTGTTGCAACATTATTCATTGCTCACGAAGAACAATAGAAGCTGGTAGAGAGTAAATTCCGCAAAATTATGCGTAGATTGCGGGAATTCACGTTGTTCATTATTTTTTGCCTTAAATCTACGGGCAAACTTTAAAAAAAATTTTTGTAACAACATAGTTGGCATCATTGCGAGGTTAAATTGTGATAGACAAGGTTTTTACGATAGGCTTTAATCAATTGATCCGACAAATACTTGAGTTGATTTTGCACTAAGATCATCAAAAATTTTACTTTTACCAGATGTTTTTTTCTTTAAAAATTCATCGTTTTTTTTCAGCTGTTACTAGCCGTTCTCATGCGGTTGATTTCCTGAAAATCCTTAATTGATTTCGAACTTATTCACGCGGAAAATTTAGCTGTGAATGGATTTTTACACAGAGTCCTGTAGTTTGTAAATTATATGCAAGAAAAGGAGGCGAAATAAGCAAACCATTGCCACAGGTCTCTTGTACTCGCATACGTTCTTTCATACACTCCAAGTAACACTGAAAGAGTAGGAAATATTTATTCTTATGAACGAATAACGAATTGAATAATGCTTGAGAACTAACTCTTCGATATAGCCACCTTATTGAAATCCGTTAAAATGCTTTCTTTAACTGAGTCACTCAAACTTTTCGTTTTCACTCTAGGCGTTGGCAATCTTCTGCTCAACGACGGAATGCCCTCCCTCAGATTTCTGATCTTCTTTACACCAATCGCAAATTCACAGTTATTACATATTCACATTTTACAAGCATACTATAGTTCGAACTTCGGAACTTCAACTATGCGTCGATGAGCTGAGGCATTTTGAAAGAACGAACAAGCATAAATATTGTAACAATTTTCGAGCTTGGATATTTCCTTGGGATCACAATAAAACGACATCAACATGATAGAGCATTCGACATATGATAGCCGTATATCACTACTGTAAGTTTAACGGTTTCGAAATCAAAAACAGCCGAATCATGAGCATTCGGCTTGGCAAATATGCATAAACATATTTGCAAGTATAAGATAGCTAGCTCTATTATGGGCGTTTCGCAAAGTTTGCAGGAAATGAAGACATTCATCTCCCAAAGTTTTCTCATATGCTGCATGACCGAAATCTTAAGCCATGACAAAGGAAAGCTTTGTACCATAGACATATTCATTTGCGTTTTGTACGGATGGGCAACTAGACAGAAGGGTGTGCTTTCAACAAGGACCTTATGTCGTAAGTATTAGACTATGAATTTTGTACTATGTTCTGATGATACTAAATAGTGGTGTGAATGATGCAGCTATTTCGTTGAGCCTTACTCCTCAATCGGAAGGAAAATTTATGCGTGACGCATTGTGCGCTTTTAGCTCAATTCGTGTATAATCGAGCTTCTAAATTCAGAAACACTTTGCCCATCAAGTGTTTTTGATGAAGAACTGATGAAAAAATAGCCCATCAATCTCGTCAGTTTCGATTATTTGAAAGAAAACTTGAAAAAAGAAGACCAGAAACTAATAACATATTCTGAACGTCTCTAAAATTATGCAAAAAGGCCTACCTTTATACATCCATCTTCATGATACCTTTTTTCTTCGGTAATGACCTTTTGACACTGCAAATATATATTGCTTTAGACGGTTGCGTAGTGAAAAGAATCAAATAATTAAATTTTGCGTCGGAAACAAACATATGAGATTTACTAGTAATATTGGAAGGAAGGAGACACTAATAAAACAATAGATTGAAATGCTGTACCGCCTTCAAAGAGCGGCTAAGTTGAGCTATTTTTAATGCGTCTAGCAATAAGCCTAACATAACAAAGATTTTACGTTTTTGCAAATACACTAAAATGAAATGGAATGAGGCATTTGCGTTTCTATAAACTTTCGTTCCTTTCAGCCGATTATTAAGGATAAACGCTGCACTAAATGAAATCATTACTATCAGGGAAAAAGGACTTTTGCTGTTCAGGTAGGTTTTATCTAGTTACATAATCGTTCAGTGACTTGCAAATGTTGTATTCCTTCGAAGCAATACTTAGTGCCCAGGAATTATTACATTCGTCGACGCTGGCGATATTGCCTTATTACGCCCACTTTAATAAGGAAAAAAGCACGAATGCGCGACAGAGCTGCTGAAGCTATTCGTCTTCCTCTTCCGTGCAGCAGATCAACGAGCTTCACAGATTCAATTTATGCGCAACTGGCATGGGATTCAATATATGCGCAACTAGATGCTATAGCGCATTTTATTCAATTGCTCATAATGATTGCAAAAAGATGCCCTTTTGTGATGTGACCAGCTCTAAAAGTCGCCGGAGTGCGACCCCACCGGTGTCAACTCGTAGGACTTGAGACGTTCAACTGGATCGCCTCACCGTTTGATTATGAGTAGAAAAATCCGAATTCATGTTATTCGATGTTGACATCTTCTCGGTTGATTAGGAATGTTGAAGTTTGGCGTCAGCGAGCTGCCTTATACTGAATATTGTGCGTACAAAAACGTGCTTAGCGATTTTCATCTTAAAATTGTTCTACAAAAGAGATTGAAATGCATATATACTTGTAATCCGCGCCACGTGGTTTGGCTAATCGCCGAGAGCATCTGTCTCTATTCATGCAGCGTTCGCTCGAGAAGGAAGGGGCCGTTGATACAGAGAATATATGGGCCGTGTTCGTCCGACCTTTCCCTCTTACGTATGCGTTACCCGAGGCCAATATTATCGTAAACCTTATAGCTTGAAATTCGATTCCCGTTAACGCAGCGCGCTTTTTACTTAGACACATATCTGACGCGGAATCATAGTTTCGTTCCAAAAGTTGACTAAAACAGTAAAAGTCAGATGAAAAATACCATTGTCTTTCGGCAACGTTTTGCACATAGTGATGATTGCAGATGACGCTCGCGATTTCGAGGTGTCTCGTTATCTGGATCGATGCGCAGAAAATTTTCAGCAGTAACCGATGTGAACAATAAGAGAAAAAATAAATGCATGCCTTAAATTTACGCATTTTTCATTAAAACAATCACAAACTGCAATATGTTTTTGAAAACAGAATGTGCTCAGTTTCGCGAATATCTGAGCAGCTTAGAAACCACAATTTAAAAATGGCATTGAGGTGTGATGCGTAAATGAATAAAGAAAGCAAATAGCTCGTTGAAAAAATCATTAAAAGAGTAATTTAAAAGGAGTTATGATCTCATTGCTGGATGATACCTCCGTTCCAACTTTAGAATCATACATCAGTGATGGATTCAAGTATCAGAGAGAATTTGAAATTTAAAAAAAAAAGATCTAAATTATCTGAATAGAGCACAAATATTTTTTCGCGTGATCAATCGACATCTAACGTCAAAAACTGTAAATTACCAATCACCAACCAAAAGTAAGTGTTCCAGGTATTTGTGATTGACTATGTTGTTAGTGTATCAGTGATGATCGTCTCACTTTCGGTTCCGACTAACTTTTCATTGCTCCACAGATACATAGAAAACATTTCCGATTTAGGCTGTTAGAGCGAAATATCCGTTTGTAAAAGTGAAAAAAAAAACATCGAATATAGTAAAGCTTACGGACAGCAAATGGAATAGAAAGCAAAACGGCACGATCAAATACAACAACTTAATTGTGTGCAGAGAATGAATCTGGCGTTGTGCTCGGTCGCAAACATAAAAGATAAGCTAAGATGACAGGTGATGTTTCAAGGGGACTTATGGCCGAGGGATATGCACAAGAAACGGAGAAATGCCTGCTTAAAGGCAACAATGTAATCGTAACTGGTGACCTAGACTATAGCAGCGAACTCGTTTTGGTAGATTCTAAAGTGACATCTGTTATGTGCATCACTTCAAGCATTGTATGACGTGAAAAAATCCCCCTCATCAAATAGATTTCATCTTCATTCGAAAATATTTTATGACCACTTCTTCAAAAAAATATCACTTTGCTAGAGAATTACTTCGACGCCAACTGTATTGTTTCATGTTTTCGTTATGATTCTGAATAGAAAATTGTTCATTTTTGAAGATAAAATCGTGACTATCGAATAATTAACTCAACTAGAAATAAAATTATCGAACGTCAGTGAAATATATCTGAAAAAAAGGATTCGCTGATCTCACAGATAATGCTTGAAATGAGGCACGAAACCAACGGCCATTTGGGAGTGCCTCAATACAAGGGATGCGTTTATAATGTAGTTTGCAGTTATGCACAGATATGGTCTGGGGTCAACACTCACGATCGTATTGCTGCTTTTGGGCAGACATCTCTCCATTTTTATGTGCATATATCATTGACATATATCCCCTTGAAACATCACCTGCCATCTTAGCACTGCTGCTATGTTCCCGACTAAGCGCAATGCTAGGTTCGTTTCTTGCGCATGCCTGAATTGTTGCATTTGATGATGCCATTTATTTTAAGTTCTGTTATAAGTTCCTCCTGCATTTGTCATCTTCGGCACACGAGAAATCGATTTGATCTGCCTTCGCTGGCAATGGGCCTTTTACTCCGAATGCCTCTGGTTATTTGGTTGACGGCATCCCTCTCGATTTTTTTAGTGAAGTCTTCGTCAAGAAAAAACATTTGGAATGCAGCTTATATCCAGCAAGGTCGTTGCTAGCGGATCCTCCAAGTAGATTTGCATTTGAGCACTTTCGTCTATTTGCAATAAGCATAAAACAATGCATTCGAAAGCAGTAAATGTTTTAAAAGCACAAGAACGAGAGGTCTTCCCCTTCCAAGAACAAATGCCTTTCGAAAAGTTGTTTTGGAATGCAGTCACTCTATAAGAAATATTAATGACCGAAATGATTGAAATGCATCAAAATTTATGAACATTGAGCAAACTTTTCCTTGGAGCATCGAATCAGTCATAAAAGAATGCATCAAAAGTATGCAAGGAATGACTTTCACATTTCTGGTTTGGGTTAATGCCATGGGGTATGTAATAGCTGTCGCGTTCCTTGGAAAATGACGATAATTAAACGGTTATTTGTCCATGGAGGACGAAGAAGACCGAATGCTTCTGCGGTCTTTCTGTAAATCCATTTCAATCCTTACCTCAAACGGACGTGAACCACTCACAGCGGATCCGATATGCGACAAAGTAATTTATTTTAGAAGATTCTTGTTTCCTAAGGGAAATGCCGTTTCTTAGGTTATTCCTACTAACTTAGCAGCGACGTCCAGAACCACTAAGTGAAGGTATGGCCTTTACCAATAGTCACTAGTCGAAATCAGCCAATATAACAAGATCAGCCGATAACACTAGTGGATTCTATAAACGCCTCGGGAAGCAAGAGCACATTATTAAAAAATCTGGAGTTTTCTTCAAGCGGCATATAATGTTTTCGAGTTGAGCTCCGTAGTTGAGCACTCTCAACCCGCTGCGAAAGTTGCGTTAAAATTTAAGCTTGCAGCGTTGAGACATTTTCAATGGCCTCGATGAAATTTGACTACTCCACAAAGCAGAATTTCAAGGGTACTCATTAATATTTTCTGTATCCTGTCTAAGACTATTTCGGTGTCATTTCCAGTCCGCTGGCTGAACGTGTTTGGCGAATACACAGGCGCAACACTTATTTGGCCTTCGAGAAAGCGACAGCATAACGACACGCTCTTTAACAGGCATTTGCTAAAATCTATACAAAGTTCAGTCTCTGTCATGTACTTGTGACAACGACTTCAAAATGAGTCCATAAATATCGTAACTTTGTTTTATTGGCAAAGACGTCCCTTTATTAGCACATCTTTGATTTTTTACTCGTGAATTGTTCTTGTCTTCGAAAGGAAATATCCGATTGTTTTCGTGAAAAATAATTGTGATGATCATTAAGAAATTGTAATGAAGCAGCTGGGAGTGCGCTTAAAAGGAAATGTAAAGTTGCATTCCGTACTTTCCTGACTTTCATGGAATATGTGCACAAGCATGACAGAGGCGATGGCGGAATATGCAGTTTCAAATGTCCATATTGCCTTCACTTGACTAATCACATTCATATATTACTAAGAAATAGTAACTTTCGAAGATTATACATATGTATTCTAACTGACTCCACCGCTCACAGAAATATTCCTGGAGAAAAGCGATCTATTTTATGCATTTTTTTCAGATTTCCTTAACAAATGTAATTTTGAAGAATCTCTCATTTCCGTGCGATACGTGTGTGCTGATGTGTATGTTCAATCGCTCGGCAATTTTCTCAAGGTAACAATTACAGTCAATATGGAATTCATTGAGTGCAATTGGCGATATGAGATGACCTTGAACACAGCAGCTGTGTTGCCTCATCAGTCGAAAAATAACTTGTAGGCATTTGGGAATAACAGAAAAATTGGCATGCGTCCTACATATGTATCAATTCGAAGTTCTTAGATTAACGGAAAAACTGGTGTAGAAGTCTGCATTTTGTATGCCTTATTATGTCCACCATTTTTTCAAGAGTTGATGGCAGCAATTCTCTGGTTGAAAGCATCGGGGAGGCAAGCATACACATATATGCCAATAGGTGTGACGCCATTCTTATCGCCTTTGGTAACAAAATTGCATACACTAATGCGAGATCAGAGGCGGGCGACTGAATGGAACGGTTGCCTGGCTGCTATCCCGGGCCGATATGTGAATTAGTGATGCACTCAAGTCAACGATCGCCGAATGAAGTCTTGTTATTTATGCAAATTCGAATATGAATGGGCCGAAAACAATTCAACCGGTAAAATGAAACTTTTTTGTGCAAATGTCTTATAGGCGGAATTACGAATAAACATCTGTGACGTCGATGCACACAACTAAACGTAAACGAAGAGTAAATTCATGGAATGACGTCACTTACAGGCGAAGTAAAATTGACAAACGTTACGATGTAGTTCAGTTGTTAAAATGATGATCTGACTGTGAAAATGTTGAGCAATACTTGAGGGTTGAAAATTAAGTAAGCGATGATTCATCAATGATGTAACGAAAAGTGCCGTGCACTTTGACGATAACACATCGGACGTCGTTATCGCTATTTGCGGGGAAACGTCATCTTGACGCTACATGTAGACTACCGTTTTGCTGACGTATGTTTACGGTTATGAATGACATGAAAGTGCTAGACGTTGTGTGCAATTTGTTTCAGCAGAAATACGGCTGTCTTTGAAATTTCTTTGCCGTTCTGAGTGATTTGTTCTATTTTTAAGTGCTTCGTTTTTTTGTTTTTTTTTTCCATTTTGTTATTCGAAGTGTATCTCTCTCATTTTCCACATGGAAATAATCTAGGTATTTGTTAAGAAAAATTAAATTGTTGCCGAAGATCTTGTTCCAAATGATATAAAGGTCCGAGGAAATTTCACTTCATGCAAGCTAACATTCGATTTTTCTGAGTGAAAAGTTATCATCAATTAAATGAGGCGCGATGAATATCTTTGAAATTATGTTGGAAAAAGAACACTAAGGCAACTTGTTCCGCTTATATATGCCTTAGAATGAGATATCATAAATGTATCATAACTGAAAGCTGAATAGAAATTATAATATTGGGCATGAGCTTCGCCTAAGATAATGAGTGTATTCCTACCGAAGCAGTCGCGGTGATGGCAAATCCAGATTAGTAGAATTACGAACGGTTCCTCTTCATTTTGCTAGGAAATATGAGCAATGACTTCAGATCCTCGATCAAAGACGAATTGAGACAACCTAACATATCGGAAAGTTTAGTAGTCTGCAGAAATCGCGCCAGATTCTTCACTAATATTAAAAGTAATTTTGCATTGTCAGTGCAGAGCTGGAACCGATATACCAGACTTCCACTTGGGTTGCCAAAGCCTAGGATTACTTGAACACTTTTGATGTTTAACATAAATGGATAATCGAGCCCGTCTTCTACGATTTGGAATTGTTGACATAGATGACCTAAATTATCTCATTTAAATGGTCCATCCAATATTTTGAGCAAAGGTGACGAATAAAAACTCATTGAAATACGCCGAGAAAGAGTCTCATTATTCAGCATATGTAAAGTTGTTTTATGCTGGAACGCTTGTCGTTCTTTTTAAAAACTTGCCAGGCAAGCTTCCTGTAAAATCGCCTTTACACTTTCTTTAGCAATTTCATTTTTTTTTCTTGAATGCTGAAGCACTTGGAATAGAAACTCGTCAAAAAAGCACATTTCAACAGGAACATTTCACATCTATGTACAACCGCTTGAAAATTGTTCTTTGAGCTCTCTCTCTCTCTCTCAAAAAAAAACGAGTTTTCTGCACCATTGCATACCAAGTCGTACATCGTCCATGTCGCTCGTACTCTTTTTGCGCCAAACTTTCGCTTTCCGCAATCCGCTCTTTGTCGATATTCCATGCCATGTGCATCCTTGAAATAAAGAAAAAGGCGATTTCCACGCTCCTCACCCAATGACAAGTGGCACACCGAAATTTGATTGCGCTCGGTTTCTTCGAATTCAGAAGACTCAGAATCCGTCACCAGTTCCCGTAAAGATCTTTGGGAGCGAAACACGATGCATGACAATTGCCAGCAATGGAGGAACTCGCTGAAGCCGCCATTTCACAAAGAATTTTTGAAAGAGAAATTTTGGTAAACGTTCCAAACTGAAATATTGACTCATTCTGTTGTGCTCCGTGGCTTTAATCCCGCTACCGAGAGATCGAACAGGAAAGGTCGTCTTAAACTGTACTTACGTACAGAAATTTCCTCTGATGCTTCACATTTGCTTGAGCGTTGTTAGTGTTGCGGAGTTTATGATGGAACGACAGACGAATTGCAAGAGTGCAAAACGTCGAATAACTTAATACTGTTTTTTTTCTCCGGCTAACGATATTTTGAAGCTTCCGAACATTGAATCTCCTTTCATTTCCGGACATTTTACTAGCGCACCGCATGGCCTGCGATGTATGCGTTCGAAAGATAAAAGTGATATGCTCACGCTGTTGTAGGTGGTAAGATTCCGTCATTCCGTGGTTGATGTCGAGAGTACACGTTTTTTTGGCATTCGTTACTATAACTGCTGTCGTCTGCGTCGCATCGGAAGGCAGGTAGCATTCCTCTTAACCGGATGTGGTGTCTCTTTTTTATGCACTGTTGCGAATTTGCACCTGCAAAGGGCGTTGTGATGAAATCGATTCTCGTTCATTATAGATGGGCATGACCTGTACCATAGGGCGGCATTCTGTACTTTGCAGCTCCGTAAAAACTTGGGTGTATGATATAATTGGTCCGATCGGGATTCACTGCCGGACGGGTTGGGAACTGGCGAATAGTCATTGCGGAGGATGTGGCAAGATATGAGTCTCTCTAATTCAGCCCTCGGGCTGGCCAGTTTCAAGAGCGATGAACAAATAATGTGATATACGCATCAATGCATGCCCACTTCGATCAGTTTAATTAGCGATTAAATTCCTCTATGCGAATTCATCTGTTCTCATCCAGGCCTATGAAAATGCGAAATTGGACTGGTGTGAATCCATAAACGTTGTTGCCGCACCCTAAATTGCTTCACGGCTGATCATTCCACAAGGAGCTACACATTAAATTTATTGTATTTTTCTATTTTGCAATTTTTTCCCCGACGTTGAAATTTTCGGGATAAAGGTCGACGTGCATTGGCATGAATTAGTAGAGTTCGTTCTTTGTTGTAAAACCGTTCGCTAACTGCCAATTTAAGAAATGTTCTGAGGCAAAATTTCCACAGAAGACCTGCCTGGATGATCGGTTCGATTATAATAACATGAGGTTATCGAGCATGTTTTATGATTTGTTCGCTACTGACACTCGGTCTAATGAGCGCCAGTGTTAAGGTGCACTTTGTGCCGCTTCATGCCCTGCGATTTCTCATTTGTTTGAAAACGGATAATCAGTAATGGCAGGCGGGAGAACTTTGTATGTTGGAATGGTCACTGCAAATGACCGCGGTCACTTATGAGTAGCAACTGATTAATTTCGAAGTGCAATTGCATAGGAAATGAATGCACATGAAAATTTTTTTTAATTTTACATTAGAGAAATTAACAAAATCAAACGCATTTTTGGACGATAGCATCAGCTCGGCCGGTTTATTCTGAGAAGATCAAGCGCATACTGCAGAGATTAAATGTGGGCATAGTTGCAGGCTTCCACGGTCTCCAAGACCCCCTGGAATAGACATAGCACGAATCGGAGAGGCAAATCTGAAACAACTTGCTGAGGCAACGTCGCCAATTGGCGGCAGCATTGAAACAACCATCGCCAACGGAGAAGCTCATGCTCCAGGCGTTGCATTGCTGAGGGGGCTCGATAGTATCAAAGATGGAGAAACGACAGTTTTATCTAAGGGCCCAGTTGGTCCACCGAGAGATTTCGGCCGTTCCATCAGTAGTGCTCCTTCAGTGCCATCACCGCCAACGGGAAACGGCAATCCTGAAACCGCACTTGTTAGTCCCGGGAGCCAAGTTGCCGAGCCTTCTCCCAGCAGGCAGGTTTCATCTCAGAAAGAACCCTCGGGAAGCCGGAGCAGATCAGCATCTCCTTTGGGTCCGGCAAGGACCTTCGATATGGATTACATTATTAGTGAAACACCCCCTGCTCGTTCGTCGCAACTTTCGAACTTGCGGACACTTTCAAGTGTTGCACCGCAAAGTACTGCCGTTCCAACATTTCCTCCAGCCCGCAATCGTGGTGTGACAGGTCTAAATACCCAGCCTGGAGCGAAAGTCTCGACGAACAATGGGCTTTCCTACCACAGAATGCACAAAACCGCCAGGAAAAATCCCTCTGGTGGCGAAGCTGGCCTGTCCCTCCGATTCAGAGAAAACAGTGACCGAGGTACTGCTGGAAATGCGGATCGACATGTAAGGGATAGAAACCGCGAACTGATGTTTATTGGTGATACAGCTAGTCCCAGAAATCAGGGAGATGATGACTTTGCCTATGAAAATAACGACTTAAGATATGACGACGCATACGCGGATGGTTACCACCTCGACGACGAATCGGTAGTGATTCCTGTGCGGAGGTTGCCAGCCTATAGTTACTACCCTATACAAAACGGATGGTAAGTTTATGTCACATTGAAATTATTCTATCTTTCCTTAGACACAAGTCCTCATGATTTGGTGACTAAAATGGGTTTGTTAATGAAATGCATTCACAGTTGAGACACTGAATACATAAGTGCTAGAACTTTTTATAATGTCGATCAAATATCGTTTTTTATTCATATAAAGACGTATGCACACTCAAGAGATATTCATAAGACCCTGCCATCGTTAGGAATGTCTTCGCGCCAAAACTTTCTGGGCAATACCGTACCTGTATTTCCTTTCCTCTCCTCCTGCAGAAGACTACAGCACGGTGCTTCAACCACGTTTCTAGAAAGTGAGTGCATTGTATTCATGCTGTGGCAATGGTTCCAGGCTTCTTGCAATGTTGTACTAAGTATTTTCATCAAGAAAGCACAGTAATTACACTTATGCTGCACTTTCCGGGTCTGGGATTGTGTGATATTCCGGCCAAGCCGGTAGGAACGAATCTGTTAATGAAAACGTCTTTCACAGGGCGGTACTCTTCGTTTCTTTTCATTTTCAGCTTTCAAAAGGAGAAAAATTCCTTCAACAATGTCTTTCGCAAAGATGGCGCGTCGTAGTCTAGTAGAAGTTGCTCTAATGGGTACTACTGGGACAAAAGAAATACGTCTAGAGTGATAGTGTAAAAAATTTTTGTTTCTTCAATAGTATCTGCTCACTTTGAAATACGCACGGAGTTCTCTTGCACGAGGTTAGCTGTGATGGTGTGTTTTTTCCTGTTTACTGGGCGATGAATCACTTTGCAAAAAAATACGTTGTTTCCAAACTGCAAAGTACTGCCTCGCAAGAGAAAATGCCTTACCTTGCTCCCAATTCTCTGTTATTACGACAAATAGGCTTCTCATCTTAATCCTCTTCAGAATTGGCCCTTTTGCAGGTCTTTCGCGCAAACCTTCTATTATGGAGCGACATGGCAATATCTACAGCAGGGATAGCAGCGAATAGTTAGCAACAGCGTGAAAAAAAAAAATCAAATCAAAGCGACACGGAATTGCAGCAGCATTGTCATGTCTATCCGTGCTTGTAGATACAGTTTTCTGTTTTCTGACAGGAGAGACAGAGGAACATATATAAACAAGTACCTATATGTTTTGCATAACGTCATCGTGAAACACTTTTGCGCAATCGCAAGAAAGCGGTAGATCAAACCGTTGTGGATCAAATGTGGTGGATCGAGGAATTGTAAATCAAATACCAGTGGTAGATCCAGTACCAGTGGCAGTTCAAACGGTGGTAGATCAAATATCAGTGCTCGCTCAGACATTGTGGATCAGGTGATAGTAGAAGTTTTGATCCACCACTGCAGATCAAATATCAGTAGTAGATCACAACATGGTTGATCTAGTAATTGTAGATCGAACACCTGTGCCAGATGAAGTCAAGTTAGATCAAATGTCAGTGATAGACCAAGATATATCAGATCAAATAAGAGTAGTATATCAAACGAGGCAGATCAACTATCGATTCTTGATCAAACCAGTTTAGATTAGATTCAATTCTTGATCAAAAAAAGTTAGATCAGACAAGATCGTTATATCACCATATTAGATCAAATGTCAATGGTATATCACACTATTGCAAATCAAGTGATAGTAGTAGGTTTGGTCTACCCGGATGAAACAAACTCAAAAGAAATATCAGTGGTGGATCAAACCATGTAAGATCAAATATCAGTATTGCATCGAACGATAGTCGACCAAATGTCAATTCGAGATCAAGCCAATGTAGATTGAATATCTTTGCTAGATCAAGCCATATTAGGCCAAATATCCGTGGTAGATCAAACCATCGTAGATTAAATATTAAAGGTACATCAGAGCGTGGTAGATCAGATGTCCGTGGTATAAAAAACCATATCAGATCGAATGTCAATGACGGATAGCGAGATAGTAGACAAAAAACAGTGGCAGATGAAAGATCAGTGGTCGTTCAAAGAATTTTAAATCAAGTGGTAGTAGTAGGTTCGATCTACAAAGATGAATCAAATATCGTTGGTAGATCAGAACATTGTAGATCTAGCGATGGTAGATAAAGCACCGGTGCTAGATCAAACCATGTTGGATCAAATAACGGTGGCAAACCAAAGCATGTTAGATCAAATATCAGCGGTACATCAAACAACAGTGTGAGACCGTTTCATGGTACACCAAAAATCATTTGTAGATCGAGCCCTGGCAGATTCAGTGCTAGTAGCCGATAAGACCATATTAGATCAAATGTCAGTGTTGGAGCAGACCACTGTAGATCAAATATTAGCGGCAGATCATTCCGCGGAAGATCTAGCCAGTGTAGGTCAAATATCAGTGAAAGGTCAATGCATGGCAGATCAAATATCAGTTGTCGCTCAAATCACGGTGGGTCAGGCGATAGAAGCAGGTTTGATCCAGCGTGTTAGATCAAATATCAGAAGGAGATCAGACCAACATAGACCAGATGAACTGGTAAATCAGACGCCAGTGGTAGATCAAAAAATCACAAATCAAATATCCTTGCGGGTCAAAAAATGGCAGGTCAAATATCGGTGTTAGATCAAACCATGGTAGGTCAAATACTGACGTAAAATCGAATCACGGCAGATCACATATTATCATTAGATCAGGCCATCGAAGATCGAGCCATTGCAGAAACGAATGTCAGTTGTAGATAAAGCCACAGAAGACCAAATACCTTTGTTAGGTCAAGCCATGGCAGATCAAATATCAGTGGCGATTCCAGCGATGGCAAACCAAATACCAGTGGCAGATCGAGCAGTATTGGATTACATACCTGTGGTAGATCAAACATTGTCAGAACAAAAATCAGTGGTACATCTATGCTTGTGGATCAAATATCAGTAGCAGATCAGACATGGCAGATCAAATATCTCTGATAGGTCAAACCCTGACAGATCAAATCGCGGTTGATCAAGTATGAATTCTACATGAAAAAAAGTTGGATCAACTATCACTTTTGATTCAGGCGATGGTAGATCAAGTACGAGTGATAGATCAAACCATATAAGATGAAATATCTTTCGTGGATCAAACCATGGCAGGTCAGATATCAATATTGGCGGAGTTACATACACCAAAATTGAGCGGTAGATCGGGCCACGGACGATCGAACCATTGCAGATCACATATCCGTGGTGGAAGAGACGTCGTTGGTAGATCAAATCATGGTAAATCAAAGAGTGCTAAATCGAGTGGCAATGCTCGATCAGAGCATGACTGATTAAATATCAGCAGTAGATCAGACGATGGTAGATCAAATGTCAGTGGTCGCGCAAACCATCGCTGGAGAATTGACAGCAGAAGTTTCAATCTACAATGCTAAATCAAATATCGGTAGTATATCAGACCATGGTGGGTGCAGCGAAAGTAGATCAAATACCTGCGTTAAATCAAAAAAAATTAGATCGAATATCAGTGGTAGATCGAACCATGTTAGATGAAATATCAGCGTTGGATCGAGCGATGGTGCATCGAATCTCAGTCGTAGACCAAACGATGGTAGACCAAATATTAATCATCGCCTAAACCGTTGTAGCTCAAGTGATAGTCGTAGGCTTGATCTACCATGGGTTGGTGTACCAAGAATACTTGATACATCATTTTTTGATCCACCACTGACATTTGATTTGTCATCGTTTCATCTGAGGGTGATATTTCATCAGTCATGGTTTGATCTATACATGGTTTTTGATCTAAGATATTTCAATCTACCAAAAGATATTTGATGCACCGTTGCTTGATCTGCCAGGGACTGATCCACCGCTAATATTTGATTTACCATGATTTGGTCTACGAGTGATCCTTGATCTACCATGGCTTGATATACCTCTGATATTTGATCTGCCGCGGTTCGATCTTTCACGCATATTCCATCTACCATCCTTTGAAGAGTGTTTGATCAACAACTGATATTTGATCTGCCGTTGTTTGATGTAGCACTGATACTCATTAGATCAACCCACAGTAGATCAAATATCAGCGGAAGATCAAACCATGATCAATCAAACGATGTCAGATGAAATATCGGCAGCAGAACAAGCCACGATAGATCACATATCAGTGGTAGATTGGACTATGGCAGGTCAAGAGATTGTGCGTCAAATAGGTTAAGCGACTGTTGGCCAACCACCGTAGTACATCAAAAATGGTAAATGAAATATCAGTGATAGATCAGACCATGGTAGACCAACCCATGGTAGATCAAATACCAGTTGTATGTGAATCCATGCTAGACCTTGGAAAAGGCGAAATATGCAGCAATCGTCGTCTTACTGAGCACTATTAGGGTTGGGTTTGGTCTATATGTGAAACAAGAAATGCATACTGAGTACTGCAATCAACTTCTAATGCATTCCTTTACGACGAAGTGGCTTTTTTCGATTTTCTCATTTTCTTCCATTTGCTGTATTGCGTGTGTGACTTTCACAGCGTCTTTACTTGTCGTCATCTCGAATTTCTTTCAAAAGTTTTCATGAATGGTTGACGAGATGATTTCGCTAGTACCATTTTATATCATGTTAGGTACGGAGGCCGAAGCACGGATGATGACCCTTCTTAAGCGATTTTTCCATTTTCTTCCAAAAAGTTCTAAGCTCCGTCGAAATCAATCAAGACTTCTTTCCCCTGTAGTGTTTCTTCAAATTTCACTAGCATGAATCTTCCCCAAGACCATGGATAGGGTGATATTCTTTCAACAGGTGACGTATAAAACGAGCTGCGCGTGTGTGCGTATGCCTACGAAAGTCTACTGTGCGTTAGATGTTCCTGCTTAGCTGTGTCACAACCATCTGGTATCCTGGAATATTTCACTTCCGTCACTGATTCAGCTTTGTATGTGACATATTTTATCTTATAAAGAAATCATAACACAGCTGTTGCGTCTGATGTGTGCTGTCCATTCATGACCGTAGAAGATTCATATATTGCGATACTGAAAACACCAAAACTGCTTGCAGATACTGATTGCACAATCGTTGTTTTTAAAAAGAGAACGTATTGAAGAGACTAATCGTTGCTCTAATTCATTTCATTTCTCGAAGTAAAAGTGAAACGTATTTCTGTTGCTAAAGTTGCTCCGAATTTGGATGTTGCATTTGACGAAAATCGACAGCTAGCACAATTGTTTTTACGGGCATTAGTTGATGGTAAGGGCACAGATAGAGGAAAATAGCAGACATGAGCTTTGTCGTCTCCATTTCCGTTGATCTCGATTAGCGTAATAAGTGAAACAAAGCGTGCCTTGTAGGTCCTAACATTAGGAACAATCTTGTAGGACTGCAGCTTCAATTATATTTCCAAATTGTCTTATTGGTCCATAAAAAAGCGATGTATCAATGATACGATTTCGTGACGCGTGAATTCATCTTCTTGCAACCACATCATCATGTTTCAACATAACGAGCGCAAATTAAGATAGCTGGCTTTAAAAAAATGCCGCAGAAAGTGTCAATTAGCCGAGTATGTTTTGGTTCCACAGAAATACTGGTTTGCCCCAGGTGACATTCATTAACCAGCAATATATAAGGCGTTTCCAGAAACGATTCCTTTGTTGACTCCATATTTTAGAGAACTTCTCGATGGAGCGCAAAACTACCATTTTGCCTCTTTCAATTCGTCGCTAGTGTTTTGTTTCAACATCAATCCTCTTTGCTTCCTTTTCCTTTCATTTTTCACGTCGAACTCCAAGATCATGCGTTAAATGGCAAACGTCTGGTCATATTGTTCATCTAAACACTCCCTGGTTTGTCTGTGACCGCATTATACGACGAAAATAAAGTCATCAACAAATGCCTGAATCTTTTTCTTTCTTTTTTGGTTGAAACTCATTGTTAGTTCCTGCTGTCCGCCAATGGTTTTCTGAATTAATGAAGCTGAAGTGCCACAATTGTGAGCTACAAATCGATGAAACTTTATCCCATCTAAACTCTTCTTTAACATTTCCCGCCATGAAAAATTTGATTGTCGTACAATAATATTCCAGCTCTCCTCGTCCCTTTTCTCTCTGCCGCTCGCATTGCTGTGAAAGCCCATCGACAAGCATAATGCAACCAACATCTTTTCCGCATTGCAAAGCGCGTATTACAATGCATTGCAAAGCGCAATGTGGCCTTTATATTTGGATATATGCGTTCATCTGTATGCATTTTCCACGGGTTTGGAATAAGACAAGCGCAAGAAAATTATAAGATATAATCAGCGGCTCGGAAGAAAATCGTTTTGAAGACACGGTTCTATTAACTTTCCATTTGCCAACTATAATTCTCTGCTCCAGGGTTGTATCTAAAGATTTCTTGGTGAATTCTACGGCCTCTTGCTTATAGAGGAAGTAAGCATATTTAAGCACAGTGCTGCTGATATACGATATAAAAAATTATGAAAGATATCAGGGAAGGAAGGGTTTGATACCTTCGGCTAATGGACCAAAAATTCATATTCCTACATTCATTCTCACCAGCTTTGTGCGTGAAATGTTCAGAGCAAACCTGAAGCTACTGAATTCAGCATAACTTAGGCTTAAGCCTGCATGGATTCATCTGTGGTATTTTATGCAGTCGACCACGGGTCGAATTCATTGTGAAGTCGGAAATAGAGTTGCCATAATATTTGGGAGGACTGTCCACCTTCGGATGAAGGGAGTGAGGTGTCGGGGAGGGGGGAGGGGAAGAATTTGACGGTCAGTTCGGATTGCATCTTTTGCGCCCTTGAAGATGCTCCATCTCTTCATTTATCAGCTTGCTTTTCTATAATGGAGAGAACAGGATGCTCGTCACTTTGCAGTCATTGCGATCAATCTGCTTTTGTAAAGGAGAAAAAAAGTGTTACACCAGTGAGAACATTGCGGAATGTAAAATGACAAGTGCACCGAACATTAATATAGAAATTTAAGGTCATGTTGAAGGCAATTTCTACATATCACGAGACCTTCACATTTGTTCAGATCGTTGCTTGAGTTGATGGTTGATTCTAGAGGAATCTTATTGGTGAAGAGTATGGTTAGCTGGCGCCGCAATGCATTCTAGCCATTGTCGATAATTTCTTCCATGAAATGGATTATTTGCTGCTTTTTGAATTTCACTTGAGCACTTTTTATAGAATTATTCATTCGGCACCTAAAATTAATGACCACTCCTCTGATATTGCAATGCTTTCATTGTTTTGTGAAGTAACTCGAAACGTTCGTTGTTCCTCAGTTATAGAAATGAGAAAAGATGGCAGTAGTGATGGTATTATGTTGATTATGATATGAATGCTTGGACACCAATTCGAATTTGGATGAGAATTCATGCTGAATTCCGGCTGGTTGAAGCGTCTCTATATATTTGGTCTTGTCTTTGTGCGTAGGTAGCAGCAGTAATTATTTCCCTTCCCAAATTTCTCTTCAAGCAAGCATTCCGCCGTAGTGGCACCTATGATAGGAACAGATTATGTAATGATATATCTATATCTATATATATATATATATATATATATATATATATATATATATATATATATATATATATATATATACATCGCATGAAAGTTTTGCATCCCATGCACTGCAAGATGAACTCTGCGTTATATTTCACATTGCTCCAATAGTTTCCGAAGGAGCTGTTCATGTTCAAATGCCGAAAAAATTTACGTTTATTTTACAGCGGTATGATTCACTTGAGATTTTCACTGCGCATCGCTGTGCGCGCAACATAAAAATCTTTCTATGTGATTTTTTAAGCCTGAAGGGGACAGTTGAAGGACGCAAGCGCTATTCTCTTTATTCTGCTTTTTCTGGTAATTAGTGAAACGAGTTGATCAGGTAAGTGAGAGATCAAAAGCCTAGCTGCGGCAGCTTGTCTGACGTGCTCCTTCATTTGTTTTATTTTCTTTTCTCTTCTTTCTTTGGGACCGCCTTTAGAAGATGTTGCTCAACCACTCAATGTTTGGAAACTTGCATTACTGCCAGCTTGTATCTGTGCAGAGGGATGGATTTGTTGCAATTTGTCAGTCTTCAACAGACAGCATTCTCCAACACCGAAAGTGTAGACATCGCAACTTTTGTTTTCCAATGAACCGACGGTATTCAATGCTTCGAGAAAACGCCACTTAGAAGTCATTATTTAATGCGTTAAAGTCCACGGAAACAAAAAAGTAGATCTCGCGAAGTCGTAGTTTTCGTCGCGATTTCGATCCCATAAAATTGAAATGCCGAATAAAAGTTCATGATCAATTTTCCGTGAAGAAGACATATCGACGAGCAAATTTTCACTTGAATTCTACATAGAAAGCATCTGGAAAGGCCTCTGAATGAAGAAAGCATCTGAAAGCTTATTTCGTTTCTTATTAGATATTGCTTCAATCGGTTGGTTTTGACGGACGTAAATATAATTGAAAAGTTAAATACAATTGAAAAGTAATCCCCTCTACCTGCTACGCTGTCACCTTGTTTCACTGTGTGACAGGAAGACTAGGGACTCACGGCAAACAGGCAATAACAGCTTTTACGGTTATTTTCAGAACAAATGACTTCATAAGTTACCAACAAACTGCAAAATACCAGAAATAGTGCACTCACATTTAAATGAATCTGGTCTCCTAGGTAAATCTGGAGAATGAGCTCTTCCCGAACGACTAATCCATATTCCGCGATGGAACCAGTCTAAAATACACACTAATTTTTGCGACATTTACGAATGGAACTCTAGTCGATTTTCATGGGTCATCTTGAATGTTGCTATAGTGGGCAATCCTGAAGGGCTTTAATGGAAATGGACCCCGAATTCCTCGCTTAGAAATTTAAAGGATCATATTCGGCTCGCTACATAAGTAATGCGCTCAAAGATTCGTAATTCTAGCTTCTTTGATTTCCAGCTGAGAATTTCGAGTAAGCAAATACACATACAAACCCTCGCAGGTCGGATATATGAGCACCTCATAGGTCACTTTTATAATATAGAAGATTTCTGGCATAACAAACAAATATGCGGTAATGCATGCATTGCTCGTTAGAGTTTCGCTGCTGTTGTATCACTTACTTACTTAAATCACTTAGAAGTCGCTATTCAACGAGATGTCCCTGTCGCAACAGACAGTCCCGTGACGACGTTCCGCACGATGCCCTTCCATAACGATCTGTCTACTGCTTTTCTTCTCCATGTGTTGTATCACATGTTTTCCAAAAAAAATTTTTCTTTTTCACTACTTCATTTCCCGTATAATTATTGAATTTTAAACGTTTTCTTAATTGGCGATATGAATCTTTTGTATGGTGATTTTAGATTCTTCACTAAAGTGGAAGGATGTGCTGAGCAAATAGCTCAAAAATTATCAACACATAATCTCCTCACAAATGCGACCATTTGTAAGAGTGGATGACGCTTTCATGTGACATGCATGTGACATTGATAGAAAATTGTGGACGAAGACATGTGCTTGCGAAATTGAAGTTGAGAAAACAATTACGTGCAGTGATTTGTTTTTCGCCCGAGAAAAAACTACTTGGCCTCAACTTTGCCGACGTTTTGCATCTCATAAATCTTTCGGAAGAGCTATATTCTGCAAAGGCGTTTTTTTTTGAGATAATCTAACAATTTTCTGGTATTTTCAAGGCATAAAGTGGAGAAGAAAAGATGGCGCTCTGCTTACTTTATTTAAAGGATATGAGTTTGTAACGCCTCATTGCTCTTCACACTAAGAGCGGCAGCTTCAACCAAAATTTCGATATTGTGCTGTAGTGATCATTGTGCTATATGACGTTTCAACTGAGTAGTTTTTTTTTTTTTTTCATATTCAGTTCATAAATGACTTCAATTCTCGAATGACTCGCTTTATTATGTGCATTAATATCATCGGTGAAAATTATATCCTTTGGTGCGTTTTAGGTGGATATTATCCTCCATCATGGCTCGATTGAAATGTATTTTTTTCGCTTTCTGCACCATTGGAGTGATTACCGCAAAGTAAGCTTAAATTTATGTCTTTCATAAGTGTAATTTTTGAATGAAATTGCTGCAATGAGGATCTCCTAACCATCAATTTAATGAGGGAAGTTGCCTCTTCGTGACGTTTCTTTTTTTGCTGAGAAGTGACTCTTAGTATAAGATTTTATCGCTCGGTAGCATGCTGTGTTTTCATGATAGCTTAATAAAGGCATCGCCTGTATTGCTGTGTGGAAAAATATTCGAACGGAAGGAAACGTAAGAGCGACATAGTTTATCGAAAACGTGCAGTAAGGTTCTAGATGCGGAGGAATTCAAAGTGCTAATTTTATAAAGGTTAGATGACGTAGTGACGAGAGGATGAAAGTGACAGAATTGGGCAAACTCACGAAATTCAAGTTCACAAATTTGTAAAGGAAAACGAAAACTTTATCTGCCTTAGCGGAATATGCGATCAGAATATAGAGGCGTGAGGAAATGGATAACAGCTAATTCGAGAGAATATTGAAAACATGCAAGGGATCCAAGACGAAAGATCTCAAAATTCTATTTTTCTTACCATCAACTACTTGCATTTTGCATTAACTGCATCTGCAGCTGCATTCAGCATTGTTTCAGTGCAGCTTCTGGATAAAGGTTTGCTTAACCGTTCTTCACTTCTGTTTTATGTTGAATGACGCGTTCCACTTCATAAGTCCTAGCAGTCCGAATGAATCTTTTGAGCGTCTAAAACGAATATTAAAATGGACAGAGAAAATATTGAACTTTGCTGGGATTAGTGCAAATTTATCGACGTGTCAATACTTCAATGAACTCATCGCGGTAAAAGCGAAAGATACCTTTTCTCTGCATGAATTATTCCTTTAAATGCTCTTGCAATATAAGACAACAAAAAATGTTCCCAATTACAGGCCTGTTCATGAAGCCACCGGGAAGACGATCGATGGTGACAGGTATGTTAGAAACGACACCCTACATCGCTCACTGTATACGTCTTATGTTTCAGACCTCCAAGCATAAAGCATGCTACAGCGCAACTTCCTGAAAAATCCTTTACGAAGGAACAACGGAAACTTTATTCATAGAACAACACAACGAAGGCTGCAATGAAACAGTGGAGTATAAGAATAACACAAATGCGCGTAATCGGAAAAAGGATCGTTCGAGAGCGTGTCATAAAGCGGCACTTCAAAACATACCCAACAAATTCATCCATCAGTCTCCTAATATCTGGTACCACAAATTTGCCCACGCAAGATAGCTCTGAAATCCATACTTGGCAAAATTTGTACTTAAGCTTCATATTAAACTTGCTTGAGGGAGGAAATGCAATGTATCCATTATACACACTTTCTGCAAGAAACTGCACAAAATGCACGTAATAAAAGAGCAGTTCAATTTAGAAGCGTAGCAAAAATGCAACATATGCACATGTAAGAATAGTGCCAAATCTGATAGTGTTCTTGAATGTGTTGTGCAATAAGTGAGGAAGTTCCAGAACAATCAGGCTGCTGCGAACATAATGATCATCAACATAGGTAACGCAGAAGTGTAAAACATGGCCAAAAAAAGGTTGGAGCTCTCAACTTAATGAACTCCGAGTGAAGCAAATTTCCAAAATTTGAGCATGTTGCGTGGATATAACCGATTTCTTTTCTCCATGATGAGTGCTTTCCTAAGCTGGATAAAGCGATAAGTTTAATAATGAGGTAGATTTCGTTCACGAGACTTGTTTGATAGTCTGAGGGCTAATGGTGGTGATGTTTAATCTTAATGATAATAGGAGGCGCTATTTGCAGTGGGCTATGGATTGCCTTACATTTGTGCTTCAACTTCATTGACCTCTTATCTCTAAGAAAATTATTTAATTTGCGCGGCTACCTCTTCCGCTCAGCGATAAAATTCCATCTTCCTTAATGCATTCCAGAAAAAGGCTTCGAATGACGACATAGCTGAGCTTTTGGTGAAATTTACTGAATTCGCAGCTTTCCCACAGTTTGGCTTCTTAATATCGTTAAAAGTCAAATAAAAAGATGTCACCCATGCTTTTGATATGCATGACTTGCGAATCGAGATTTCCGAGTGTATGAGTTTTAAGGAACGAAACAGTCTATCATATTTGAAAGAGTGAACTGCAAAAAGAACAATCTTGAATCGTAGATAATATATGAGAATAATTGTCATACGTCGATGTCACAGTGAATGAGAGTTCCAATAACTCATATCAGGGATCCACAAATCTTGTGGACGTTAAAAAACGTTGCGGATGCATCGAAACGCTTATCGGAGACGATAAAATTTGGCTGACACGCTTAAAACTTAAAGAAGGTTAGGCTGGAAAGCCACGTCAAATCAATTGTTCTAGCATATCGTGCAGCAAACCATTCCACTTATACAATGAAAAACACAATTTTTAGGGCTCGCTTACTTGGAGTAAGTGATGTCTGACATTAACATTTTCAGGCAGAAAAGGACTGTCTGTAGCACATGCAACAACCCATGCACCGGCCCATCTTGTAGCGGTGTTGTTGTCGTCGATCGACCCGTTCCTGTGCCTTCACCGGTTCCAGTTCCCGTGCCTGTACCTGTTCCTGGTGGATGCACAACAGGCACCTGCCAACCTTCATGTGGAGGGAAAGAACCATGCGGAGGTGGCGGCGGTCCACCTTCCCTCTCGCCACCAACTCCACCAAAGCCGATACCTCCAATACCACCTTTAAAGCCGATTCCACCGATAGCGCCACCTAAGCCAATGCCTCCCATACCACCAATACAGCCGATTCCTCCAATAGCACCCCCAAAGCCTGTCCCTCCAGTACCACCAGTAGCACCGATTCCTCCACCACAACCACCACCGCCACCATCTCTGCCACAGCCAGCACCGCCACAGCCGCCTACAGGACCTTCACAACCCGGTGGAGGCTGCACCACATGTGAAAGTGGAGGTGGAGTTGTTGTTGTTGACAATCCAGTACCCGTACCGGTGCCCGTCCCAGTGCCGTCACCTGGTGACCTAGGCGAGTTGGGACTTTCACGTCCTGGTCCAACTCGCGTCGATTGGTATGATAGGATAACTTGGTGTCGCACATGTTGCAAAACATGTTAACTATCAACTATCCAAAGTGATGTCGGAAGTGCCCTAATTTGCCTTGGTGGTTGCTGCCTTATCGAAACGATTGCAACGGTCATCTGCTTTGTGTTACTGCTTCATAAAAAATGTTTCTCAAAAGAATTATTTCGCCTTGTTCCTTTCTTCCACATTGTCACAAGGTTCACTTGCAAATTGCTACAATAATTTCCAGAAACAGCTGAGAAATACAGCAGAAACATGTAAGAATAGATGAATATATGAAGAAACTGAAAGGTGGTAGACAGTGAAAATCACTTCATCAACGCAGATGTGGAATATTTATGTTCCGACCTTTGGCAAAGACTAAAACATGTTCTTCAGTAATTGTGAATTATTTGTTACTATTGCGACACAACCATAGTTCGAAGTCACGCTAATCTTAAAGAAATATCACTGCAGCTTAAAGAAAGGGATAGTTATATCGTCATTTGGTCGATGCCGATTCAGCCACAGCGAAACGAAAAGCTTCATTAATAACATTTTTGCAAGACCCATTTCGTTCTCAAACAACGACGGGCACCGTAATCATTTCTCTAACCGTCTGTGGCAAATTCTACATACGAAAAATCAATGCATGAAAAACATAAGATCCTGTGTGTAGTATAGAACCAGTGGCGTACATTACACAAAAAATTTATTGCAAGCATTGTGATTTACATACGAGATGATATGATTAAGGCGGGTGAATGCATGCGAAATAAACTGGGAAATTAGTGTTCGCTGTTTTTTGGAGTGCGTTATGAAAATTTTTGTGATCGCAAAGAAAATGACGAGGGCAAAAGAGAGGGACAGTATCAAAGATAACCAGCCTAGTAGAGTGATCAGCCCTCCACTTGATCGCACCTTTTGATCTTATCATTTCGCTGTGTGATACGCTTCACGATGCTGAACGCTTCGAGCGTCTTATGTTTGCGCATTTCGCAGTGCAATGAAGCCAATTTTGCGATATACCGCTCTCTGTTGTTCGATTTCACGTTTACCAATGTGGTTCTTGAATCTTACTTGAGTAGCTTCAGTGCAATCCACGCGGTGATTGTCTCTAAGATAATTTTTTTAAACAACAAATTTTAATAATTCGTTGAACTATGAGAAGGGCTGTTCTGATGAATAAGAAGGAAAACCCTTATAATCTTAGGAGGCCTTCTGGTTTGCTTTTACATCTTTTTCATCATTATTTGCTTGGTTTTTTACTGAACAGGACAAGCTTTTTCACTCGAAAATTTGGCTGGTCAAAAATTGGTGGCCACAAACATTTGGGTTCATTCACGGAGTCGGTTTATTTTACACAATGAAGCAATTTGCATGAATTTCTGAAGTAGCTAATCGGAGATATCACAAGCACAGGTAGATGAACTCAGAGATTTTTGAATTCAGGGATTCTCGAGGATTACTGTGCGATTTGACAAATGCGCTTCGGTCATTGCCAGTGACAAAAGCGCATTTGCAATAGATGCTCCTAGTATTTCGCCGATAGTCGATATATTTTTCGTTGTTCTTTCTATCCTCTCAATTTTTTTCCGCAAGGATAATAATATTTTGACTTTTTGCATATGTATGCGCATATTTTTGTTCTACAAATAGGAATGAAGGATGGAAACCTGTGACTTTGGTGCTGCGCTATTCAAATCTTGAGATGAACTTCTAACAAAATATGTTTTCATCAATAATTTATTGAATCAAATCTTTTTTTTGAAGAGAATAGAAACCCATTTCAACTATGGTTTTAAAATTCACAAGCATTACTTATGTAAGCTCCATAAGAAAGAGACTATAAAATGTTGACGCTCTTTATTCTAATCTCTTTGAAGGCAGCTGTTTCTATCGAACTGCGTTTTCCATTATTCACAAAGAAAAAATTAGAATTGATGAGATTCGTTTCTCATAAAATCAAACAGAGCAACGCAATTATCCTTTCTGGCCACATAAAAAGAATATTTGATTCTCATCCAACAATTGAGCACTCACCTATCGATTCATAAATACAACGTTATCACGAATGAAATCCTCCTCATTAATTCTCTTTTTGACTGTAAAAAAACTAAATTCTACCTCCTCCATCGGTTTCTTCCGTTCTGTCATAAAACTCGTAAAACCTTATGTTTTCATTCGTCTGCAATCACAAAAATTATCTCTCTATTTTCCAAAAATTTGGTGGAAGGCTATTCCGCTTTCGACTCAAAGAAGCTCGTAGGAAATCTTTTGGAATTTCTGGCCCGTCAGGCTTGGAATTTCTGACCGTCAATAAAAATTAAGCGGTTTATGAAAATTAGAATCCGAACCAATTGTTAACGTCGAATGATTTTAGGCTAGGCGATGCCAACGCAGCGAAACTGCGATGGTCGATTCGACGCCGCAATGGAGGGAGGATAGTTACAGAGAAATTCATGAAGGTATGCACAAAAAGAAATGAGCTTAGAACATCTTTACATATAGAACAACCTCTCCAGATAATTGAGCAAGTGACGCATGATTAGAAATACCCTTCGTTTCTACTGAAGCAATGCACATAAGTGTGGAAAAAAGATGTGGTCATATCCGCTTTCCATTCCATTCTCCTATGGTTCCGGATTGTTCTTCCCTTCTATCATTCTATTCTTCAAGCAGAAAGTTCCATTTAATGAATCGTCTCCATTTACTCGTAGAAACCGATGGCAGTAAAAAATACACAGAAACCCGCACAATGCATTAAACATGACCTTCTTTCCCTCATTTCCTTGTTTCGACCAATATATTGGAAGAATATAGAAGAAACATAGATCTAAGCATAAGTATTCCTCATAACGCTATGTTAATGAGGCTATCGCAAGCGAACACCATTGCATTTCCATTTGCAATTCAGTGCACCTATGGTACTGCTATATTAATGTTCGTGCTTTACGAGAAGACCGGAAAGAATCCGTGCGAGAGAACGCGCTTATGAGGCCTTCACTGACGAATAGACCACATGAAAGTAGTGAGAATATCTGAAAAGGATAGCGTTTAACAAGTGTAAATGTCACTCATGTCTGCGGTTGATGAGCTAACGCAATGCCAAACGATTTGATCCCAAATTCACCAATTTTAGAGACCAAAGTGGAATACTGTGAGGACTTGTTTCAAAAAAGAATTTCTGTTCGGCTGAAAAGATGAACAGGTGAATATAGAAAAAGATAGTGATAAGTGGTTCAAGCGAGCCAACCTTCTTGGCTAATTTCAGGCCATCAGTTGGTCATTTGTGAAAGAATATCTGAGATCACTTGTTAGATTGGCTTTATAAGATAGTCTTTCTCCTACGACAAAGTGTGCTGATGGCTTCAAGCAAAGACACTCACCGCTGCCAATGCCCACCCACTTATTCCACATTGGGTATCGAAATACGGTTCGACTGCTTTGAAATCTCTCCGAAGGATTTCATGTCGATAAAAGTCGTCTAGCCAAGGACATGCGCTATAGTGCATTTCAAGGCCGAAGACAAACAGTGAAAACGGTACCGAACCGAATGAATAGCACATACACTGAAATTTAAAATTCCTTATTTGCACAATGCGCTTGATATTATAGGAATGATGAATGAAACTGAGGAAATATTAGTTTTAAATGGTATTGAGTTGCTCTTTGAGTCATTCGATCGAAAAAGCGCAGTGAAAATGCTCTTGAAATTAAGGAATTATATATTAACGCTTCAGTAGCTGAATAAACGCATTCAGTTCTCTCCACTGTCGTCGTGAAATTTTTAGACAATTCGGAATTTATTCTTTTGGAGTCAGCAACAATTCAAACTCATTGAAACAACCGCAATTAATTTAGTCAATGCGAACAGCATTTTTCCACGTAAATCACATTAACGGATATGAATTTTCCATCATCGATTCTATTTATCGGCTCCTTTTTCCACCTAAATAATATCCATCGCCATAAAAAAAAAAAAAAAAAATTGAGCAATCCACCTTCACTATTCCAGTTATTTCTTTAGAGTAATATTCATCTTTATGTCATCATATAAGAATCCTAATGCGTAGATTATATCCCCTCATCAATATTGTTCTATGTGAAACGAAGTGCAATAATATGTGCTAATGGAAACGGACATCAATGAGCAGAGTGTAGTGTCATCGTTATATCGTCCTTCATTAGCCAAATTATAAAGCTTCATCAAGAGCACACTCACCGCTCGTCTCCATTCCACACGCACAATGCTAATAATCATCTCATATCCTCTCATTTCCGCAATTAACGTATGGCAAACACTCAACTTCACTAATAATTTACATGGTGCACATTACGATCATCGGTATCATTTTTAGCTGCACCAATTTTTTTTACCTTTTTAATTCATTTTTTTTGGAAGAGAAGCCCATATGGAATCAGAGTAAGATGTTCATCGCATAAATGTTAGCCAGCCTTTTTTGCAACAAACCATTACCATAGTACCGAACCTTTACATCTCCGCGGTACTATGTGGGAACATGGATGTGACAGCTAAGAGGATCGTAGAAAGTGATGGCACGACATGAAGCAGCCAAAATTGCGAGTCATGCAGCAGCAAATTTCCACCAGGAACAGGAAGTCCTCCAGCAAACCTGAGTATTTTTTCCATAGCTTGGCACTTACTAGTTGACTTCCTCTTCACGGTGATCGCGAAAAGAGAGCAAAGTTAAAAAAAATGGTTGATGAAAAAAGTGCAACATTTTCGAAACGAAAGCTGCTGAAGCAACGTGACAGTATCGTTCAGAAAGGATGTCGTAAGTGCTAGGAGACTGTTAGCTTAGCAACTTCAGCTTCAGTCATTCCGGAATTTCTCATCTGAAGAGAGCAGAGAATTCTCGAAATGACGCTTTCTGAATCACGAGAAGCCCATATTCCCCAGATGGAAATAAGTACGAGGTGCTTGCAGCGAATTCAATTTTTGCCTTTTTCCATGCTCACGAAAAAATCCGAAAGCTTTCTCGCCAATTTAGCGCGATGCCGACTGGCATATTGTGTGCAAACGCAAATTCCCAAATCTTCAGCGTTCAAACTTTGGGCGAAATCCACTTGTTGTGCTAAGCAGGATGCTCTGATTTTCATATTCATTATAAATGGTTCATCGAGATGGATTATATCATGAGGTATGGCTTCCCACGACTCTGGTGAGCTTTGATTGCATCCTTATTTTGAAGGTGACAAGTTTGCAGCTTCCGGTTTCTTTAGTGGCACAACTTGACCAGACTACTTGAGAAGCGAAATGGTGAATCAATACTGCATGGTATGAGATATAAGTAACTACCCCCTCTATTTCAATTTCCATTTCTAGCAGATTTTCTTAGGTGGTCGCAGTCAATTATGAACGTAAATGTTTCACTGTACGAGCATTTAGCGGATGAAGCTTGCTCAGCGACAGCGATACGGACTAATTATGCCTTGCATCTATTTTCATCGGTAAATAAGCTCTCAGGTTACGCATCCAATTGGAGTAGAGTCAGCCGAGCAGATCAAACACATCAGTTTAGTGACTACATTCATATTTAGGCAAGTAGTACTTCATTCAATGATATACTACCTTCTTCAAAGCATCCATTACTACTCTGACGTAGATTTTTATGCTTATTGCATGATTCGTTTTAAAAATCTTCAATTTTCAGCACATCGGCATCACAAGCAGATGCTCATCACTCAATGCTACAATTCAATCAGCGTCACACATCTAACGACATTTCAGGAAGAAAAACCCCAACGCGTTCGTTCAAAAGTTTCATTCATTACGCTAAGACTTTGATATTGTGAGGCGACTACCAGAGCTTGAATTTGAAGGCACAGAATGCTGCGAATGCAGTTACGAGCATCAGCGGAAGGTATTTTTGTGTATTTTTGTATGAAACGTCACGTACACTGACAAAAGAGCTATGTTTTGGAGCATAACTTTCGCGAGCGAAGCAAATGAAGTTGCTTTCTCGGGCGTCAAAGTTGACATAGCATGGAGAAGGAGTCGAAAAATTCATGAATGTCGCCACCACGAATTCACCAGTTGACATCGCCACAAAAAGCGACACAAGTAGAGTCGATCTGACGGTGCAACGCTTCCAATGGAGAAATGGAAAGCGACGTCGGTATGAGGAACGTGGAAACCCTTCTATTCTGTGACTTACAGCCAACAGCAATGAATTTATGATGTGAGAATTTTGCAATTTTAGCGCAGGTTGTGAAGGAAATGCTGAGCGTCAAAAGTTCCTCAGGATCGCTCAGAAAAGGGACGCTAAAAGCATCACGGTCCTAGTTCGCATGACCAATGAAAAGGAATTTGGAGGTTTGAGAGTTGCGCAAGTCATAGACGAAATGCTTGTTGAGTGGAAGCTCGTTAAATGGAATCGGCAAGTTGAATGGCATTGGGGCATAGTGGCATTGAACCCTACTTGCTGCCAGCTCACATACACTGCATGCGAGAAAACCCCTGCCAATTCGCTTTCACTAGACTAGCAGATATATTGCTTCCTTCAAGCGATCTGTTCCGTGATTACCAATCACAAAGTGACCATTGCGGACCATGAGCGTGTTCCGATGGAGCACACACTCAGATTGGCATGAACACATGACATATGGTGAGGCGGAACAGCAGTTTGCTTGCTTGTGGGTTAAATTGCTTTCATAATAGCGTCGTAAAGCGCACTCTACCCAAAATAGGCAATTCTTCAGGGCAATAACTGTATAGCGTTTATTTTGTTTGGTGTTACGAAGGGCACGACAACAGTGCGTGCAAGTGGTCGCAACCAACAGTTGCATATGCGCAGTACTTTAAATAATTGCACATTTCAAGACAACAATTACCGGTCCGTTCTCCTTTTTACTATCACGCTGGCATTAAGCCTTCATATGAGGTTATCAGTTACTTAAAAGTTGATGTATTATGCATTTTGGCTCCATTTCGATGTAGCTCAAAATCCATACCGAAATGGTCCAAATGAAAACATCGACAAACCGATAGGACACGGAAGGCATGAAAAAGAAAGCGGTTAGATTCTCCCTAGGCCCAAGTGTTGCCCACTGGTTCAAATAGAAGAAAAGGTACGGTAGTTATTGTTATCCTTACAAGCTTTCGTTAGCCGTTAGGAAAAGCTTCATCAGCGACCCCTCTTACGCATGGATATTAGTGATACAAAAACCGACCGCAATTAGAGCGGCCGATGTATAATCCGACAACGTCACCCGCCGTCAAAAGAAACACCGGTCACTTTCCCTTTATAATGCAGACATGGGGCCGCCTCACAGTTGGCCCGGTCACAGCAGGGTGTTCATTCGCTGCAACGTTATTGTTGCTTTGCTCAAAATGTTTTCCAAATTTTAGCACAAAGGAATTGCGCTAATTATTTCACCAACTTCACTGCTAATTTCTTTCGAAAGTTTTATGTGAAATCGCAATGTTCTTTCGCGACCTCACTTATAGGTACTATTAGGCGAGTTTTGATTAATGGGAAACTTTCTCAGCATATCGTAGTGTAAACGAAAAATATCCTTGTTTCAACTCTCTCTTGCTTAATCATCCATGTTCCATTAGAATAGTGCGATTTTCTGAGGATGGGAATAAGCATTTCGCAAAGTGAACCTTAAGTTAAATAGTAAGTACTCGTTCATCAGCAAACAAACGTAGCTTTCAAATTAATACGGTACGATGAGCGACTATTTTCCTCACTTTTAAGCGCTCAGTTACTCATGTGAATGAATGTGGCATCACTACATTTTTCTTCTAGCCACTCCAAGCAAGCAAACATAACAGTTGTCGCTTTGAAGCCCTCATAGCACAAACGCAATCGCCATTAACGAAAGCGATTTCTAATCGTCGCTTTATTTCTTTGACTTCCACTCCACTATGCAGCGCGGTATTGCATCTGTTGTCCTCAGCATCTCCCTTACATCCGACAAAACGTTTCGAGTAATCTAACAAATGTTTTCGCAGAAGAAGCGAATCAAACAAGTAGAATGCAATAAAGCAATTAAATGCAACGAATTTTCTAAGCACTTACGATGAGTCTGGAATTCTTCACATGACAGACGTGCCAAAGTTGTAGTGCTACGGTCACGATGAGCATGAGAATCGAAAGACCTGAGGCTAAATATTGTCCACTGAGTTGCATTTCGGAGAATGTGATTGGGAGATGAGCATTAGATCGATAGAACCATTTATCCGCTGTCAACATGAGTTGATGCTTACCACCATGTGGTGAGTTATATTGACCAATACCGGTGAGTATAAGCGTGTTGACGAGAACCAATAAAATCTGAAAAGACTCGACTCAACTTCAACAGTTTGTGGAAACTTAACGTTACTGAATAGATTATTGCTTGTATTATTGGTCACCAGCAGAAAGCATGCAAAATTACCATTGAACTAGAATAAATATGCATGACGCCCAGTATTCACTGGTGGCATTTGCAAACGGATGTGATACGACTATACTCTCTCATTTGTTATTAGTTCAATCCACTGATTGAAGAATAACTTGGCCGGTCAAAGCTAATTCTCAGACCATGCTTTTTAGCAAGTGTTTTTAAGTGTTCTTCCTTACAAACAGCACATGCAGCGCCGCAATCGGGGCTTGGTGGAGTTCAGGGGTGGTGGAAAGAAGACCGCCATATGAGATGTTCTCCGAGTAGTTTAACGAGTGGAGGAAACAGTGGCCGACGGAAGATGGGCGAGATTTGTTTAACCAAGTGACAGATGCTGATAGTCTTGAAATCGAAGCAGCCTCCGTTAGTTGTGCGTGTAATTTATTTCTTTAAAAAAATGTTCTTGAATATCGCAGCAACAAAGTGAAGAAGTGCGGAGAACTCAACTCACGCCTAGGATAAGTGATCGAAATCTATATACTAAGAGCACCACTTCAATTCCCTTATTTCATCTTGACCATTTGGGAGCCTTAAATTTTTTGCAGGTGTTAACAAAATTTGGAAGCCGTTCATTTAAACAGCTATTGTAGGCATTCTTTTGCCTAAAGCTTTCTTCGGCACATCCCGTTAAGGCAGAACTGCTTACTGCTGTGCATTTTATTGAAAATTTCTCATTTCCTCATCAGTTCACATATGAATAGCACAGTTGCTGCACAACTCAAAACGACTTTAAGAGGGAAGAATTAATTGTCTGCAGTGATCCCATTCTCATTCATTGACCAAATGACCATTGAACTGACAACATTTGCAAAAAAATCATCACGTTTTCTACAGTATAGCTAAAAATTTTGAAATCTTAATAACTTCATTAGAAAAGAGTTATTACTCATGAAACTTATTTTCAGGACTCAAGTCGTGAGTGATTCTCTTCACCTTCGTAGAGAACATCCCACCTCTGCAGATAACAGGTGCTGTTCTAACACGCAGGGCCATGAAGCTTGAACCCATAAGGACAATGAGAAGTCATTAGTCAGGTGATGGGGTCGAGTGATGCATCGATTTACGGATCAACCGTCAGAGATGATTGCAAGTGTTATTTTTTTTGCTCGATAAGCTGTCTCGCGCATAGGGTACATTACGATCTACCATTTAGAATATTTCGTTCTCTGTTTCCTACAAGTCAATCAGCCTTATTTGCTCAAAGGGTCACCGGTTTTTTTTTTGCTCTTTTTTGCAGGCTTGTTGACGATCTCAATGCACCCTCCTCATTGAAAGGATTTGCACTGTGTCTCTGTCGTATCTATTGAAGCGCAAATTAGTAAATGGCATATTACACACGCTATTTCCATGATATTTTGGTATCGTTAAAAATTTAAAACAGAGAGGTGAATGTGCGAAAATATTTTCCATTATTATTTATTAGTTCTTATTGAAGTGATGATGTGTTGATCGAAACAAGCACTTCGAGATTATTTTTGCCTTTTCGCCGTCAGTAATTAGCTCAATTTGCATGCATTAAACATTCGTATCGAACTACACTGAGAGAGGCTGAAAGCTGAGTCGTCAACAAAATCAAATCACGTTGCGTGTCACTAATCAATGCTTACCAATGCGCATTGTTTGCGCAGCAAAGGATTAGACATTAACAACGGAAAAAATTTAAGTCACCTGAAAAATTGTGATCACCCATATTAATTGAGCATATGCTTAACAGTGGACTAGATTTGAAAGTTAAAGTAAAAGCAAGCAATTGCCGTCTCGTGCAATTCCGCATTATCGAAGCATTGCAACGTCCACTGGTCACAAACAACAAATTTACAGCCCAAAACTTTCAAGTGGCCAGTCTATTCAACTTCCTAGGCGCCAGTATTTATATGTTCACAGATGTTGCAGCTGTAATCAATTGGTCCCAGAAACTTCAGCCGTGTGGAAAAAATATTTAAGAAATTATGTCAGTTTGAAATACTTCAGAGGTACGGCGTAGAGGATGGGATTGTAGGTAAAGGCTTCGGATCACACTGCAAAAGGAAACGTGATGCCATCACCCATATTTATATAGCTATGCAATGCGTTATTGAATTCAACAGTCCACCTCCGATTTTATCAACTTCGCAAATTTTGACAGAAGTGCCTCATATTGGCGGAGTGGCATTGAGTATGAACCTCTATGTATTTATGAATCGTTTTATGGAGTTTGCGTTTAAATACACACACTTGGGCTCCCATGATGAGTCGATGTGTGTGCAACTAGTCGGGATACGTATAGAAACGTATTCTGGTCTGTCTCAGTCTGCTCATCGGTCTATCCCGTAGTCTGACCTATAGTCTGATCTTCAGTTCAATTTTCCTCCTGACTAATCATCCCTCTTATAAGCAAGTGATAGCTAAAAGTGCAACGAAACTTCCAAGTTCCTGCGATTGGGTGGGTACACGGCGATATAATTTTATTGGGCAAGGGTCCGCAAAACTCTCCGCTGCACAGGAGAAAGGATTCTTAAAAAATAACATCATAGCTTTCAAGCAAGTGACCAGAGATTTCTTAAGCATAAGCTTGTTAGCTTTTCAATGTTTTTTCAAGTTCTCAAGAGAATCTGCTTTATGAAACATTGTTAGTGGTACATCTACTCCTTACGAGCAAACGAAAACATTTTTAATTATCAGTCGAAGCTCATTAGTATCCGTTCCCTCGAAATTGAGCACAATGAAATGTAAAAAAAAAAAAGAAAATTGATACAGCCTAAGCGTCGGCAACCGCCATAAAATGTGCTAGAAGATAAATATTTCATTTAATGCATTTCTAATTATTTATTCGGACTTCAACCGCGTTCATTAGATGTCGCCTTAAGGAAGAGACGAGACAATCGCTTTTCTTTTTTTTTTCGATGCACTCTTCCAACGCGTATAACGGGTTTGATCTTGCATATTCATATATGCTTCATATACATACGCATTTGTATATCTTCACTGCCCAGCACGTCTGCAAATCCTTCGGAGCAAGCAATTTTTTTTTCACGTGCCCTTCATTAAATTTCTCTCCGCGATCCTTATCGAAGTCATAGCTTATGATGGACGAAAATGCTCACTAATAAAAAAGTACTCTCAAGCGCAGTTGTGTTTACTAATTTGAGTAATAAATTCAAGTCACTGACCAAATTAGCTGTCCGAACCGAGAAAACCACACGTCCACCATTGATATCGGTTTGTCGACGTGAGTCAATTTCTGACTCAAGCGCTTGTGCCACCAGTATGAGCCTGAAAATTTATTCATTTTCTCATAATCGCTTTAAAATGAAACACATCGGAGCACAACTTGTTAATTTTTGAGCCTCATTCAGGTTGGAACTTCATTTAAGGTTATTTCATAATCGAATCTAAGAGAATTACATTCGGCATGTATATGGACTGCCTGAATTTCATAAACAATATCCTCCTTTGCATATTATTCGGATAAAAACGTGGGATTGTGGGTGATCAGCTGAGGTGCGCCGGTTGACACTCATTTCGGATGCATTCATCAATGCATTCTATATGGAATTTTTTTCGGACGACATCAGTAGACAATTATGGGAGGCATTTGTAATTGATACCATTCAATGCAAACAATAGGCTTGATGAATTTTGCAAAAAAAGCTTGCTTCCTCTTCGTTTGACTATTTTCCCGGAAGTTTCGTCGTCTTGCATCGCTTCGAATAGCGTGCCATGCTTTGACATATCAATCTAACGCCACCAAAATTAACGTAATTCCCCAATAACGCTATGAGAGTGTCTCGAAATAATACAGCACGATTGGCTCTTTATTTCGGGATAACGTGAGCAACGGACCCGTGGAGGAGATATATCCATATCAGACTTCAAAACAAACCAATACTCGCAGCAATTTACCAGCAGCCTTAACTTTTCGACGGGTCGAAAAATTTTCGGCCTCTATACTTGAATTTAACACTTTCGGTAAAACCATCAGAATTTTTCTTGCCATCATGTTCTGCAAATTTGAAATATAGCTATGAAATTACTCAAAGTGAGACGAAAAAGGCGAAAAATTGAAGCCGAATTGTTCAGCTCAGTATATGCAAAAGTGGATATCGTACGTCCCAAACGGGCAAAGCAGTAAAGGATAAACGCGTATTTGCGCCTCTACTATTTGCACTTCCAATTGAAGGAATGAAGGAAATGGGCGGAAAGGGGATAAAATAGGGATTGTGGATGGAAATCATGCGCTAGGTATTACGTTTTTACCACTTGACGCAAGTTTTCTATTTCCTCCTCTATCTTGCCCATTAAAGATGGAAATACGGATGTTGGGATATGTATGACGCAGCGGACGTTCAACAATCGACAGAAAAATCCTTCCAAGTCCAGCATTTGATGGGAAAGCAAATAAGTCCTGTCATTACAGTTGCCACCATTTTCAAATGAGAGGAAATCATTTGTCACTATTTTTCTATGTGCCATTATTTTCGTTTCGACACCTAAAAAAGTTTAAGCTCGAGGCTGCATGAGGAAAAGAGGAAGTCCTCCATTTCGATTTCCGGCTATGGTCGAAATAAAAGGAGCAGAAGAGATGGGATTTCTTAATGTGAAACTACCAAAACGATTGCCTCAACCTGTCTGATCATGTTTCCTGCTGCGACAACCGCCTACCAATCATACTATTGTTGCCTATTAAGAGCTCCGACCAGTTTGGATGAAAGTGAAGGCAGGAGCTGTTGAATCTACTAGATGAAAAACCTTTCAACGACCGTCGAATCTTCTCTCTGGAAAGACTTCTACAAGCTGTCATCCGTTGCGACCATTATCGCGGGGTAGCATGGATGCGTGTCGCAAGTACATCTACCTGCGAGAAACAGCTGCAGGAAAATTTATCGCATTGCATTGCTAAAGGCGGCTAACTATCCGAAATCGGAAGGCAATCCGTCTTATGGTGGAGATGAGTTGAAGACCAGAATAACAATTGTCTTCAGAAGAACGCTGTCTCTTTCCTCAAGAGAACAACGATAATCGGAGTTGAGTGACATCATTTACGCATTGCATATTGCTTTGAGGCAAAATATCAAATAACTAGTGGCTGAGAGAAGAGTTCGAGTTGTGTTGTTTGGATGCGAGACCACTAATCAGTGAATTATCCGAAGGTTAGCGCTCTTTTAATGAAACTTCTATATTTTACAACGTATTTTAACGGTATTCATTAGGCAATAACCTCATTCTTCAGTCTACATTTTTCATGTGAATCGTTTCGATATGTCATTCCAAAAATTCGCCTCCTTCAGACATCAAAACCAATATTATTTTATAGCACTAACATTTTTCAAGATTCGTTTCAGGTATGTGACACTAAATGCGAACTTTCAAGTTCACAGCCGATATATAATGAATATTTGTAAAGCGATGAAATGTTATGAGATTTCAAAGGATTTCCACTGTTGTGATATGAATACTTATTTTTGCGTAATTGGTTTCTTACGGAAACCAAGTACAAAACAAACTGTGCATAATGATAAGTGCTCACTAAAAGACGCATCGCAAAATAACAAAAGAAACAGCATTTCCGCAGACACATCTACGTGTTCCGCACGCTCTTTTTGCGCAAAATTTCGAAAACTCATTTCAAAAACACAAAACAGAAACAGGCTCATAGCCAGAAATAATAGAGAGGAAGTACGTTCGGAGAACTGGTGCTTTTACTTTGAGTGGCCCCACCAAAATTCTCCTACTAGCCCAACGAATAAACTTCGAATGAAGAACGACCCCCATAGAAATGCAATAGAGAGAAACGAAAACTTGTCCATCTACAATTTATCCATATATAATTCACCCCGAGAAACTCTATGAGAGTAGAAGCAGGCTTTTGGAAGTTTGAGATAAGTACTCTTTCAGACTTCTTTTCACGAATGAACAGGGAGGATCCTACCTGTTGAGTGTACCAGTCGATGCCCTTCGCTCTTGGTTGCTCTTCTTCTCAAAAATTTCTGCTTCTTTAACGTCATTTTTGAGTGTTGAAAATTCGTTATTGTTTGCTTCGTGCATAATTTCATTACTTCGAGCACCATATATATCGCCAACCTGAAGAAAAAATAGAAAACTGGTTAAAATCTAGGCAAAAAAATAAACATTTATTTAACATTCTTTCACCTGGAAAAGGAAGAATAACAGTCAAGGTATCAGCGATAAGAAGGTATACCATAGAAATTTAACAGATAAGTGGAAGTGGGAAAAATGGACGTATAAGTTTGTAGAAAAGTGGAATATGCAGAAAGTATTTTACGTTGCGATGGGAAACATTATTACAAAATATAGGGGGATGGTGCGAAATGAAATTTGGCTATAATATGGGAACGCATAACTTGGGATTGATGAAAGCAGCTTGAATGCGAACGTGTGGAAAATTTAATAACTGATGATCAATGAATGGAATACTTTATTAAAATAATCGTGCTAGCAGAAATGAATAAGGTTTTGAGGGCAGCAAAAATCATAGTACGAATGACAGTGATAGTAGTGACGATAAGAATGTGAGCAGAGACTATAGTAGCAACAACAATAGTGGTAATAATAGCAATTATTATGACTGTTTCTATTACGATTATTATTATTATTATTATTATTATTATTATTATTATTATTATTATTATTATTATTATTATTCCTATTTATTATTATTAATGTTATAATTATTATTTCAATTAATATTGTCATTATTATTACAATCACCACTGTTATTGTTTTTCTCACCAATATTTATATTATCATTGCTGTTATTACTGTTATTATCGCTGTTCTTATCAATTATCAGAATCGCTCCCTATTATCGAATATTTCATGGTGACGAGTAACATCAAAAATTAATTTTTCTGTTATAGTGCACAGAAGGAGAAGCGAACAAGCTGTTAGCGGTTCGCGAACATCACAGAAAACTTCAACCATTTCTCATTACTTTCCACTAACGAAAATCGTTACTTTCTAGTGAATTTTGGCAATGATCGGAGATTGTGATGTTATATAACTTGAGATTATAAACGACAGTCATAGCACTATCTTATCATCTGCATACCGCTTGTTGATTAAAAGGATAATACATATTGAGCTCATCATAAAGTTTTGTCACTTATCGATAAGTGAACAGCATTAATACCTTTTATTTCACAATGAACAATTTGACAAATTTCGCACATGGTTGCAGCGTTACTGTTGCCTTTCACGGAATGCTTTAAGACAAAATTGCCTCATTTTGCATTTGCTCAAAATGTTGCGAATTTGATTGGAAATAGAGCTCAGCAGCCTCATATAGCACTGCTTAAATATCGGCGTTGTACTTTCACGCCTCAGTGAAAAAAATGTGCAAATTTTCTTCCGAAAACAATGCTTGATTTTCGGCCAATCCATTCATTGCAAGATAAGAGCTTCTTTGCGGGACATAAGTGCATGGAAGTACACCATTTAAATACATAGCACAAATCAGCTCACACTGGCAAAACCATACGAGTGTGACTTCCGCTTAGCCATCTGCTGTCATAGAATATCCCCTCTAACGTGCACCTGCTGAGAAAGAATAAACCTATCGTGTTGCAAATTGCACACCTTTGTCTCAGTAATACCTTCAATTCTCCTTTACAAAAGCGCCTATGCTTACGGGAACTATTTACTTAGATCAATAACGCGGCAAAACAATAATGCAGTGGTATTCGACAACAGAATAACGAATATAGATTTGCGTTAAGAATGGATCGAACTATTGCAAAATCTTCTTGAAAGCTTCCGGAAGCTCATTTATAACTCAATCTCTCGAATAAACTATGCCTTCACTCACAAGCTTTCAACATATGCACTCGCATAAACCATCATGGTTCTATCTCTAGAATTTGCGCTCAAGGTTATCCCTAACGGCTTGCAACACTTTCCAGCTGAGGTGCTCTTTAAATGAAGCACATCTTCCGTGAAATGCAAATATTACTCCACTAAAGCAGATTACGAGAGCTTTTATTGGGTGGAGATTGTGGGGGAGCCGATGAAACTTATGCTGACAGTAGCCCTTTCTCACTTTCTCACTCAGCGAAATTACTCTCGCAAAACTCGATGAAAATGTGACTTAGGATGATTGCTTAAGATAATGCGATATATTTTAATTATTAGCAATATTTCAAGGGAAAAAAATTGCTACCAACAGATTTATTCAATTTAATCTACGCTCATGGAAAGAATTAGCCAGTAATCAATAATTGCGTTGAGGAAGAAATATAGAAAAAAATTGCTTAAAATTCTTAGGCCATATGTTAATTTGGTCTGATGCCGACAAAAGAGTTTTAAATGGTGCGATGCGAGGTCACTCATTAAGCATAAGTAGGCGGCTGTGGCTGTTTTCAACTTTTTTTTTTTTACGATAAGTGTTCATACGAACGTTGTCGTTGTTTTGCGCTGTTTGTCTGGTTCTACAGCCCAAGTTTCAAACCGGCCTCCATGAAGCGTTTTCCATAACTCCCAATCCACTTATTCCAGCTTCTAGAATTTTGTCCATTAGAACGCCACATACAGCACCTGCTCAAAGAGTACCATATAAACGAAATCATATGAACACTTTAAATGACCTCGTGTAAATTCCATCCAATCTTATTCAACGATCAAACTCAAACAATGCAAAGATCACAGACATTTTATGATGCATTTTCGCCGGATTATTACTTTTCACACTGCAAACTTCATTTTGTGCTTCAAAGTTTTCAATATTCCCTTAATCCTTCCACGCCACGAAATCACTCCAATGCGCATCAATGACGTTGAGAATTAAAAATTCACCGAAAATTTTGAAATTCTAAGTTAATGTACCGTAATTAGATTTTCGTAAGAGTGACAAACACTTACCCCTCGGTAGCTACGAAATTCTCTGGGGAAGACGAAGTTAGCCGGTATTCTTTCATGTAATCGTCGTGGTATCGACGAAGTTTCCCATTTGGCGAACGGTATGTGAGCACAGGTACTCGCACTCCTCAGTGGAGATTCTGAAGAGATGATCGTCTCTCCGGTAATACTAAATTGTGAGAGTGGCGTCGTCACATTACTGAATGGGGCGTAACTCATTATTGCCGAATCAATGCATCAAATTCTCATGCATAGGTGAATAATTGTAGAAGTTAATGAAACAATGCGATCGACAGTTTCAAAGATTGTCTGCACCAATAGCCTGAACTGTACATCTTAGCTTGTTTCCGCTTCCCCATCGAAAATTGCAAGAATAGTTACGAAGAGGAATCTCGATGGATCAATAATCGCGATGAAAGCTGGGAAAGACGGTAGCAGGACGAACCGTTTGACTTCTCTGTCACAGCGTTTGTCTCTTCGAGAAGTGACAGTCACTAGAGAATCAGAAGAAAGCGTTAATTTAAGTTGTGCACTGAATGCAGTTCATCGATCCCAAATAACAATGTCCTTGTATCAGAGAGAGTTCAAATAAACGCAATAGACCGAACTATTGAATGTTGTTTCGAGAAATATGCGATGAACATTCCTTGTAAGCTGGAGGAGACTCGAGCATTGCGTGCTCATGAGATGCATTGAAAACAGAATCACGGAAGTGGGCGTGGCTGTCATGTCTTGTTGATTGCACTCATGCAGCAGCTCACCTCTCATAATGCTGCGTTTTTATGTCTTCTAGATGCGAAGCACAGAGGTCATTGTTGATTGCTCTCGGGGAATAGCGAAGGCTTCCCTACCTTCATAGGTTGTACTAGGTGAATTTGAGCGATTTCATTTTGGTTGTCGTGGAAACAACCAAACGATCATAGGCGACGTCTATGTATATCCATTGATAATTATACAAAATTTATTTATGTCCTTATTTTAATTTATATTGGTGTGCATACATTTATGTATTTATACTCACATTAAAAACTTTAAGACAGTAGCCTTATTCTTTCCGAGAAATAATAATATTAAATAGATCTCAAGCTCTTGCTGCTGAGCTCAAGTTTAAGGTCGTTAATCATCCCAGTTTCAAAGAATTTTATCACAACGATGGATCGAGGATCCGGAACTTCACGAAAAAGGCCTTTTGCACTATTAGCGGCAATGTGGGAATCACAGCAGCGGAAAAAGAGACTGAAAGTTTGAGACTCTCCTAGGAGAAAGGCAAACTAAAATGTAAACAATAAACCAGAAAAATAGCAACATAAATAGCAGGCTGATTGAGTAACTGTATTAGGGCTATGTTCAGGATGAGCAATTTATTACGGATTTCAGAATTCCATAGATAGTTTTGTGAAATTGCATCGTTTTCATTAAAGCTAGAGCACCTCAGTATTGCTTCGGTCGATGGAATTTCCAAAAAAGAAAATCTATAAAAACACCGGAAGTTTTGTGTCTCGAAAAACAGAATTATTTACTTGGCCAATCGATGGCTACTAAGCTTAAATTGTTTAAAAGGTGTCTGAACAACTGAACTGTCAAAACCATGAGTGACACACGACTTCCCTTTAAGAAAACGAACATCAGTATATTCACGGTCTTCAGAAAGAGTGTATTGAGGGTATTTTAGAGACAAAGCGAGGAATGTGTTTCACCTTAGTACCAATCTCCAGTGATGTCGCTTATTTTCACGTCCTTTGCATAGTGAACGCACAACTAGTCTCATAACATACTTTTTATTTCGATTTACATTTACATAATATGACGTCACTGCGTATGTCAGGAAGACTAATAGAGAATTTTATGCATCAAGATGAAACATCCGACATATTATCTAATACGGCCGCTTTTTGAGCACAATCCATCGAAATAATGAGGCAAAAAAACGCTGTCTAGAAAGTGATAAAATATTGTTTTTGTTCGCACATTTCATATATTCCATCGACGATTTTTTTTTTTCAATTGCCAAAAGCCATAGCACCTTGGATTAGACGAACAACTAAGTCTAACTGGAAATACTCGTTTTGTGATAACAAATTGAGAGCAGATAGCGACAAAATAAAACACTCCAATAGTTACTCCTTCAACATGAACAACTGACATAAATTGCACCCTCTCAAATACACTAAACATAGGTGCTTTGATAAAGTGAACATTTATGATTCCTCAAATGATCTATATTTTTGAGTTACTCCACCACTGGGCGTATGTAGGTCAGATTTTTTTATTTGGATAGATCAATTAGATATTCTCCAGTACTGATGTAGTTCGTAAAAAGACATTTTTGTGAATATATGAGAAATAGAAATGTAATCGGACAAAATAACATTGACGGCCTTCGATCCCTCGAGATATACCAATAGTAGAGCAAAGAAATGCGGCACATAAGGCAAATGTTGAGCGCTCTTAGTCATCGTAGGCAGCGACAAGCAGAATTCTAGTGGTCGAGATCGCAAGAGCACGTATCGTGCCAGTTTCGCTTGCACACTTCCCAAATTGTTGTTTGTTGCGGTTCTAAATTTAGACTATTTGAAATGCCCTTTCGTGCCACATTGGCCGATGCGAGCAGAAGTCTCTCTCCAACTTTTTGCTTTTCCTTCGCCATGAAACCTAATTAATATTCCAGCCTCACATTGGGACATATGGGCGAAATTGCGTGTGTAAATAGGCAAAACCGTGCCAGTGACATCAAACACCAAACCCATTTCTCCAATATTCATAGAACTTTTCTGAAGCACTGTTTCATTTTATATGTTCCAATTTTCTTCGATCTTCTGGCTCAAATTACGGCACCAGAATCTCAGGGTTGAACCAAATTTTTTTAAAACCAAAAACTGAACTAGAATTCTGACACAACTATTGGTGTTCGCCAGGAATGTGATACAGGAAAGAAGTTGGCGAAGATGTCAGTAGTTCATAAATGAAATCCTGCCACAAAAATCCCCTTCGAAGAAAAAGACCCTCGGAGGAACTTACTTTTCCTGGTTTTCCCTACCCACAAGGGGGAAAATAAATTCTCAGCACCCAATTCCTTCTCAAAAATCGAAACAGTATCCTATTATCGCGCATTTGGTATGCTGTAGTGGCACCAACGGCAATTCTAGGAGGAAAAGCAAATTTCTCCTCAACGCATCTTCCATCTGCTCTTTAGATTTAAACAGATTTGTAACCGCCGAGTGGAGTGTTTCAGTGGGTGTGAAAGTGAGTTTCATTGATGTTGGAGACGTTATGTCCGCCCCAACCACCCCTGTTCAAGCATACGCTCTAGTTGCCTTAAGCCACTATCTAAATGAATATATTTTACTGAATCTTCTCCATCAATATGTCTATTCGAAAAAAGAGAAGCAAATCAAACATCAGTCAGCTGATTAGACCTTTACATTGCTCTTGAATGTGGAACAAAGAAGGAAGTTTTTAACTTCAATAAGCGATTTATGGAAAGCGATAATTCTCCCCTTTTGAATGAACAATCACGATCCGGCAGTTTAAGGTCAATAAATTAAATACACAAATACGAACGAAATCTCACATGAATTTTCCTTTCAGAGTTATCAATTTCGAGAGTGTAGAACTCAGTTCAAGTACGATACGACGTAAGCAAACATAATCAGCTTTTAAAGAATTAATAATTCTTAGAGACGATGTTGCTGTAGATATATCGGATTAATACATCTAACCAAAATGCCTTTTGCGTCAACAAATACGGCACTAAAGCAATCTAAAGAAGGCAAATTTTCAAAAAGAACGCCAATTGTCGAAACCATTCACTCTCTCCAACGGCCATATGAGAATGCCAACGAATGTAACCTCTAATTTATTTTGTTAAAGAACGTTGAGAGTGTTATCACATTTAACTTCAACGAAATTTATGAGAACATTGTTGAGATTTTTTAGAAAAATTCGATGCGAAACATATGCGAGGAGCCAGGTGTTTGTGTAGCCCAATTATCGAATAGTTTCCGCTGTTCTATTGTGGCTGATTCTAATCGCTTTCTCTGTCTCATTCATTCGAAAAAAAGTGTTCAAGATGCAAAGAGGAATTCTTACAACATAAATTCACACTTCTTATGCCCACTGTTCTGGTTTTTAATCAACTTTTGGTTTTCTTCTACTCTTGGGAATCACCAATCAGGATGTCTTGTAATTTGCGGCTAACGAGCATGTCATGGTCGTTTTTACTCTGTTTAATGCTGTTATATTAACTCATCGATAGCATGAGGATTTATTGTTACTGTAGAAAGGATTCACGTATGTACAATTTGTTGTCATATTGCAATATACATATCGATACCTGTGAGTGCACAATGACATGATAGTAATTCTTGAAATTAGCTCCTTTAAGCAATTACAGCGAACCGAGTGCCCTCTGTTACGATGAAATAGGTACAGATTGTTCAACGATCATAGGCGATCGTCTTCGAACTCAAGGTTGCTGAGATACGGATTCCTTACTTTTGGCTGCCAACGTAATTTCAATCATCTGAAAAAAGTTATATATTGCTAAATGCAAACGCATACGCGCTTTAAAAAAGCGATCGCCGTCGTGTCTGAGCGGTAAATAAACCATGTTAGCTCAATCGTGGGAACTCACTTTACAACCACTGGAAGAAACAAAGAATTTGAAGCCTCGTGGGGCACCACATGGTATTGTCGGGTATTCCTGTTCATGGACCCACAATCATGTTGAGTTTCAGGAGATATCAACAACTTCACCTCATTCCCGATGGACGCTACCTTACAGCACCGTATTTATGATTATCGTTTACCGCGTCATGCTTATATTTTATGTCCTTACATTTATAATTGAGGGAAGAGCCTTTAGCATTTTAGTATAGTTGCCTTATTTCAAGCGCTGAATGCATATTGATTACCGGGTGTAGATCCTTGCTTCGACGACAGCTGTTAGTTAAGCATTCGTATCCCCATGGGCAACACGACCGTCCATCAGGACAGCACTTCGCATTTGGTGCCGGGCAGCAGCCTACCCAAACTGAAAACACAGCGCTGATAATAAAATCAACGAGTCTGTTAGTTTCTCCACTAGTTGTCTTACGACTTTCGCATTTTTTTCCTATAGTACAATTTCTTATGTTTCAACATTCTAAAGCATATCTGACGTCCCCTTGGTACCATTATTTCGCTACTTCGATACTTGGTACCGTTTCAAACTTCAGCTCACAAATCTACTTCGAGGTGCTGATACCGAAAAGTTGATAGTATTGATTGAACCATCGAATTGCCGTATAGATGATAAAAGTAGATCTTTCTCTTGTGCTGTACAATACAAACACTATTTTTAGAAACCCGATGAATAAAAGAGAATTGGCCATTTCTCCTCCGGCTGCATAATCCTTCACTATCGTAAGTGATAACTTACATGCGTCAATACGGCAACATGTGTAACCAACGCAGAAGTTCGGTGGACACAGTGTATTTTGAGAGTTCGTCAACGTTATGATGCAAACAACTGCAAATTAAGTTACAAAAACATATATGAAAATTGTTCGTAGTGCGTTATTCACTAATATTAGCAACGATATTCCTTGCACAAGCGTTTTCTTCAATTGTAATTAAAAAATGGATTTATTAAAGTAGATATTCTTTTGTGGACTAAGCTGGCAACTTGTCTCGATCATTCTACAAACCCATCCATGCTCACGCTTTCGGCAATTACACTAAGACAAATACCTCTGCAGGCGTTTTGAAGCCCTAGCTTCCTGAGGCGCCACAGAGGTGTTCGAGCAATCGGAATGCCGGGGAGATATGAGAGACCTGTTTCATTGGCATAATTTCCTTGTTAGGGATACTAGAGATCGACGTGGACTTACTAGTGAAAGCAAGCAGAGTCTTCATTGCTGCAGCGAGGAAGTCAGATTGGTGAATGCTGATGACTACATGTACCACTTCTTTTATCCACATTCTTATCGACTTCTTCTCATCTAAAAAAATTTGATATCAGTTGTTTACATGCAAACTTAGGAGGCAAACAAGCCGTTCATGCGTGATACCCTTGAATAAAAGGTGACGATATAATTTTTTGCTGCAATCAAGCAATCTTATGCTAGGAATTGCAAAGCTTATCATCTCAGAGAACATCGTTATGCCAACCGTCCATTTAGTACAAGAAATGATCATTTCATATTTTCTGTTTCAAATTCGTAAAGTATTTGCATCATTATAAGGTAAATAGATCCTCGCAATATCCTATCTCGAACGACCGGCAACTAACGTGAAGTACGGGAATGGCAAAACCATTATTATCGCGTAAAATGTTTGCACATTCAGAAGAAACTAAGAGAAAATACAATATGGAAATGTTGGTCTCTTGATTTCGAGATAGCGTCACTTGAGATGGAACCGTATTTTCTGAGATGAGAAATTGGTGGCTACCAGCTCTAATTAATTGTTACTCTTTACTAGAAGAATGTCGCAAGCTCATGCAGCAATGGTCTATCATAGGATTTCGGAAATCCGGTTCACAGTCTTGAGTCATAGTTCCCAATAACAAATTTCTTGTTGTGACACGTTTCTCCACCACACAGCCTCCGTCAGGATGTGGTATAAACATAGATTTTTATTATGTCCGACCATTGAATTCCGTACGCTATTTATAAAATGAAATGATCCTTATTTTACAATTTCTTCATGCCATATTTGTAGACTGTGGTGCATGTACAGTGTGTGGTACAGTGCAAAGTTCCACACAACGGCTAATACATAGACGTTGTGCCAGCCGGTGTTGTCTTATTTGGGTGGCATTGCGTGCGCACTGTGATGTCACCTCAATACATATTTTATGTCCTTGGAAAGACGCCTAGTGAAAAGGAACTTCGTACAATCGTCAATCTTCTGGAAAACATTACAAATTTCATGGAAAAGACTAAGTCTAGGTAGAACAGGAATTCCCGAATAACTCTTTGCGAGTGTGGTCAGTTTTGTTGCAGCAGTGCTGTTTAGCGCATCCTTTGTGTCCTCTCAGCTGAGTATACATTGGGTTCGATGAAAAATTTGGAAAAAGCGCATGCCGGAAAATGTAAATATTCTCCCCTAGCGATCAAATAACGCTAGCACGATAAAAATCCTCAACTTGAATTCTTTAGAATATCGCTGACTCAAGTTCGATCTATTCCTTGTTAAAAATTATTTTTGATCTCTCCATCATTTAGCTCTTAGAAACACTCCAGTTTGCCCCTACACATGGCTGACGTATTCACCAGTCTCGCCTCGCTAAAGGATGTTGCGATAGTTTCAGTATTATATATTTTTTATCTTTTCATTTTTCGAGCATGAAACCTGTTTCGTGCAGATATCGTTAATACATGAATTCCTTCACCTTTTAAACTGTCGTTGAGGTGTTTCGATTATCGCACCACTGACGTTCTCATGTACCAAATTCGTTTTTGTCTGAGCTAATGCTTTGCTGACGTTTTCCATTTCCAATATTATGGCGCATTTCTTAAGTGATATTGAAAAACGAAAGCTTTATCAAACTAGTGGCAGTATATCGACTGGTTATTTTTTTAGGATAGTTTATTCACATTTTATAATCGTGTTTGTTAGGAACTCCTCATTGTTGATTTCCCTCTTATTATAGAAAAATTTTGAGCTGAAATTCGACACAAGATGTATTTTTTTTTCATATTCCATCGATGTAAAAATATCATTTCGCTGTGATCAAATATGCAACACATTTCCAACTTTTATGCATCACGTGCGTTTTAGTTGTTTACTTAATCATTTGATATTTAAATAAACATAAACCCAAGCTCGTGACACCCCCCGATTAGGCTGTCACAAATGAATTATCACTTAGTGGGGAGGAATTCAGCAATCTTATGCTATCAACAAGCGTTCCCAGTGATAACGGGCACATCAATCAGAGAACTGCTGCTCCATTCTGGTAAATATACATTGCTCGAAATTTTTCAGCGTTATAGATAAACAGTCATTTCAGTGATATTCGAATATTTCTGGTTGAACAAAACGCTTCACGGATTGCAACGGTAACAATAACAGCTGAACGAAAGCTAAACCACTATCATGTTTTTTATCAGTTCAAGAAGTTCTGAGTCATTCTTTTGCACCAAAGCGGATTCAACAGTTCTCCGTCAATGTAATTTTTCCCCCTTCCACCTTCCATAATTTTATCGTGTCTTCGATAACATATTTTGCATACGCTGTGGTGAGTCGTTGATGAGCAAGCACATCGTCAGACACAAACGTTGAGATGACGGCGTCACTAGGTGAGGCCACAAAGACTACAAAATGAGACAGAGGGCAGTATGGGGAGTACGCTCAATTCAAGAGAGGCCTTCCACTATTCATAGGTCTTCAGATAAAGGTTTTCAGTTCAGATGTGCTATTCCAGTTACGCCAGTGTTCGCAAAGAGCTTGCTACTCATTGAAATAAAAACGGTATGTCATCACATGGGCAAGCAGCGCAATAAACAAACTTCCGGAATCGGGCTTTTTGCTAGTTGCAACAAAGCCGGATACTCATCCCGTTGCGTGTTTCAAACTCGTGTGCTTTTATGTGCGTTGACTTGGATAATCTGACGGTTTTTCGCGTTGTTCGGTTCAGTCTATCAGCCATCGGTAAACTTCAACTTCTCGTCCCGTCTCCTCTTCTCTACACGACATCAACACAACATTTTTATTAAATGTGAGCGAAAACATTGTTGCTTAAAGGAAATACACCAATATTCACTCAAAAACATGACATATTTGGAAACGTCGGCGAATATTCACTTACATCGTCCACTCCCCATCATAAACCATCCCATCGATTCACAGCAATAAAAACACACTTCTTCAATAGATCAACCGCACCTCTATGCATTTAACAATTGTACCGTAATTGAAAAGTTGGCGAATAGGAAAAGATTTCTTTATACAGATTTCAGTTGACAATAAAGTTTAGGGAACTAAATATCAAAATTCGCAAGATTAGACAGATTTTCCTCGTGAATCAAAAGTGAAGGAAGGAACATAACAACAGATGATCTTCGTGTCCTTTCCTAATACGCAATCGTTTATGTTCACAGTTCGTTGCATTTCCAACTGCCTGCTATTTGCACGGATTTGGCATTGCCTCCCCTAACTGCTCCCTCTCCGCCGCGCCCTTTCACAGTGTCACGGAAACCCTTGTGCTACAATGCTGGGAAAACAGTGTAGTTCTTCCAGAAGTCTAAAAAAAATAAGAAAAACATGGTTCTTTGCGTTCGATTTGTGGACGAAGGGCAACATCCCCTCGCCTTACCCGTTGTCATAATTCCTGAGAGCCGCACCACTTTACACATTCTCGACAACGGTACCCTCAAATGTGAGTGAAAACACACTTGAACCATTCAGATATAAAACTTGGCATTTAAATGAGGCAACATTCTACGCTGCCAATAAATTGTAAAATGGTAACGGAAACAAAAAGCAATAAAATATTTCTTTAAAGCAATCACATAAACGAATGGAATAAGCCTTATCGTTTAAGATTTTTACAAGTGCATTATGCAAAGCACATTCCTGTTATATCCGAACTCGCAATCTCTTTTAAATCATCTATATTTTTCTCGAGGAAGCTACCCTACATTTTAAACAATCGAACAAAAACCGCAACTTTGACACAACAATTTCCACATTAAAGGAAGCAATAGGCTATAAAAATAAACACTATGGTTCTTTTGCATCGATATCAACTTGAGTAACAATGGTGAAGCTGACTGACCATTGCTTGAAAGCCTAGTCTATTTAAAACATGCACAGTCCATCGTCTTCAACTTCCAATTGTTCACGTACATTACAAGTGAGCCCTTAAATGTGGAAATTGTTGGTCCTCTTTTTTACTGATAGCCTCTATGTGAAGAAAATCGCCTGAAAATGATTATACAATCAGCTTCCATGATTCCACTACTTGCTCACAGAAGCTGCTTTGAAACATCTAATCTACGTCGATATTAGCCTGCATTTACCACCCACTGATCAGTTATCGCTCTTCAATGTTGAAGAAATAAAAGAGGGAACAAACAAACTTGTTGCAATATTTTCCAGTACCATATTACTTGCAGTAACACTATCATCACATTCTGGCCCACTTTCATAAGTCGATGGCTCCGATAACCCACAATGCATGATGGCATTCGACTGCCGCCTAACCAACACCGCAAGTTTTGCATCGATCTGTTTGGAAATTCGAAGTTGTTCTTCAGAGAGCCGAATCTGTTGCGCCATAATGTTATATATGTTTTGCATCAGCGTCTTCATTTCTCTGATGAATGCTGTTTGCTCCTGTAACTGTTAATGAAATCGGACCAGCAAGAAACCTATAGAGTGAAGTGTCATCTGAGCACCACAAGAGACCCAGGAAACTGCCTGAACAGGAGAAATCATAAAATATGGCCTTCACCAATCAAGTCTCACTTTTACGACTGAATGGGTTTTCTCTCGTTTTTCACACTTCATCGACAGTGGAGAATCGGAATTCTTCCAACCGCAGAATCTGCTAACGAAGCATATCGAAAGTCATTCACTTTCCCGGATTATTTTATCGTCATTGAATGGAACTATTGCAACAGTGCTGATAATTTGAACGTTGAGCTTTATTGCGGTGAAGGCGATCATAGAATTCATAATTTACATTGTCAATATGGACCTAATTAATTCTACAAACAATATCAGTTATTAGATAAAATTCAAGCTGAGTGTCCGCCAATTCGAGAGACAAAACCTCTTCATACTGTAAACACTGCGCCAAACTTCAACGTAAAAGTTGTTCCACTTCTTGAGAGTATCTTATTTTTGAGCCGATCCACTAAAAACGTCGAACAAAACGACGATTAATCGACCGTTTAGGATTCGTGTGAAATTCAGCTGCAGATAATGATTACCTGCATAAGCGACACCTCTGGTGACGAGAGCTGTCCGTAAGCAGCTGCATCCTCGATATGCTTAAGCCTTAGTCTGTCATCACCACTGTCGACTGCATCGTTTCCGCACTCGTCACGGCTGTCGTTACAGTCGCTCTCCGAAAGTTCCGCGTAATACCGCACACTTTTCCCATTCTCATCGTCGATCGAAAACGAAGCGCTTTGCTGTTGATACTGAAAATAGAAGAAGTGATAAATCTTTCTTTTGAATGACCCGATTCGAATGTGCTTTCACATTTTAACGACCAAAAAACCAGGAAAACACTTGCAGATAAATGAGAGCCATCCTTATTTCCCCTTTTCTAGAAAGGATATCTAGCCTCGTAGTAACAAATGGTGGGAAAATAACACTAACAGTTGTCACCCACCAAAATGCAGAAATATTGGTCTCTCCGAAACGGCTTAGAGGCAACACAAAAAGCGAAAAAACTTCGCGCCACATTAAAGAAATAGCAAAAGAGCGTTTCTCCGTTTTATGTAACCTTCTACAAAACTTGTTGAGTATATGCGTGCTGTGGCCTATTACTATTAGGTAAATGCACTCAGCTGTTGGCTGGCTGGTAGGCAGTATTCGGCTACCGAAGGATAGCCTCGAAGCACCTCCACACCACTTAACACGAAATGAACACGAGAATTCTGGACGCGCTGGTGCTTGAAGCCTCCAGTACTATCCCTGCCTCTTCGCTCCGAAAACGTTAGAAACCGTGGGATCAGCTGGTCGGACTTTTTGCAAGAAACGGTCTGACAGCGCAATACAGATCCTGATTCACGGAAGGGCAACGGTTTTTTCGTCTATGAAGAGGTTGGGATAGCCATTTCGACCTTTTTGCGTACGAAACGATCTAAGACTACAACGCTGCTCTTGGTGAAGAAGTAGCGATAGATAGCATGCAAAATGGAAATACTTTAAGGGAATGCGGAAGCGAATAACTAAAGCCAGTTTCTCCTTTTTAAGTTTTTCATGAAAATAGCGGTATCGTTTTACCACTCTAAATGATCCTCCATTGCCGCTGGAATGTCGCCGGTGCATAAACAAGGTTGCATATTCTCCGGCAAAAGATGCTTAAATTGAGGATATTCGCTACAAAGCCAAAGAAACTAACAAAACTGCCTAAGTTTACAAATGTCGAAAAACAGGCAGAAGGATATCAACGAAGTTCATAAACGACAGAATTTAGACTGTTCATATTTATAAGAATCTATATAAAGCTGAAAGTGGTGTGAGTTGTTGAGGTGAAAAGAAAAAAGAGGCGAGCGGCCATGATAAGCGAAATATGAGCACATGATCCCCGAAGAAGCCTTGGAGTGGTCATGAGAAAATAAACGGCCATATGATGGCGTGGATGCAATCACACATCAGCAACGCCTTTTCTGTACATTCAAGATTACCAGTCGAACTTTCTTCAAGGTTCTGGATGGCTTCTTATATTTCAAGGATTGAGTTTTAATCTTCAACAGCCATATTTTGAAGGCAATATGCAATGTCCCAAAAAATTACGCCTCTGCGTTCGCCTTACATTCAACAGTTTTCGATTATTTCACGCAGTCAATTCATAAACAAAAATTTCGCCCGCCTCAAATTTACAAATTTTCAACATACTTCGCTTACCTTCATTTCAAAAAATTTTCAGAAACAAAAGTTGTCATTAGGCTGTTTACCCTTAAACTCTGACGTCAAATTCCTTCGCAATGGAAGATTTACTGAGATAATGAAAACTACCCTTCAAGAGATGAGAGATAAACTGTATCTGCTTTTGACAGCTCAATAGATGCGGTCAATCGCCCTGCTCATATGTGCTCTTACTTCCTTCATATGATGCTTGATTAGTGAATTATTGGGACCTAAATTTTTCTGCGTCCGTCCTCATATTTAGCTCATTTCGGGAAGGGGAATGGACGGAGGTGCGATTCATAATGCGTAGAAATAGTTTTTATAGAATACCTAATTACTGAGATTTCTTGAGTGACTTACTTCCTCTGCAGGTGACATAATTTCATGAAGAGCTTCACTGCCACGATAAATTTTTGATCTCCTTGCCAACAGCCAGCGAAATACATTGAGTTCGGACTCGGTGAAGGGACAATCTTCTATCACTTGAGGTCCATCACTTGCGCTCGAGCAATACCCAAAATGCACATACGAGGTCAGCGACGAAAAACATAAATTTGAAAAAAAATGAACATAGTGGTTAACTAGACCAACAATTCGACGCACTTCTTCAACGACCTTCGGTCAAGATTAGGAGTCAGAAGCATTAAACATGCACCGGCATTCTTTTTGCTCTCTCTTCAGTCCTCAGGAGATGAAATCTCAGCTACCGCTTTATGCGAGACAAAGTTCTTCAAATTTGAGAGAATTTCCGCAAACGGAATCTGCAGGCCTCAGCAGTAAATAGTCTAAATTGTCTTGCGTCCAATCTAATCAAAATATTTTAAACTATGATCGCTGCTTCCCAATGAAGCATTATTCACTCTGCATAAGGTCTGCAAAACAATTGCGCAGAATCAAGATTCTTTTAACGCATTTCCGGTAAACTTCTTTTTCACAAAATTTAAAAGTGCCGGTATCGATGTGCTCAGAGCTGGGTTCACAAGAATCCGTAGCTTTTAATTTGCACTCAATAAAGACTTCGCAAAAGAGAAAGGAACAACGAAGGATCGACGAATTTAAATTGTATCATCTTATCAGCCCTCTTTGCGGAATCATCTACTTTGATTCTTTGCCCATCTTTTGCTTTTCCCAGCTGCTTGCAATTTTTCAGATTTTCCATGCAAAATTTTTGGTGAACACTTTATCTATTCAACATATTTTTTTTTAATACAGGAGATGAGCTGTTGAAATCGTGATCTCTCAACCCCGTTTTCTTCAGCAATAAGTTATGAAGACATTAGGCTATCCAAGGAGATTCTCTTTATATGTGTATGTAGAAAGTTGTGCAGAGATGTGATATGAGAATAGTTTATGGAAAATTGAGTAATAGAGTTTCTAAACGTTTACGGATATATCACAGTCTTTTATTTTGGCAGAGAAACTATGCTTACTTCCTATTAAAAATTAAAGTGGATTTATGTAACAATTTTATCAAATTGGTGATAAATTGACATACATGGCACTTCGTCTTTGTTTGCTTTCCAATGGTCGGAAAGCCAAATGGCAGGAAGGTTTTTACTGTTATAAGGCAGTTTGAAATATTTTCAAACGTACATCAATGACTCATGTAAGAACGGTTGAGAATTTGAGAAAAGTGAAAGGAGCGGTAAGCATTTTTAGCAACGTTTTTGCAGCAGTCTGAGAGGACATAAATGTGATGGGTCATTTCAACGAATGTTGTTCCGCTGCGCTCGATTTCTTGCGATAAAAGTAGGCCGGATATATATATATATATATATATATATATATATATATATATATATATATATATATATATATATATGTATATATATATATATATGTGTCGGAGGGGTCCCTGACCCTAGCATTAGTACTGAAATAAAATCCAGATAGACAGTAGAGGTTCGTATCCTCAGTTCTACACATACTCCTCATAGTTTCGTATCCTTCCTTCTTTCTATATGCTGCACGTGCTTTCTGTGCGTCTCTTTCTTGAGGTTGCTTTATCTATATGCCTTGAGGTGTCATTCTCTTAGGGGAGTTTACGAGATGATGTACGTAGCATAGCGCGGAGCAGTCGGTCACACATTAGAGGGAGGGTGATTATACAGATGAAGAAGGCGAGGGGGATTCGATTTCGTGTTGGGTATTCCTGGTGTGTGATGCGGGAGGAGGAGGTATATCTGCGTATCTGTATGTGTGTGGTCCGTCTCAGTTTGGCATGTGTACGTGGGAGATGGGGTATGTGTGGTGTGTGATGTGTTGTGTGTGGTCCGCTTCAATTTGGCATATGTGTCTGTGGAATGGTGTGGTATGTATGGCGTGTGTGTGGGAGGAGGGGGAGGGGGGAGAGTTCGTATCCCGTGAGTGAGATTTCAACAATGAGTGAAATTTCAACAACCAAAACATGAATATTCTTTACAAAAAGAACCGTAATACAAACCGGCACCGAACATTGGCGGTAGCAAATACAAAAATTCATGCGGAACCCTGCTTCGCTGACATGCAGTAAGCTGAAAGCAATGCCAGTAAATACCCCAACTAATAAATAAATAGCGGTCGAGCGCGTTGTAGGCAACCACCAGCTATCCCACGTCATATCTCAAGCTCAGATGAGCGAATTTTGATCCTCTTTTTCTAAACTTCAGATAAGACGAGCAAAAGTGTGTTCCGGTGTTGCTTGACGTGGAGAGATGCTAGTTCTTTAACAGAAAGTTAACACGCTGTTTTTAGGAGATGTGTGGATATTACACTGAGGCTAACCAGTCGAAATGCGCTCCGTTCATGGGAAATCTTGACGCTCAGCAATTATCACTGTTATAACCTCAGTGGTTAACGAGTTGAAACCACTGAGCAATCAGGCTATCTATTCTAACCGATCAACCTGGCTGTGTGAACTGCGAGAAGAGCATGAATTTTCAACACCAACTTCGGCTTAAAAAATCCTTCGTAAACTAACAGCTTGAATCGATTTCGATGCGCCTTCATCTTACTTATCGTTCCGCGCCAGAATCGACGAATCACACCCACCGTTAATGTCATATCCGGATGATTCGCCGCCACCCTGAATTACAACTTTTTTCAAGTATTCCAATAGCAAGCTATAGAAGCAGGGTTTTACCTTATCAGCATAACTTTAGATTATCAGCATCTTCTTGCTTCATCAAATGGCTTCAGAGCAATAGCATCACACTCTATCAAACAACGTCGAATTGTTAGCACGAGCTTAGCTCAACAAAATGTACAACGAGAGAGATGAAAGTTATTGGATTATTCAAATTTGTAGCCCACTGAACTAAACAGCTGTACTAATATTTACAAAAAACGAAAAAAACAACAACAAATCGTAAAGTAATATGAAAAATAGACAATTCAGCACTTGGTGTTTAAGCACTAAAGTTGTATGCAAACTTTTAGAAATACCGTTTGAAAGGTGTATAGATAAGTATGAAGCAACGCTCACTGTTCACTTATTTTTCCTGCCCACCCAGAAAACGGTCGACAATAATTAAAAAAGAGTTAAAAATTAATCTTCGATGTGACCTCATACGAACTTCGTTCCATGCCTTTCTTTTCCGTAGATTATCGTTTTCCTCGTTGTCAATGTCTTCACAGAATAAATCACGTTCTTTTTGCAGAATAATATCAAGGATTTCATCTTTGACTTTACGAGGAATACGTCGCCGACGTTTCTCTTCATCCCCATTTCTTGTGACGACTGTCTCCTCTTAAAACAGATCGACGGTAAGTTAACAATAAAATGAAGCATCTAGTTAGCAATAGAAGTTTTATAGCTGAGGAAGAGTAGACAACTGCAAGGAGTGCATAAAACTTCGCTTAAAAGCTGATTTTCCTTTGAAGAATTTCCTCAACTTGAATCTGCCTTCAAAATCCCAACATAAAACTATAATTTGACGCTGGAATGCGCAAAGCACCGGAAACCGATCAAACGGAGCTTCAATTTAACAATCCCTTGAAAAGAAAGGAATGAAATTAAATCGACCAAAACATGCTAAAAGCAATACATCGCAACCTTTCCGTTCAGATTTCGTATCGTCATCGTTATCTCTGAAAACATCCTCGGACGTGATCGCTGTCTTCAATAAGTCCTCCAGTACAACCCTCGTCTTCTGATCGATAGGCGCACTGACCGACTTCCAAGTGGACTTCTGTTGAATCACAACTGTTACTGTTTAGAGCGCCGAGCAGCAGGATGGTGAGTGTGAAATTATTTCTCGATAACTCAACTCAACGTACATCGAGTTATATCGAAAGAACTTACATGTATTTGGCGGCATCGCAACTCTTCTAATATAGCTTTATTGAGCTACCTCCTTTATTCAATTAACGTTGAAAAAATCAGCTTTGTTATCCTTCACTCTGCTATTTTCTCTTCCCGCGAACTTCTCTTTTCATAAGTCCACGAAATAATGCATCTGTTGGGAAATGAAAACGCTTAAAAGATTTCTTCGATGATATAGCGTCGGTTTCGGATCACGAACGCAATAAACGTTTCAAATATGATACATTCGATATCAAATAAACAGTTGGCATTTGTATGAGCATCAACACTAGAATAAATAACTTATCGCGCTTGCTAACACAGCTGCACTAATTTCTTCGGTTAGCAACTGGCATGAGAAAGGTGAGGTATTCAAAATAATTCAAAAATAAAGCGATCGTATTGATATATTTTAACATTTGTAATTTTGAGGGCATAAATACAAATAAATTGACATTTTTAAGATTCCACTTTCATTTTTAGCTGTAAAAAATCTTCGCAAAATCTGAAGAAGTTTACAGCACAGAGAAAGAATCATTGTCGATGATTTCAGAATTTTTATTTTCCTTGGTTTGATGAATAAATCCATCCCTCAGTACCTAAGGAAATGATTTATTGTAAGTACTGAATTGTGAGGCAACAATACTCTCGAAAGTTATTTCTTGATATGATTTCTTATTTATTTTTCGCTGATGCAATAGTGGTCTGTTTTTTTCAATGTCTCATCTCTATTGACAGAGGATGAGATGACGAGAAATCATAGCCGCACTCTAACTTCGGATGGAAATGAGACGGAAAGGAAAAAAAAAGATGGAACGGACGAAACTGATGAAAAGAGAAAAGAAAATTTCGATCAAGAAAATAAGCCACATCCCAATTCCTAGTTGAAAGCTAAGACCACAAACCCGCACCACCCATGAAGTGATGCAATTTGAAACAGCAGAACGCCTTCCGTAGAGGTAAACAGTTAACAAAGACGAGCCAAGAAGATGCACTCATCTTTGAAAGGGCTTAGCACCGGTCGTAGGGACTAAATGCCTTTCCTCCTCTCTCCGTCCATCGACGAAGGTGTCGTATATAGAATGCACAATACCTTTTTTCGTGAAATACATGGTGGATGATCGTGTGGAGCTGAGATTGATCCATAGAGTGTCCCAACCACGGTTGTTGCCCTTGCACGACATCCCTTCACAATACACGACCAATATTGTCGACCGTTCTTTTCCTTACTTTTACGTAATCGATAACCACCATGTATCAAATTACGACCACCCTTTTGTGATTGTACTTCTTCGAAGCGTATCATCCGTTGCTTCAACAATTTTAACACTTCTTGAATTTAGGGGATTATGTTTGTTAATCTTCGTTCACCGGATGAAATTAAATCATTTCACAAAGAAATGTTAATGTGAACAAAATTGAAATATGCGTCTGATGGATTGAAAAAATTGATCGATGCAACCTAAATGCCAACTTGCAGATATCTAAATATGAGCATCATGTTGTTGCGATTCGCATAGTGATATAGTCATCGATGCATTTCAATTGAAAACCCTATCTGAATAATAATTAAGCATGGAAGAATATTTATAAATGCAGGATGGCATAGTGAATAACCTATGAAATATCGAAAGCAAAAATGCACGAAATAACGCTTAAACGAATTATTTATACTATAGACGTAATCGGAAGATAGACTTGAGGATACTATATCATTGCTAATCGGATAGCATACATTCACACTCATTCATACATCGCTAAAATTAGCGAACATATTGAATTCTATGAAATTAATTTTCAAAACGCCTAATGTGCTGCAATATACGATATGATAACACTCTATAATTGTTTATTTCTACATAACGCATAAACATGAACGAGAGAAAGCCAAATGGAAATACGAACCATATAGTAATTTTTTTTTTATTTTTAAGGTTCGATGAGAGCACTAACAAGTTATGACCTTAAAAAAGCGCTTTTAGAATACAACACAACAACATAGGTTTTTGATATATTTCTTTCAGATGCGATCGGATGCCTTGCATCTATGAAAAAATAGACACAATGCATCTCTAAATGTACCTCAAATAAATCCCCTCCAATCTATCCATTTTTCTGGTGCACGAAATAACGATATGCATTGAATGATAATTTTTTTTTCAACGTTTACCGTAATAACATATATCAAACGTAATACGATAACTTATAGTTTATAGTTGTCTCAAGCCCATCCACTCAAGTCTACTCTGACTACTTAGGAAAGAAAACCCTTGAATTAACTTGTACGCGCATTTCCTCGATAGCAATGCTAAGTACTTGCACGATTGTTGAGAAAAATTGGCACTGAGCCGATCGTAAAACGGCTCGAGAATCGGATATTTGCATAGAAAAATAAAGTAGCACTTAATACATTGTGGGCATCATAAGTGAAATAAAATTGCAGTGCCAAGATTTGTGCAGGTCAAAATGATTCAGTCTATTATGTCAAACTATGGCGCTGGAATGTGTGGGACTACAGATTAGTGAAGGTACTGTCACGCAGTTAATATAAGACCACCCACGAACATAGAATAAGATGCGAATATGATATGAGAGCTGAACAACGGAATCCGTTAAGAAAGCATAGCTAAATAGGCACCGCAAGCAACCTTCTCTGGTTGCTTGCGTTCAGGATGCCGTAGTGCGCGGTATTTATCTACCTTTCCTCAATTTAAAAATTTTTAATGCGGTGCAACCATGCACTGTTCGGAATTGGCTCCAGACTTGGAGCACAATGCATCGGTCTGTGGGAACTCCAGAAATTCGACGACCTTTGACGAAATTTCTTGGAGCAGCTATACTCGCCAATAGCCATCGAATAGCACACCTCACAACGGTTGGTACCAAGGAGTTCAGAGCACAAACTGCTACGGTGAAGGTCCCTTGTTAGTGAACGTTGCGCTGTATTATTGTGCCATTTGGCCAACGTGTAATTTAGGAAGAGTACATTCAGTTGGCACTGCGAAGATATGCGCTTTTCACAACTCTACCCAGTATTAATTAATTAACTAGTACGAGCACTCATAACCTCGCATATGTTATCTTAAGTGACCGACCGGTTGTTCCATTTCTTCGAGTAAAAATTCGTTTTAAGGCAGCGTCTAACTATTTTCTGTGATTATTTTCTACGATCACATCGGACTGCAAATTTTATAGTAATTTCAGGTGTGAATAAAATCAGTAAAGAATTCGACGAATCAGAGCGAAGCCAAATCACGAAAATCACCTTTTATCGTAAATTATATTCAATAGATTTAGTTAAATGTGCATGGAAATGACGCCTCTATAATGTGCTTCTTGTAAAGCTTTGCAGAGGATGCACAAAGCGGGTTCCATTACCTGAGGAAAATAAGGAGAATAATTTGGCTATTGCTTACGAAAGAAATTTATGCCACTCACACCGATTTGAACTAAAGAAACAAAAACTTCAAGGGAGATTTTTGGCTCATCAAGAAAAATATAAGAATAATCTACAAAGAGCAATTTGCGCTTTTACCAAAAAGCATGTTATGTGATGTGATATGACGCATGTAAAAAAAACGATTGTAATCGGACAGAGAATGAACGACTGAGAGCGACGCAAATGTTGCCGGTAATCCGGTGTTAATTTTCGGCATCCCAATATCCAGGACGCGACGCTCCCAACTTCCGCGATGCTTATGATAGCACGTTACTATGCGCTTTTCGAAATTCCCCTGCGCTAACGTATTATAGAGGCATTTAAGCATTGCGTATTTATATATATTATGTATTTGTGTATTCACGCCTATGACAAGAAATAACGCTGTAAAACGACGGAACCCAGAATTGATACGAAGCTCATGCTGGTTGACATAGATTTTTCATTTGTTGTAAAATCCATAGTTCGGAAGTAACGAAGACAGTATTTCATTGACGTTAGAAATAGGGAGAATCATGCATTGATATCGAGAATCGTTATTACCAATGCTTTATACCGAGCACTTGATACTTGCGAAACTGATTCTTGAGGGGGTTCTCATATTTGATCGATTATGCAATCGTGACAGTCGATCACGTAAACATGAGAATGAGCTAACAACGTGCTACATCAACGTAATTCTGATGTATTGTTTGGCAGTTCATCCGAAACCAATGAAATGTTTGAGTAATTATGGAATTAATGCATATATATATATATATATATATATATATATATATATATATATATATATATATATATATATATATATAACGAGATGTATGCACCGAAGAAAAAGATCAATTGGTGATCTTTTTCTTCCAATTGGAAGCCATTGCTGCCATACGTTTAGCGCCTGACTGCAAGAAAGAAAAACATTTCCTATAGCTTCGCCGATATTAGACGATCGACGATGTATCATAAGTTTCACTGCAAAAAAAAAAGCACCATCGATTTCATTGCATAAGATCTGCTATAAACTATAGCAGACGTGTGGTTTCATTATGTCAACAATATGTTGACATCGGTTATACGTTATGCATCTAAGAAAATGGTGGTGTTGACCCCGCGATCAAAGAGGGTAAGGCTGAACCCAAACCTGGCTGAAAGGCACTTCTCAAATATTTTCACGAAAGACAACAGAGCAATGCCTTTTTTTTCAACTACTTTTAACATCTCCTATGATGTTTAATACTCTCTAGTTAAGTGCCTTATCAGCCAAGCATAATAGGGAGATTAATGGCAAATGTTGAAATTGCTCGATTAATTTTCTCAATCGTCTTTGATCGATGAATTGTTCAACAAAAACTTTAAAAAATAAAAAAGAAATAAATTTCCCAAATGTCAAAAATAACAACTCTTTTCAACCTTTATTGTTGTCCAATGAAACACAGAAAAAGGACGATGATTTCGATTAATTCATAACGAGACAAACACATACGTTCAATAAAAATTGCTCTTCGAAAACAGCATTATGAATACGAGAAGCAACACAATCGAAATTACTCTCGATTAATGCCCTTTATTCAAATGCACAATAAAATTACACATATCAAATATCATTGAGACAATTACACACGCCTACCGATGGTTGCTCCATCAAACACCAGAATCATTCGTCTATATTTAACGCGATGAAAATGTCAAATTTATATGTCTATGGAACTGGAGGAATTCATTTTCCATGATGCTGAGCAAAAAGAGTTCTCAAGCTCACTCTTTATCAGTTTGTATCCCACATTATAAGCATAAACGTCCAATAGAGGAATTCTTTCACGAATTTGGTTATGAAATTGATATGTTTAAGAGTGATTCCGTAAAAACGCGCTTCAAGTCATCGCTATGAAACGAAATGGAATCACATTCGTATATGTACTAGGCAATTCACGAATTCGGCTCTTTCATAATCTATCGAAGAAAACTGTCAGCCACCAATTTTGTGATTCCAATGAGGAAAGCTCGAACGAGTGCCAAATCGAAAAAGATCAACGCCCAAAGGCGGAATAAGCTGAATGCGAAAACAAAACTTATATCACTGTTGGTCGAGTTAGCTTGTTTTTCGCTGCTTAACGTTCCGATTTAAATCTTTCCTCACCTAGTCTTTCTTTTTTTTCCTTTTCCTTCCTCATCTTTCAAATATTCCTTTTTAAGCACAGGCATCGGTAATTCGTCTTACGAGGGTATATGCGGCGCCACAATACAATCCCTCTGCTTCCGCCTCCAAATTCATACAATTGCAGTCGGCAGTATCATTCAAAACACTTTCAAAAAAGGCCCTTTACTTTTGCATAGATCAGCACATCAAATTAAATGTGCCTGGTGAAGAATGCTTCATCAGCGATAGTGCGTAATTGAGTGAAAGAAACGCTTAGCTTCGTTCGTCCCTCATGTAGCAATACCAAACGGCGTGTATGACTGAAGGAATTACGAAAAAAAAGAGAAGAAGAATATTTAGGCACACATGGCAGTTGCACGCTCTCGCATGAAACCAAACAGCAAGAGGCTGAAAAAACAATTTTTTCATTCAACTTTATATGCAAATTATAGAAGCGATAATTTGTTTTCATTTCCTATTTATGAAAAATATAAAAAAGCGCTCGAATATTCATTCGACTGTAACAAAATTTCTTTTTTTTTATACTACCCGAATTCAACAATAACTTTCCTTGCAATACATCTGACTACAATAAAATATATCGAGAAAAAACGACGAATATCGTAACCTCTCATTTCCTAAAAAAGTGGGACGGATAACTAAAGGATATTATAGTGAAATTTCAACAAACTTCAGAAAATTTGCATTCAATTCGGGAAGAATCTTTTTTACGCACTAACAGCAAGCAGCCAAAAACTCTCATTATAGAATCGTAGAGACGATCAAGGACATGATATATGTGAAACAAATTAACGCCATAATATCGAGAAAATGAAAATGAAAAAAAAAATCAACTCACCGGCAAGAAAACAATGAGAATTACTTCGATAATTTTATCGGTATCTGTACTTCCCATTATTGCGACTCTAAAAGAACATTATTAGATATGGTTTGATAACAATGCACGACTTTCATCCAATCTATCTATGTTCAAAAAAATATTCATCCAATTTTTCTTGAATAGAAACATGAGTGGAGTGGGTTTCAGAAGAAGGTGGCTGAGGAAGGAGGGGGAGTGGGGGTGGGGATGGGGGGTGGGTAGGAGAATTGGAATTGCGAAGCAGTTGAATGTCGGATGAACTCCACTTGGCGAATAGAGCGGTTAAAAACGCGTATAATCCCACTTGAATGCTACTAATATATATGCTATAAGAAAGCTATTACACAGTCCAGCAACCACATTTAGCACAGCACTATGTAAATGAAGCATTTACGAATCACACACTATAAGCGTTGGACTCAAAAAAGTTTGTTCGAGTATTCATGGTGGCTTTAAAATATATTTCGATACGTTAGCAACTAATCAATGCACTGAGTAAATTCTAATCAAACATCAAAATTCTGCTATCAATAGCTAATGAAGGAGCAAATATGTGAAATAATATAAAGGTGATACGAAATTATCGCAAAAGTGCATAAATGAGTGCAACGATGAATGAATGTACATCCGCGTTTATGATAATCGATACGGCATTTTCTAAGGTCTATAGTGAATCTGATCGGTTGAATTAAATTTCGAGAAAGTAGCAGATAGCAGGAGTTTAATTACGACTATATAGCGCCTGCATAGAAAATTTTTCGTTTGATTTTGCAAGTCGTTCACTACTTGCTCGATCAATCAATAAAACAGAAAGAGCATGTGGAATTAGACGAATGATCACAAAAAATACTGCTTCGTTTCAAATTGATGTCTAATTTCTTTTTTTTTTTTATATTTTCAACTATCATAGTGAATTTTTTCGACAGGAAATTATTGAATGGATTGAATATTCGCTAACAACTAGCAAATATATGCAATGAGTCGGAAATTATGTGTCATATTAGTGATTTAATTGCTGTTTTGGAAATATCGGTTAAAGAATGATTATTCATCACAAAACAGAATCTGCTTCGGAATTATTTCAGCGATCCTGCCCTCTTCAATAAGCGAACTTTGATAGATCTGAAAACTCTTTGCTGACTGATCACGGCAGTCGTCGAAGCTTATAAACACGTAAACGCGATGCACTTACTGCACTTACCTAGAGGCGAAGCAAATGGTAATCATAAGGCTTGTAGTGCACAATACCATTTAGGAGTGAGGTGAAAGGAAAGATAAAAGACGCCCACGCTACCTTATAGAGTCATACGTCAGATATGCAATTCTATGAGTTTCTTCAATTTTTTTATGGAATTAAGAAATGAAATGAAGCGCTTTGCCGCCAGATGTGAATCAGAGCAGCTAAATTTATATGATTAGCTTGGAATTTAACTACGCGAGATGGCTGAGTTATGCAAATTTATTTGCGAAAAGTTCTTTCATTCAACGTCTTCACGTTAATAACTGACGCGTTCTTTGTGTAGCAATCTTCTACTCTATTTGGCGCTTACTTCCGTCGTATTGCCATAGCACATGTCACATAAAATTGGTTTGCTCTTCTTCCATCTTTCCTCTCTTGATATCATTTAAATAACATAGTACGGGTACTCAACGCTAAAAGCAACTGTTCGCATAACGCTGCAAAGTTTTTTTTTTCCTTTTTTCTTTTTTTTATTGCCTTCGAAGAACCATTTCTCTTAAAAGCATAACGAATCCCAAAAATATATAACCGCTTGTAGTTTTCATTCATTTATTCATTCATATGTTTATAACCTTTTCGGGTTGTAATTTCTTCTCACAATCGGAAAGCAGTCTTGGAAAAAAGATCGAAAGTTGACGGATCTAGCATTATCACGACGTATATAAAATTCGTATGTGATCTTTGGAACTATAAGTGCCGGAAATTTGAGGAGAATCCAGATAAAGTCACTGATGAATAGATTTATCATTCCGACCGTGTCTTAATCGTATTAGAAACATCACTAGAATGCTAGGCTACATCGTATCGTACTTGTATAATCCGAAAACGCAATACGAGCAGGAACATCCATTCTTCACAAACTGAGCTCACAAGTGAGCAACATATCGGAGCTCAGAACACACTAAGGGAGGAGGGATGGAAGAACTGAAGATTTCTTTCAAACGCACGAATTCTAGACAGCAGTAAAACGTCTAATTTGTTGTCAAGTCGCTTAGATGATTTTATGCGTCCTTATCGTTGAAACTCAAAACTTGAGACTTTACTACACGAACTTTTTGTCGGCAGCTATCAAAGAACTTTATCTTTAACTTATCAATAATTCTAAAGAGTAATAAAGTTCATTACCTCTCGAAAATAACATTTCTTAAATTCAAACATCCCCTAAATTAAGTGACTGCGTTCGGATTTGCTAAGAAGTTGACCAGTTCACTTGATGGATTATAAGTTTTGAAAATACTGAGGACTCTTTAAGTCCATTACAAAATTGGCTATGCAATTAACATAGATAAACAATTTTGTTGAATAATTTGATGTCAGCGAACATTAGCAAAAAGTGACAAAGAAGTTGAGTGAAAAAAAAAGAAAGAAAAATGATTGACTAAAAAGATGAATAATAAATAAATGAATAAATAAGTAACAATTGAACAAAAATAAAATATAACCAACAATAAAATTTTTTAATGAAATCTTCTAGTTTTCTGAAAAAAAAACTTTCCCTATTCCATTCTCGAAAAAAAGAAACAATCTGTGATGTTTTAAACAAACGATACGTTTGAATCGTTGGAGACACATCGTACACACATCTAACATAAACAATATCTGTAAGCGTTGCGCATCTATATACTCAATCAGTGTTACGAATAAACTCGTACGATCATTATTTGGCGCTCTCAGCAAATGACTTATTTATGGCATTGTAAATTCATGAAAGGCTGTTTCTAATAATAAAAAAAAAAAGGAGAAATTTTATTTTTTTTGACTGACAATTGCAACTGTCTCATTCATATTCAACGACGATAGTGTTTTCAACGTTCCAAATTCCCTTTCACACTAAATTAAAAAACGCAGAAATTTATTAGTGAGATGAGTGGTGAATTGATTCAGCTGTAGATCGCTACAAAATAACAACGAAGACCAAAGTATGCAAAAAGAGCTGCGCCTGTAGAGTTTTTTCTTTTCTTTTTTTTAACGACCATAAACACAGTGGTGCTGAAACCATAAAAAGCATTGAAACTTAATGATTCTTGAACTAGGCTTCTATGCAACCTAATTGCATATAGAAAAATCCTATAAAGGTGCTCGTAGACCATAATCAGGGCGAGATACCTACTGCCCCAAACCTGCTTCCCAGAGGACTCGACTTTTCCACACTAAAGAATCTGAGGCCTTAATGAGAGCAGGTGATGTGGGCAAACATATTCCGAATAATTGCGGTATTGACGGAATAGAGCGAAAAGCATCTCTATAGCTGATAGCTTCATTCAACAGATAATTTTCTGAAGCGTACAATTGATGGCCTGTAGAAAAACGCTTTAAAACACGTTTATTGACACGTTTAGTGTACATTACTCATCAAGGAAATGATCGTTACGAGCGTAGGTGAATCGAGAGGAACATTTGTATATTTTAAATTTCATTGTCCTATTTGCTATAATTCGTACGTTGAAAATATTCAACGAATACACAAAATACACACAGATATACGAACACACTTGTATAGATAAATCTACACACGTATATAAGACAAGATATAACTCGGCATCCTTTCTAAGAATCGACACAAAAATCCACTGTGAGATTTTAAATGTTGGTACTATGAGTGTCAATTATTTATATATCAATTAGGATTGCATAGAAAAAATATTGTTGTGTACATTTCGAACTAGTAGAATCACAAAAACGCCGTAGCGGTGAATAGTACAATTCGATCCGAAATAAATGATCTGAACGAAATGCTTTATGGATAGCGAACGGTTTATTTATAAGCGTGAAACGCAATCGCCATATGTATACATTTTGGGGGAGGAAAAAACTGCGTGATTGGTCATAATGATGCATCAATAAACGAACTTGAAATACGGCGGAACGATCATCGTTCAATCCTTTGTGTGCCTTTACTCCTCTTTCACTTTTTTGTTCACGTTGATAGAGTGTGGCATATATATATATATATATATATATATATATATATATATGTATATATATATATATATATATATATATATATACAAATGTATACATCTGGGGGGGAAAATGTATACATCCAGTTTTCTTATTCACTATCAACAGAATTGATGTCTTTAAAATTGTCGGCATAAATTACTCATTCCTACAAAAATATACCTCCCCGACTTATGGTGTTCAGGAGAGGGACTCTCTGAAAGATTTTTAAAGGCATAATTTCCACTCATAGTTCAATTCATGTGAATGATCTTATCGTTGTGGCATAATTACTGAACACAAATTCCGCATATGAATGACATGATGAATGGGATTCAGTAAGGGAGATTTTGGATGGGGAAATATCGAAAATGAGGGCATATTAGAACGCAAAGAGAAAATCGAAGAGCTGAACTTGATGCGGGCGGAAAACGATGTTTGCCGGCTGAATAATAAGCGCTTCGGCAATCAATTTCTCGTTCGATTGGAAAAAGTAAAACTTTCAAGACGGAACGAGCATCAATAAATGTGATCTCTATGCGTGCAAACGAAAAATGGTTACAACAAGAGTACGCGAATGCTAATTTAGAGATTTATAAAAAAGAAAAAAAAAATCGGCCATTCTTGCACGTCAAAAATAGAAATACATAAGGAAACAGAGGAACAAATATTGTGCGTAACTCTGCTCGTCAAATCTGTTTGATAAACTAACTCTCTTTGATAAACTTTTCATGAAAGATTAAACAAATGCGGTAATGCATTCATAATCTTATTGATTAGACACCTCGTAACCTTTTATAAAACATTCGTTCTTGCTATCAGATTTTTTGGCAAATCCATTTGCCTATAACTCAAATCGAATGCATTTCAAAAATGTCAATCACTTACTGATCCAAGGCATCCGATAAGAACGGAGTTTCAGATGCGGAAGCGAAAAAGCCGAATGATTCGAAACCAGATTTTAATTGCAAAAAAGACGACTTTTTGCCAAGAATATCCGATTTTGACTTTTGATCTGCTGGACGGTAGAAGACATTTGGTTCTTACTGGACGTCTCCGGCGAATAGCCGGCCGTTATTTTCGAGAAGCATTTGATTACAACTGAGAAGCTTTCGATCGGCTATAGATGACCGCCTTCCAAAACAATAGGATTTTTGAATGGAACATCGGATTTCTAAATTAAATATTCTAAACATTTGTCAAATCTTTTCCTAAACTATCTACTGTCAACGCAAGAGCGAATATACTGCAATATTTGAAATTAAATATTACAATCTGAAAATAATTGTTAAATCGGTGGAAATTGATGGAATTCATTCAAGTGCAATAGCGTATTGAGAAAAAAGGCTGCAGTGGAAGTGGAAAGTGAGCAGAAAAGAAAGGACAATGATGGAATATATATATATATATATATATATATATATATGCGAAATCACATTTCGATGCAGATCATAACACGCGAATGAGTCAGTGTAACGTTTACTTTCAGACTGCGATGATACGGCCGAAACTGTTTGCACAAAAAGTAAATCCTTTCTGTGCCCTTTTCACGCATCTATTCCGCACTCTTCTTCACATTGCGAAATTTTTTACATTCATATTACTTGCTTATGTTACTCGTTCACGTTACTCGTTTATATTATTTACTCTTTTAATCTTCATGTTATTCATAGACAGAGAGGTCGTTGAACTATCGCAATCGTTGGAGACTATGGACATCAAAAGATGATGATGCAATTTTATATAATTTGCGATAAAAAATTGCTAATATTAATCACTGTACTTTCGTTTTAATTCCCATCACTCTTCATTTAAAAGATCCAATAACGGATACTTTTAGGGATATCCTTCGCCGCTAAACTACATTTGATCCAAGCAGTCCATACTTAAAACCCCATCTACTTTAAAGATGTCATTTACGATGCGCTTTGAAGTTTCATAAGGTTGGTCGCTTTATTCGTTCGTTTATTCGTTCTTTCCTTTATTTTTTTATTATTTGTTCATTTTTTCGTTTATTTATTATTTTCGTTTATTATTTGTTCGTTCTGTTAACGAGGGTCATATTTACTTTCCTTTCTGCCAATAGTGCTCCTTTTTAGTCAGAAACTGTGGTCAAGAGTCACTAAAGTCAAGCCGGAACTTCAGTAGAATGAAGTTTGATGTTTATTCGTTCGTTAATTATTCAAAACTAGCTGAATATTGTAATCATGACCAAAGGTGATATTATTTGAGCATAATCAGCACTATCGTGATCCGGATTTGAGTGATTTGATTTGATTCGCTATTTGTGCACATTTCTCTTGAAGTGCCTGCAAACATTTCAATAACATCATTGTCGTCTCACAATGATTTTCGCTCATTGTTATGGACCCATAAGGAAACAGCAATATTTGTGAATGTTAAATCAAGACCTCAGCGAAGTAAAGTGAAATAACTTAGATTCATGCCACAAGTGCTCATCTGAAAAAAGCTTTACTAGCAAAGAAGAGATAAGAAAATCTCAGCTTCGCATTGGCCCTATCGAAAGAAGTTGTTGTGGTGTACGTCAAGATAGGTGCATAAACGGTCTCACAAGAACTACAGAGCGCTTAATTAAGTAAAGATCGAGAAAAAATATGTCAAGCCGTATTCATTAAATTATTTCTTGAAAACGCTCAAATCGCAGAAGGATAAGGATGAAGGTAAAGAGTATGATTGCTCAGTGCTTAGTTATTGCAAAGTTTGGCGATATAAGACATCTAATGTTAGAAAACAACCTACATATCTTTGAAGTTTGTGAAAGTTGTTCAACAATAACTCCCTCCCTATTTTATAGTCATGCATTTCTTTTGAATTGAAGTGAGGGTCGGAGGGAAGGGGTTTCGCCTTTTACATTCGAAAAAAAAAACAAACGTTGGAGCGGTCTGAGCCCGATAAGAGCAATTTGTTTTCAAAACAAGTCCACAATAGTATTTGTACTCTATAAACATTCAGCTGGCGACAAACCAATATTGCTCAATTGAAGTCAATTTCGACAGACTTTTGATCTTGGGCAACTATTTCGGTTCATTACCGATAAAAAAAAAGGGGAAACGGTCTTTGAATAGAGAAACGGCGATTACCTTACACTGAGTCTCTTCGTAGGCTACTTTGTCGTTAAGGTCCCTGCATTGTGCACCTGTTCTGTCCAACTCGATTTCGATCTTTTTTACTTCATTCACAACCTCTATCAATTTTTGACTCTCTTTTGCTTTCTCACCTATAATGCAAACGATTCCTCGACGATAACGATTCAAATAAAGGCTATCCAATATCCGGTCAGTATAAAATTTAAAAAATACTTCAGAGAAGCTGGCACAATACTTCCAGAAAAGATTCTCATTTTCCGGTTCGGCCAGATGTGAAACATACGTAAATATTTGGGACTTCTAAATGACGGTAACTAAAGGATGCCGATTAGGATGTAGACTCCACTCATCGTTTTTCGTATTTCTATTTTCAGTGGTTTTCAAGTTGAAATTGCCGAATAAATATACAAAACGCACACAAACACATCCGTACATTCAGCCAGGATCACCGCATGAGGAAAATTTGTGATGCGCATTAAATTATGCACCCCACCTGGAATATATTATTTTACCATTGCCCGTAATCAACAATAATACTCCTATATAAGATAGTTATCATAATGCATTTTTTAGTTCCATCAGGTGTGTTGCAGGGATCGAAAAAATTTTGACGATCACTGGCTGTCCACTTGTCTCTTCAAATTTCTGAAAATTCACTTCCGGTTACAGGCAGTGCTCCCTTTTCCTGCCTCTCTCTGTCCCGAAAACATCCCTCTGACAGCTATTTACTCGAGGTGAATACTAAGTGAGAATATCTTAACAACTGCATACCCATAGCTGCTTTAACTTTAGTGGTGAGTTCATCGACCTTTTTAGCGTATTCCAAATCGGACATTGGAATACCCGAACTCGCTGCTTCTTTGTTGGCGAAGGAAGTGGACATCGATTCAGATGATTCACTCATACCTGTCGAATTGCTTGAGATTGAGGGCGCAGATGATTGGCTCGAAGGTGTTGTTGTAGATCCCTTTGGGGAATCTTCGACAAGCTTTGATGCCTTTTCACTGGAAACGAATGTAATGCACTATGAAAATAAAAGTTTCCCATTAACACATAGCTTTTCAAAGATTTTTGTTCGTGACATTGCAATTAATGAGCGCAAACCAAATAAAATCTTTATAAAGATTAGTGTTTTTGCTTTTTCATGTAGTTCCAGACTAGCTGATATCGAAAATGAGTGATATTTCAGAATGAACAAATGGGACATTAAACTCGTATGTGCAAATTTTGCATATTGCCAAATATGAATTCAAAGTAGAAATGTTTCACCACCGGAAATGATGCGATGAAGACCTAAATCATTGTGTGCAGAAATTAATTTCATACTAAGCCTTTTTTATTCGAATTGGTCAAATTATAATAAATAGTTTATGTCTTTTATGGATGGCGATATCTCTTGCAAGCACTTTGTAGCTATGTTCCACAATAGAGACCAGAGGAACCGCTTCATTTTTGATGGCATTTGTATCGCTTAATCGTGATCGAGTATGAATGCTTCAGAAATACTTTTCATCTTTTCCAATCGTCTAGTTTGTAATAGAACCGCCACTTCCTCCCTCTCCTCGTTGTTTGGTTCGAGCAAGCAATCCTACTCTTGGTTGATTATGCATAACTGTATCAATTCTCCTGATTATGCGAAAAGTACCAATAAAGATGCAAAATGCTTGTTGTTGCACTATTACCGCTCTAGATGTTCGACCAAGTTCAATTCAGCAGCACCTGCCTTACGTATATCTTGAACTAAGGCTATGAGCAGCAGCACATCCAGACAATGTGATATATTCGTTGGTTATGAAGTCAGATAAATCCATTAATGCAGTATTTATCGATTCGACAGTTCGATCTTATTTGCGATATTAAAAGACTTAATTTATATTCGTTTAATGAATCGACTGCAATGAATAAAGGAACTAACGATGCTATCACTCGTATACTTTGTACCATATCAAGCCTATCAGCACGTTCGTCATTCCAAATTTTTTTCCGATCTTTTTCACTCTCTCTTGCTTCCATTGCTTGTACCATAAATCGATGACGATGATGGTACTTATGTGAATCGATTAGTGTTATGCTTGCCTGCAACGATAAACATTACACTATAAGTGTTACTAATCCTTGAAGATGGATAAAGATGGATAAAGCAGCCTTGATGAACTATTACATGTCTGCACTTTTATCATCACGGTAAAATAGAGGTGAAGCGAGCGACTAAATCGACAACTATGAGTCGATCACGAGTTATAGGGTCTTATTATCATTAAAATCAACGGAGAATATTGCCGCAATCAACAAATAAATATTAAAACGTAGTATGGACGATAATAACTTTGACTGTAGTCATATGACTGTAGATTATACGGGTCATCTACAATACCGGAAATTTCCATATTTCGGCTGTTTTTATAGCTTCTACCAATTCGCTACCCTTAGATATAAATTTTCCTATAGAAACATGATCATTCACGCAGTTAACAGGTGAATTTCCATACGACGTAATTTGTGATGTATCGCATTAAATTGAAGAAAACGTTTTAAATATTTATTTTTGTTTATTTATTTTCGAGAACCAAACTTATTTCAAGTAATAAAATATCGATATAGCCAGCCGTCCCCATGGTAGAAAATTTTATCCACGTAGAGTATAAAATTTCCAAGTTAGCAATTTATTAAGTGCATTGTGCTTATTTCGAATATAAATTCTTCACTCATCGTCAATAATTTGCCTTTATTCTGCAATTAAGAATGTCTCAACTAAAATGGAACTCAAAAAGAGTCACCTAAGCTAATTGGTCTTCATTTCTATCGCCCATTACGGTAAATTTTCAACTGCAGCCTCCTTTCTGTTAATACCAATTTCAGTTCTTTTGCTTTTAGCTATTTCTCTTCTTATGTTCCTCCCGTTTTATCTAGTCATGCTAATCTCTTGATATGTTCTATATTTATAGCCGTATTTACTGTTTGTGTTGGTCTCCTTTTTATCGACTGTGAAAACCCACTGACTATATTATGGATATATGCTATATAGAAAAGATTATGCAAGATATACGGTAACGTTTCCGTTGCTTGTGAGGAATCCACTTGTAGGCATCACCACATATCGAGTCGGTGCATTCGTACGGATCCTCCAAGCTATTCGACCTGGATTCATGCTTCTGCAACTAATTAATTGCACACCGGCACTATTTTTAATCAACTTATGGATTGTTTGATGCGTGTAGATAAAATTAAATGCTGTTCGTTTTGAAATCATATACTATCGTATCCGCTCATTTGAAATCTGCGGTAAATTGTGCTAGATAATTTCGCTGCTCATTTTTTTTTTACTATTTCAGAGTTCTTGGATCAGTTGGCAAGAGTTCCTCAGAGTTAGTGAGGCTTAAAATTTGCAAACTGCCAGCAAGTTACTGACGCCTAAATTCGAGAATTGAATCGAGAACTCAATCGACGCTTAAATTTGAAATAATACGGCAAGTAAAAGCAATAAGCACTCTTAAGTAGATTAACGAATAAAATTATTTATTGTCTGATGACTTTCTAACATTATATTCATGACTAATGCTTTTAATCGAGGACTGAAGAGGTGTTGTCATATATAATCCTATTTTCCAGCATCTTTGGGTCAGTATGAAATATTTTGCAGTCAGCAGGTCTTATTGAAATACATTTTCTCAGACTCGCTAGCCTGCCTAAAGGGTAATAAATTTCAATTGAGGAATGAAATGAACCAATGTAACATCACCGCCAAACGGCTACCGTACACAGGCGGACGAAAAACAGCAATCGGCTTTTATAAATAGAACAACTTGCATAATGATAGTGTTTAAGTCGGCAAAATATCAGATAATATTCATATTGGTAACTCGATACCTCCTTTCCCAATATTATAATTCAGATAGATTGTAGAATGCGAAAGAACAAACGTTATTTTGATACTAGCGAATGAACGATTCTGACTTAAGTCGAATATCACTTGGAGTGGCTCAACAGCGATGAATTTCGGAGTGAGAGCACAATTCGGAGAACTCGGACTTTTCGCTGTCTGCTCAGACAGTCCACCAGGAGTTGATCCCTTAGGAACACCTAAAATATACTCGTTTAAATGTTGAATATTCGCGTAGAAACATCAGAGGTTCTTGCTTACTGTTCACGGCTATCATCATCACCAACAATCTACCTAGTGTTTTACAGCAACTAGATATATCATCATGTGATGCTCTTTGTGTAAAGCTAATGCAAACAGTCAGTTCATTGTCATTCATTTTAACATGATGCCCAAACAAAGAAAAGAACAAACTCTAAATGCTACTTCCTATCGCGGCGATAAACTTTTTTACATTCCGCTCACCCGCCCAACCATTTTTCTAAGTAATCAACGAATAATAAAATGTACGAAACGATATGTCTTCTTATTTTGAATGAACCACTCCAACATATCTTCGAAAAAGCAGTCTCACTTTTGTTTAGTAAAAAATGGAAATTTCGACGGTGTAAAATGTCCAAAGAGAACGGTTCTATAAGATGTGTACGTATTATGCAACATATATATATATATATATATATATATATATATATATATATATATATATATATATATATATATATATAATGTAAGCGCAGATATGACGCTGCCAAATGCACTTTGTGAGGCAAATTTGCATAGGCTGGCAATAAAGGACGGTGCTATAGAGTACTTTGATTTGATAGATAACTGTACCGAAAGATGAAGGCCCACATTCGGGAAACATTTTTATGGTAGCGAATGAACTCTGAGACAGAAAGTGAGATCTGAACCCGCAATGTTCCGGTTTCCGAACAGATCCTGTGAACGTTCATAAGTTCAGATCCCACCTATGGCGAAAATTTTCTCCTGCCATCAAATAACGGTAACTACTGAAAGTCTAAGCCATACAAAGTTTTAGTTTTACCACATAATTGAATATTTGAGCGTAATGAAGAGTAAGCCAACCTAAAGCATTCATAAAAGATCTCATCAACCAACGGGCATCTAAATAGGAGTGTGAATATGGTTGTTACATAGATGACAAAAATAATAGTCATGCCTACCTAAGAGCGTATCTGGTATCTTATCCGGCGAAAATGAACTTGCAGAAGACATCCTCAGTTTATCTCTGCAATAATTATTTCATTCACTTCAACGATAACGAGTTAGAAACAACGACAATAAGACTGCAATTATATAAGCTTTTTATACAATCAACCTTTGATGTCACAACGTTGTACAACTTCTAAAATATATAAAAATGGGTTCAATATATATATAAAAATATATATAAAAACAAGGTATATGCTTCTGGCAATTCCACCTGTTCAATCTCGCAAAATTCATTCATTTTCGAAAATAATCGAAAAAATAAATGAATAAATAAAATTTAAAAAAAAACAAAAAATTGAAGTATTCAACAGAGCGCAAAGCTGTTCTATCCTCATCAAATGCGCGTTCATCGCAAACTCATGAACGTAAATTTTGTCCACTTGGGAAAAATAAAGAAATCAACTAAAGGCATTCGGGCATAACGTATTAACATTAAAGATAACATTCTGAAAATGCTAGCAATAGCCTAACAGTGTGGATGTTCTTAAATCTTCCCCCCTCCTGCCCCCGTCGATTCAGTGTATATGCAAGAAATGCCAGCAAATAAATGGAGAAGATAAAGTCGCACATGATAATTACTATATGACTGATAGGCAGCACACAATTGCAACCAACAACAGCTCGTTTTGTTTGCCACCCGACTGGTTGTTCGATGAAAGTGATCTACGCATTTTATGACATCTTAGGTGTCTATAATTTATGCCTGCCAAAGATAACCAGTCGATACATAGGCTTGCTTCAGTGATCATCTAAAGATTCAAAATGTATCAATCAAATCTCATCGCTGGCGGTTTTCTTCCACTTAGGAAATGAAACAAGAGGGTAAACGGACACATTGCAAACATATATATAAGCACAATAACTCATATTTATTCTGCTAAAACCTGCGAAAAGGTTATATAACAAAATGGAAAAAAAAAGATGTTAAAACCGAATTTTTTCAATTTTTTTAATTGTAGTATCACCGCGAATATCAATTCGCCATACGTCTAACAACGAGGGAACTAACCAATGGAATCGACAGGTGAATTTGGATAGACGATTCTCAACTCACGACGATAGGTCTTTCTTCCGGAAAGTCAACAAGAAAGACACCGCCACTAACCAACCGTTAAAGAAATACAATGTCATTCAGCTTTCTCTCAACAATTTTGAAGAAATGCTAAAATATTTGCATGGTAGTGGATAATAATGGAAAATTTTCTTGCATATTTGCAGCCATAAAAATAACGCATATATGACATTCATTGTTTCGATAATTGAACATTTTAAAAGAAAGAATATATCTGCTGTTATGGCACAAATTCAATTTGCAAGAATATTTACTACAAAAATTTTCGTAGTATTCAAAGCTTTCTAAATTTCTAAAGCAAATTTCATATATTTCCATAGCGAACAAACGAATAAGGTGAATGTTAAAGTTCATGTTTTGCAAAATGTTTTTTTTGTTTACATTTATTTTGCACTTAATCTTTTCTAATGCTTTTTCGTTTTTATCGTTCTCCTTGCAGTAGTTGCCGATAATCGCTTACGAATTTCAAAGTTTAACGGCACATTCCATGAGATATAGTGCACAATATCATTCACGTTTAATTTGATGAAATAAACAAACAATCATACGAAAAACGATACAATAAGGGAATTACGCGAAAAGATTGATTATTGATCAGCAGCTTATTAAGTAGAGATCAGCTGTTTCGTCGTTATTCTCGAAATGGCCTGGAAAAATAGTTGTCGAGATCAAGACAAACTGTAGACGTGCACTTTTGAATCATATTTCCATAGGGAAATTTAAAAGTCTTAGCGGAAGCTTAGTAGTGCATCTGTATCTTTGCGTGAAAACAAATATAGGAATCACATACCACTGAACACTTCAGTAGAACGTGTACAGCGATTGCAGATGTTCCATAACGTGCTTTGGCTGACTATTTCTCAGCAGTTGTTTAACCTGCGCTATTCTTAAGGTTATAATAACTAACCGACGCCTGATGAATTTTGAACGCTGAAACGCTCCCGTTTGACTGGTTTTTCTAAGTGAAATGAGTGCAAAATCAATGCAACAATCGCTTTTGTTGCATATGCCACAATTCCATCTCTTTTTCCATCTATCAATGCTGCAGACATTTCAATGGGAATCATATTTTAAGTGTCTCCAATTCCAATGGGAATCGTGTTTTAAGTGTCTCCATTTGTTTATATCGATGAATTAACCAAAATAGCAGCTGAGATAAACTTTTTAAACCATAACTTTGCATGCTATTACTCCGTAACCAATTGTGATTCGTCTTATAATACAGATTTCTCTGCTTTCCTTTAAATCCGTTAATTCTAAAGAGCTCTGCAACTTCAGAAATGTCTTCAGCACATACCAGAGAAATAAGGAGCCGATCGTGTGCGGAAGCGATTTTAAGCTTTCTTGCAACATATTTATTTCCAACGGATCAATAGCAACATCAACATAGTAGCAATACAGACAACGACAAGTAAGTACGAACAAAACGAAAAAAGATAAAATGTCATTCAAATCAGAGTGGAATGCAAAGTGGAACTGGAATCGAGAAAAACCTTAAAGCACCCCTGCGATATCCATAGAGTTGACAATTTAGAATGTCCAAATGCCAATAGCCTGCATCGATAAATTTATAACAGTACTTCATACTCTCCAACTACTGCCAACATTTGATGATTAAATAAAGACTTCTCACGAGCTGTTGAAGATCGACGATACATTCCTCTGCTTTTCCGTTAAATCACTTGCGATTGAGAGATATCGATATCCTATGCCTTGAAATCCTCATAGAAAAATAAATGGACGTTTCCTTAACCACACCCAATCAAATATGCATATATATATATATATATATATATATATATATATATATATATATATATATATATATATATATATATATATATATATATACAATTAGCTTTAATTAGCTTTCGTCATCAATGGTTAAATTCTGCGATTCGAAGTTATGAGCATTAAAAGTAAAATGCTTTTTTGTTGTCCTCCCACTAACTTCTTCGCATCGCACCAAAAAACCAGAAAAGAAAAAGATCATTATGCAATGTGAAAATAAACAACATGCACAACCGTAAAGTTGTAAGACAATAGCGAGGCAGATCAACAAATCTCAATGAAGCTCAATTACGATATGTCTCTTTTTATTGATCATATCCGATTATCCATAAAATAATAAAATAAAGCAAATGAAACCAATACGCATAAACACTTCACCATTGTAATGCTAGAGAAAGAATTCCCATAATCTCAATGATAAGAAAATATCGTAATTCAAAGTCAATAGCTCCACTATTCATTCATCCCTCCTTTTGGTTGTCCGCATATGGTGCAGAAACGCACCAACTGCACCAATGTAACCTTCGTGCTTTAGGAAAAGTGCCTCGATTTCTCCCTGCAATATATCATATCGACCATCTACCGGCAGCTCACAGTCGATCGGCAAACCGTCATTTGAAGACACTGACAGGAAGTGGCATCATATGCCGTGGAAGCGATTAGAAAGAAACAGGAACACAGGAAAGGGGAAGATGGACGGGGAAAGAAGGAAGGATTGCGATTTTAACTTGACAAACATCAGATCAGCTATGCTGAGGAAGGTGCTGAGAGTATTTATAACCCTCTGAAGAAGAAAAAGAAAGAAAAAAGAAACAGCTTGTATGCCTGTGTAAAGGAAAGAGAGAAATAAAAGGTCTGAATTTTAAACCTTGCGGCTGCAATGAATTAAAGAATGATTTACACAATAAAAGACAATAAGAAATTAGCAACAAAAAAGGTCTCTCAGTGCATAAGAAATGGGCAAAAATTTCAATTAAATTTTCCCTTGTATTTTGTTGTGATGAACGAAAGCGCTGCGACTCAATTTGCAGACATCGACCTCAGTGATATCTATCCTTCCCTGCCCTATTACATTGCGCCTTTCCTCTTGTTGCCTGGTTGAGTGTTTCAAACCCATTCGCTGCTATATGCGCTGACTCGGATATTGTGGTGGTTTTCCGTCTTATCGATTTCAGTCAACGAATTCGGCTCAGTGCGCCAGTTCAGTCAGCCATCCGTAAATTTCAATTTCTCGTTTCGTCCCGTCTCTTCTACACGGCAACAGCACAACATATTTAATGTAAATGAGAAAGGAAGTGATCCTCGTTTAACTACCTAACTTTTTGAAGTTCCAAAGAGCGGAAGTAAAGTAATCGTACCTTACTCCAATAGTTGACTGCAAATGATATAGTACGCATAGTGATGGGATGTTTCCTTATAAAATAACCACCAAAGTATATCCTTTTCACTCGATGCTGTTTACCATAGAGTGTCGCCATCTTCAAATATATCAATATGAATGAATTATTGCTTAGAATTAAAAAGAAATTGTGAATATAAAGCATTGGATCGAACCTATCTCTTTACCCAATGAAGAAAAAGAACGCCTGAAGTGAAAATTTTCACTTTAGCTATTGTATATTTAAGAAAGAACGAAAAACGACTGCTATAAGTTTCTAATGCACACAAAACATTAGCACTGAAATAGAAGGTTAATTTCGATGTTTAATACAAGGAAAGCTTACTTAGCCATAGTATCCTTTTTCATCGTTATAAGCGAAATGACTGAATCGATTGCAGCAGATTTCTTATATCTCCTCATTCGTATGTTCCCTTTGCTCAATGCGAACAACTCATCAAAAATCAAACGAGAAGTTTAATGGTTGTATTAAAATACGCTTTTTAATACACGGGTTTTATAACTCTGACGTTCATTTCAATATAAACTGGCAATATAAAGCAATACGTACTATCTCAAAAAAATGCACCTATTTGATTACCTACCTGTCCAATACAATTGCTGAACATAAGCAGAAGACTTTTCGTCATATCATCCTCCGATTGTGGTCGATGTTTATGTAACTCATCTCGCCTTCCTTCTACAAAAATTTAAAAAAAAAAAATTAAAAGTTAAAATAAAATCTTATTTCTGGAATGAAAAAAAATTAAATTTAGTAACTCTCTTCCGATACGAAGTATAAAATAATGAATAGGGATACTTGAAAAACGTAAAGAGAGGTAAAGAAAGGTCTAATTCGTCTCGTTATAAATACTATTTCATGCGAATTTTAAATTGTTTGTAGCTTCACCGAATCACAAGGAATGAAGTAAAAGAAATTTAGGAAAGCATATTATACATGCTAGTCAAACATCACTATTGTAACTCTCAAGGATTCAAAGCATCGGCATTCACACAAATTGACTGTGCCAAATATGCACTTCTCCTCACATTAAATAGCGAAGACCGAATAAAATGAAGCAAGTTTCAAGACCTTTTCTAGATAATGCCAACTTCCAATTCCGGCTTTGCATTTGGCAGTTGTAATATTCCACACAAAAAAACAGCATATTCAACAGGTAACCATCGAATTCAACAGATATTTTTTTGAACGGAAACTATAATCGAAAGGATTGCTTACGATCGACGCATTTTCCAAACGATCCAGCAATGAGATCGGGCGGTAGTCGCAATTTATCGTTTGTGGCGAGTGGGATATCCGATACAAGAACATCAACGTTACGATGATCACCCGTTTCCGCTTTGGTTAGCAACTCATCGAACGCTAAACTCAAATTATTGCTATGCTTTCACATAACCTGAGCAATACACTTTGAGAATTCATCGTTTATTTGAAGGGATGAAACATCAAAAATGTCATTATTTGGAATGTGAAAAAGAGAGCAGCAGCAATATACGTGATTTCTGATGCTAGTAAAGGAAGTTATAGAAAAATTCATCACCATAAGAGATACGAATATTTTTGGAGAGTAGGGACCTTCAAAGAGAGGAATGAAAGCTAGCGGGAATCTGAAGACACGTAAATTTTAGAATGTCGAAGACGACACTACCCGTCGTGGATCCTAAGAGACCTCCAAATTCTATACGTTTTCCAGCAGAAATTAGGAAAGAGACCATGCGCCTAAAAATCTGAAGGGGAAAGGGGGAATGTGAGACAATGATTCGAATCTTTGAAACTTCCGTATTTTCTGCATAGCAGCCAGCGTCATTAAAATTCTGGTCATAGTCTTACATTAACGATCTCATTCTTACAGCGTGCGCAAAGGGAAAGAACGCACGCACCTTTTCATTTTCACTGCGTTACGCAGTTACAATCTGCCCCAACGGTTGTCAGGAACTTGAAACGACTGCGGCAAAAAAAACATACATTTAGCACTCGTAAGAAGCGAGCCTAGTCCCGTGAATGCACCTCCTCCCATTGTACTTCCGCCAATGCGTGAAAACTTGTTTTCATCCTCAATCTGCAACATAAATACAGGTATTTCAGTGCGAACCCATTCGAACATTTTAAAACGCAGCAGCAATTTGTCCGCACTGATATAATGACTGTTCGTGAATGGATCTTCTTTGAGAGGATAGTATTATGTTGGAAGCAACACCCTCAAATTGAGGTCTTGTAATCAAGGTGGATAGCCCGCATATAACGCTTCAACGGTGGCAACATTAAAACATCCGAGAACAAGAGAATGTCCACTGACGGCAAACTGACCTTTATCACCGATACGCCGGTACCGATATTCACCAGCTGGAAAGGAAACATAACCATCGGATCGATTGGACGATATTTGTATCTGAAACGTGATGCTCTAATTCGCATAAAAATACTACATTCGTACACTTATAATTCCCTTCTTTAGATATAAAACAGCAGACAATGCATGTAGCGGTGATGAGCTCATGAAACTCTATCGTTTCATGCCAAACTTATCGAAATCGGAGACAAGAAATATTTTTCCAAAATTTCCCTGTCTTACCCCCCAAGGATCGAAAAACTGCGTCTTTTGGGAATTTTTTTCTCGGCTCCTCTTCACCCATGGGCGCTCGTCTGTACGTCATTCGAGAGGACCCGGCGAGCTAATGAGAAATCAGGAGGCTGATTTTGCCCATATCAAATATCGACTGAGAACCAGAACCCCCAAAATTCCAAAAATCGAGATTTCAGGAATTCTGGCCGGTCGAATCGTCTTTCACCTTTCTCATCGAAACATAATAGCCTATGTATCGTTTGATAGAACTTTCCAAGTTCTGTTGAAAGAAAAAAACCATATCTCCGCAGGCCTAACCACTGCAGAGAAAAAAATTCCGAAATCTCAATTACAGTACACTTGTAGGGAATGTGAAACGTCCCTGCAGCAATAGTTTCCCAAATTTTACGGAGAACCGCCAGCAACGCGTATATTTGTAATCAGCGCATCGACCTCTATCGTTCCGTACCAAATTCATCAAAATCGGAGACAACAAATATTTTTCCAAAATTTCCCTGTACTACCCCCCATGGATCGAAAAATTGCGTTCTTTGGGAATTTTTTTCTCGGCTCCTCTTCACCCATGGGCGGTCGTCTATATATCATTTGAGAGGTCTCGGCGAGCTAATGAGAAATCGGAGGGCCGTTTTTGCCCATATCAAATATCGGCTGAGAACCAGAACCCCCGAAATTCCAAAAATTGACATTTAAAGAATTTTGGCTGGTCGAATCGGTTTCCAACTTTTCTCTCAAAGTATAATAAGCTACATATATTTTGACAGAGCTTTGAAAGTTGTGTTGAAAAAAGCAAGCGGTAGCGTCACTGATCTAACGGCTGCCGAGAAAAAAATTCGCATATATCACTTACAGTACACTCATATAGAAACTACAACATTCCTGCACCCATGATTTCCTCCTTTTCACAGAAAGTAGCAAGCGGCTCATATATTCGTAATCAGCTCATCGAGATCTATCCTTTCATACCAAATTCATCAAAATCGGAGACAACAATTATTTTTCCAAAATTTCCCTGTACTACCCCCCAAGGATCGAAAAATTGCGTTCTTTGGGAATTTTTTTCTCGGCTCCTCTTCACCCATGGGCGGTCGTCTATATATCGTTTGAGAGGTCTCGGCGAGCTAATGAGAAATCGGAGGGCCGTTTTTGCCCATATCAAATATCGGCTGAGAACCAGAACCCTCGAAATTCCAAAAATTGAGATTTAAAGAATTTTGGCTGGTCGAATCGGTTTCCAACTTTTCTCTCAAAGTATAATAAGCTACATATATTTTGACAGAGCTTTGAAAGTTGTGTTGAAAAAAGCAAGCGGTAGCGTCACTGATCTAACGGCTGCCGAGAAAAAAATTCGCATATATCAGTTACAGTACACTCATATAGAAACTACAACATTCCTGCACCCATGATTTCCTCCTTTTCACAGAAAGTAGCAAGCGGCTCATATATTCGTAATCAGCTCATCCAGATCTATCCTTTGATACCAAATTCATCAAAATCGGAGACAACAAATATTTTTCCAAAATTTCCCTGTACTACCCCCCAAGGATCGAAAAATTGCGTTCTTTGGGAATTTTTTTCTCGGCTCCTCTTCACCCATGGGCGGTCGTCTATATATCATTTGAGAGGTCTCGGCGAGCTAATGAGAAATCGGAGGGCCGTTTTTGCCCATATCAAATATCGGCTGAGAACCAGAACCCCCGAAATTCCAAAAATTGACATTTAAAGAATTTTGGCTGGTCGAATCGGTTTCCAACTTTTCTCTCAAAGTATAATAAGCTACATATATTTTGACAGAGCTTTGAAAGTTGTGTTGAAAAAAGCAAGCGGTAGCGTCACTGATCTAACGGCTGCCGAGAAAAAAAATTCGCATATATCAGTTACAGTACACTCATATAGAAACTACAACATTCCTGCACCCATGATTTCCTCCTTTTCACAGAAAGTAGCAAGCGGCTCATATATTCGTAATCAGCTCATCCAGATCTATCCTTTGATACCAAATTCATCAAAATCGGAGACAACAAATATTTTTCCAAAATTTCCCTGTACTACCCCCCAAGGATCGAAAAATTGCCTTCTTTGGGAATTTTTTTCTCGGCTCCTCTTCACCCATGGGCGGTCGTCTATATATCATTTGAGAGGTCTCGGCGAGCTAATGAGAAATCGGAGGGCCGTTTTTGCCCATATCAAATATCGGCTGAGAACCAGAACCCCCGAAATTCCAAAAATTGACATTTAAAGAATTTTGGCTGGTCGAATCGGTTTCCAACTTTTCTCTCAAAGTATAATAAGCTACATATATTTTGACAGAGCTTTGAAAGTTGTGTTGAAAAAAATACCATAACTCCACAGGCCTAACCGTTGCCGAGAAAAAAATTCCGAAGTCTCAATTACAGCACGTTTGTATAGGAATTTCACATTAATTAATTATTACAATGAACAGACCGTGAATAAATGAATCGAAGAAATAGATATCATTAAAGAAGAATGGATAAAAGAATGAAAATAAGAGAATCCAGGAAGAAGAGACAAACAGAACTTATGTTGATCGCAGGTAGAAGCGAGGAAACGAAACTATTAACTAAATATTTTCTATTTCAGTACTAAAATCAAGGTCAGGAGGGCCCCGCCCGCTGTATCCCCGCAAGGGGGGCTGCCGACCCCTCTTCACCCTGCTTTTATCGGCGTGCAGTTGTTATGGAAAAAAATGATCTTCCATTGAGTTATATTGATAGTTTTTTCTTATTTTTTGTCTCGCCAAATGTTAAAGCTCGTCCCAAAACGGTATATATCCTTCGGAAGGGAATTAAGTACTGAATCCAACGAAAGGAACTTCATCCATGTAACGCCAGAATTCGCCAAGTTATGAACGCGCATAATTTGACTCTGTCACTTTATTGCACTCTCTCACCGCCGAATGCGTCTTCTAATATTACGGGCAGGGGCAGGCTAGGTATGTTGGAAAGCAAATTGCCTGTGGATCGAATGGCACTACGTGCGCGTCTCTCCGATTATGCATAAAAAGTTATGGCAGAAAACGAAAAATTCTGGAACATCCTGAAAATCCCGGAATGGAGCAAAACGACACTTATATATTGGTAGTAGGCTCCGAATGGGATGAAAACTTATAGTTGATGAGAAAGCTTTCCGATGAACGAGAAAAAGGTCATAAAAATAAAGTTGGCAATTTGCCGAGTTTTTTCGCCATGTCCGCGAACTTTTTGCATGTTGTCACAGGCATTTCTAAAGTATGCATAACAAAAAAAAAAAATTCCAGCCCAATTAGCATATTCCAAGGTGAGATATGACCGAAAAATGATTTTCCGGTTCTCGAACGGATAACTATCTCTTCCGGATCATCAAATTTCTGCTTAGTTCTTTTAGCAGCACATCCAGAGGGAAATTCCCAAAAGGTTCTATAAGAATCCGCTAAAAATATTCAAAAACTACAACGTAATAAAATTTTCCAAATTGCTCCCTATACATTTTGAAGCAATTCCGGAAAATTTTCATATTCAGAAATTTTTCCGCAAATTTGCATTATATTCCTCATAGTGCTCCCTTATCCATTCTGTAAATAAATAAAAACGAAATGAAAATATATGAAGGCGAAAAAAGTTCTAAATTTGCTTAATTGCAGAAAAAAATTTCATAGAAAAAATTTTGAGATTTGGCCCATTTACGAAATCGTCCGACACATCACCCATACTCTCGATCAAAAAAAAACCCTCTCAAAAATCACATTTTAACAAATGTTGTCGAGCCCACCAGCAAAAATTAGCTTACGATCTTCTATACATAAATGAGTAGTGAAAAGCGAACCTTTTATCCGGCTCTTCCTCGTGATGATAGGTGAACGACTCGTCTTCGATGTACTTTAGCAAAAAACAGCATCCACTTACAAGTGCTTCCATTTCGTCGACTCGTTCAACCCTGTAATCGTTATGACACTGAATGCAGCAATGCATCGCTCAAATTTATCGTTAAAGCAAAATCAATAGATGAAACACTGATTTAAAGGTAACGCTCCACTATTTTCCAGCAATTATACGCGGCATCATAGGTGTTTTTCTTGTTGTGCCTTTGAGCCGTGCAAAAGCGTATGAGTAGATGTTTCATTGATTAGGTCGAAGATACAAATCATACAGATGATGTGAATAGAGTACTGCACCTCATACACGTGGTATAAGTGATCACAGCTCAGAATTCAAAGATGAACTCTGGCCCCTTAACAGTTTTCAACCTTCTGCTGTTACGACCGAAAAAAAATTGACCGTGCCATCAATTAACTCATTGCCAAACAAAACGGCCGCCTCCAGAAGAAGATGCCTTTCACCACCGTTCCAGAGGGGCTTGACAACAAAAATTTGAGCTCTGAATCTCCGGCGCTCTCGAACTACAAAATATGAGAGGGATTGGCTATAGGGTGGGCGTTCAATGAGTCCGAATAATAGAAACTACAGGTGAAAGTGGTGCCGTCCAAATGAAGTCTTTTTGAGAATGAACACTAACAGTGACCAATTGACCACAACTTTACCCTTCTCCACCTTTCACTTGCAAAATCCGAAGGATGCAAAACAATCTGAATCTGAAATAAGGAATGCCCAAGCATGGAGATTTTAATATAAACGAGTAGGTTTACCTCTGTATTAATAGCATAATGATAGACTGCTAGAAGATGGATCATATGGACAGTAGATGGACCAATAATAGGAATTATTAAAAGCATGAAATCACTGATTTCTCAGATGGAAATTTACTAGTGAAAGTGATAATAACTTAATTAGCTATTGTTACTTTCAGTACTTTCATAATAAATGAAAAGTGATGTGGAAAGTATTACTCAACGCGAAGAGTTTCAGCGATCAAGTGTCCATACTTGTAAGCTCCTCCTCCAGTGCATCGAATGGGACCCTCGATTTGATCATATCCTCTTGCAATCGCATGCTGAATTCAACATATCATATCAAGCAACAAAGAAGCAAAAAATACCAATTATTTCACAAGACGTTAGAAAAAGACTTCGCCGACAGTCAAAAAGCTTTTCAACTTATCAGCTGAAGAAAACGATGGTTTGCATATATACATTATATATATATATATATATATATATATATATATATATATATATATATATATATATATATATATATATATATATATATATCGTCATGACCCTCCTTTCCGGTATGTTAGGCCCTCTAAGTCGTGTTCTTAATTAGACAATTGCATCCCAATATATCAGTAAAGGAGCGCATTCTCAATTATATTCACAAACCACTGAATACAAACGTTATAAAAAAACGTACAGCTTTAATGAACGAGAGGCAATGTTCTATCTTCTGAAATTTGCGGAACTTCAATCGTGTCTGCATTTCTTTTATATCCTGAAAGTTTTATATTAAAGCAATAAATCTTATCGGCATTCAATATTACATCCATATATGGAATAATTAGATGAGGATCATAAAGAAAAATAGACACTGATAAAAAATTCAAAAATTGTTGAAAAGAATTACAATTAATTTCACCTTAAAAGCCATTCTAATCGCTTGGATCAAGCTTTCACAAATCAAAAAGCATAAATCATATAGAAGATAAAAGAAGAAATAACGATAGACCTCACCTCATATTCTTCTATAGATGTGTAGACAACTTTCACAAGTGATCCACCTAAAAGCACTAAGATTATATGCAAATTACTATAAAACCTCATCAATCAGTTGGCTAGTTGAATGCAATATACTGCCCGCGGTGTTGTACATTACTGAGATAGTGCTGTAAGATTTGGAAAAATTATATCAACACATACCTCTAAAATATCGATCCTCGTTCATTCGGATTTCATTACAAAACTCCCACTGCTATCTTTTAGAGATCAGACCGATAGGCTGAATGAGATAAAAAACCGCCCGATACAAATTCCGATCATTAAAGGCAATCAGAATTATTTACCTTCAACGATGATTTGTGAGATCATTTTTTTTTTAGTAAAGTTTTCTTGGATAAATGGAACTACTACAATCGAATAATTTACAGTCGAAATAACACAAACCGCAATCAATCGCATAGACTGGCCTCAAACCAGCCCCATCGAATATATCGGTAGGTGGGAGCACAGCATACGGAGTTCGAAGTTCAGCAGGATTCTCCTCATCGTCGCTTAGAGCTGAGGATGGCCTCCAAACAGATAAAAAAAAAGAAATTTTTTTTTTAGTAAAAAGTTCGATGACAGATGTATATGCTATAAGGCCGAGTGAATGCACTTGGATTACTACCTAGTAGAGAAAGAATATTCAATCGCTGTCTACTTATTCCGATGTGCTTTCCAGAGTATAGTGAAGGAAAAGAGAATAGTGTAAAAAGATGACGAATCTAACATTAAAATCCACTTCTAGCAGTAAACAAAAAATATAAGAGAACGATGAATGCTGCCATGGAAATTCAAATATATTTTTAAAGATTACAATTAAAAGTAATATAATGCAAAAAATTAAAGGATCGAATTTATTAATTCACACTGAAATAATACGAAAACAAATAACTAGCAAAAAAAAAGAAATCAAATATTGAGGAGATGAACGAGAAAAAATGAATGAGAAGGAAAAAAAACTATATAAGGAATATGTGCATTCTCAATATACTCTCCATTTTTCAAGAGTACGCTCATATCAGTCTCTAGATCGTTTATTGCTATGAAATCAGATGGAGGTTTTACTGGAAGGAAATTCTTCTAATGGTGATTGGACTCCGAGTTCCGATGTGAAATGAATTCAGTAAGTATAAGCAAACATTAACTGGTGCTTAAACCGTTCTCATCGTCTCTATAAAGATAACAGATTTCTTGGCTAATTGTAGATTTTTCTTGTGAGTAAACATTCAATGAACCTTATTTCACATATCTAGAGGGTGACCTATGTAGTGGATAAATGAGTCAAAACTAGATAAATGAAATCTATAGAGTATGGTACGATGAACAAAGCGGTATTACTTAGATGTGCATCATCAACGACTATTGCAGAAATTGCAAGGGGAAAATAGCAGTATGGTTGTAGAAATACCGTTTATTTCAACGAATTTTTTTCCACTTTATGCAATCTTGTCATAGCCGCTACAACAACCCCACACCGACCCCCTCCTGCTTCCTCTTTCCCTCCCCCCTTGCTTATGAGCATTATGCGATTGCGCCATAATCAGCGGACTTTTACTATGTACTCAGCCTGTACAAAACATTACGTAAATTATTAATTAATTTTTTATCACCTTACCTTTGGATAATTTTCTGTTTAGTTGACGATGCGAAATCACCAAAGCTAACAATGGTACTTGCCAATAGATGTTTTTCATGTGCGTTCATTTCGAATAGCCTGAAATTAAAGAAACTATACCCTGCGAATGTATGCGGTACTTTTTGAGCATTCGGGCAATACATTCTACATCGTGGAAATTGTAGTGAAATTGCAATCCTATAAAACTGGACAATGTGAACGGTACGATCAGTTTTTCAACCCACTAATTTAATCAATCGGTGATGAATAGTTAAAAAAAAAAAAAAATCCAATAGTCGATGGTTTATCACTCAACCAATATTCACTCATCAATTGAATAGAACTCTATAATATCGATGAACTATTGATTATAAAAAAATACAAAAATGTTGTGCTTAATTAAGCTGAAAAGTTAGCTGCAAATATAACGTCTTTAAATGTCGTTTTAATCAAGAAACGTTGCATTTTTTTTTTTTCGAATCACTTCGATAGCTTCTTCTCTACACGACAAGAGCATTTAAATTTGTTACTCTAAAACGCGATAACAATATCCAATAAGAAACACTTACAACAATTTTATGCAATTGTAATATTCGCAAACGGTAATGCTGATATAATGCTGCATATATCCTCGAAACGTTTGTCAATCCCGCCTATTCGTGCAACTGAACTTTATTAACGGTATTATCGTTATTCATCGGAAAATATTGAAAAGCACTCAAAATTAGTGGAATAAAGACGTAGAAGAAATAAGCGCAAATAAAAGTAGTGCAAAATGGTAGTTGAATCGACGATTATCCACAGTTATCCATAAATTCCGCAACAATTGAATGCATTAAAATTTTTGCAATCAATAATCGACAAAGGAAACTTAAAGGATTGGAATCGAAGATATTTAAATAAATCACAAAAAATATTGCATGAAAAATGTATCAATATGCAAATCGATGCGTTACTTCATTATTAACGAGTAAATATGAGTTGAGTATTCGAATGGAAACCCGTATCAGTGTAGTAGATTCGCGATAATATGAAAAAAAAAGTTTAAAAAATAGTTTCACTTTCGTAAATTTATATGAGCAGTTAATTGAATAAAAATATATGTGCATTAATAGAAATATTTTATTATTGGTCGAATGAGTAAGTCTCTACTCGATGAAAGGAGGAGTTATATATGTTCGATTAGCACGTCGACAACTCATGGCACTGTGGAACTGCTACCGTAATATAATGAATAGAACCACAAGAGCGTATTTCATTGCAATTCATCTTATCGAAAATCTTATTCCAATTATTTTCGTTTATAGATAATGCCGAATATAAAAATAAAGAGATTCACACACATTCATGAGTGAAAATTTTAATTTGCATAATGATAATCAGTATTCTTGCATACGCTAATCTGCATAAACTAATGAGAAAAGAGAAGCATCAAATTGGAATTGATTTATTTCCTTGATTATTTAGACCACGAGTGGTGCTTTTGAGCATTACGAGGAGAACAAGTGGTCAAGGTTGGTGGAATTCGAATTTTAAGAAACGAAAAAGTCTGCTTCCGAGGATAAAAATAATGAGAGAGAACCTCAGGATTAAAAGTTTTCTGTCAAATAAGTTTTAAGCCGCTGACGTATTTCAGGATATAGGTAACATCAGAAATCCATCATATTTCAGGATTTTCTGGCAATTCCGAATTAGGAAGCATTTTTGTGCATTAGCTATGCCTATGAAGACTTTGTTATAAGCCACTAATAAGATTAATTGTTGCTTAAAGGTAAAGCATGGTTTTTGTTTATGTTGTGCTAATCTCTTTATGTGCTGATTGACTGGAAGAAGAGTGCAATTGACTTCATAGCGATGTACTCTCGTACCCATATATGATGCTAGTGGTGGTGCTGCTGAATACCTGTTCCATAAAAAGACTTTTTAGGAATAGCTGAGGTAAGGGTAGGGAACGGAGAGAGAGGGAAGACCACAGATATACAGTGTAACATATCGCTAAAAATGCTTATTGAGTTTATTTTCAGTGTAAATTGATACACGATGGGTGATGTATTTTGGGGTGAAATCGAAGAAATTCCCGATAATATATGTGGTGTTGTGGATTATGATAAGCATGCCTATTTCATAACGACACCTGAAGACGATGCGGTCGTTCGTGAATATACAATACATTCTATATACGATGATAAAGCACCCGATACGGTATTTAGCAAGTCATATTTCGAGTGAAAACACTTAAAGAAAATAAATATCACCAAATGAAGCGTTATGTTTTTGTTTTGTTTTGTTTTGTTTGTTTTTTTTTTTCACTACGAGCATCACCCATATTGAAAGTGATCGTCAAAAAAACTTTCGAAAGTTTCAGTAACTACAGCCGCCGAAATTAGCCAATGATTTAGACGTGTAAATTAAGAAATGTGCTCAACAATAATAATGAACGAACCGGAAAGTATCATGAGACGTAGACTCCGACCTGTATATCGCCATCTGGGGAAAAGAGAACAAGAAGTTTAGTTACCTCTCCCCACCCCCTTTCGCCCTCCGCCCTCCGCCCTCCTTCCAAATAGTTGCTTTCTTTTGGTGAAACGTTATTTAGAAAGAAATATTCACCGAGAAATGGTAACCGAATAATTGTGCAAACACGAAAAGCAAAGAGCGTAGAAGTTTGATTTTTAGAGGACACACTTATTCATGACGCGAACGGATGCTCGATCACGTAAGAATACGGCGATCCATCGTACGGTTAGGGTACTTCAGGGAACAAAAGGACGTTCTGTACACTTCCCAAAACTTGTGGCCTTTGGAAAAGCGAGAAAGGTGACACTGCAACGATGTGTTTTGTTCGTGAAACTTTTTGAAAATACATGCGACGGTGTGCCGATTATAAGGGAATGTAACCTTGAAAGTAATTGAAATTTCAGATAAGATAATCGAGGATCGCAATGTCCATTTTGCTTTGAGATATTAAATTATTGATTTCTAATTGATATCATATCAGTGATAAAAACATTAAAATGTGTTAAATTCGTAGCACACATTACCTCTTATGGAATTAATCCTAAACTTCATCGAATTCTATCAATGTATCAATGTTGCGATCTGTGATAAGAAAAAAATATTTACAGTTAATATTCGGAGAGAATGGTGATCAAGAACCGGAACGTGATCCGGAATGGACTGGCCGTCCTTGTGCTATATTACAGTATGACGCGACGATGATCGCCTCATTACTGTCGCTGTCACCAACGGGTACTGTACCACTCGAAGTAAGCCTCGTGATTGGACTTGGTTGTGTACGCGCATTGGCCTCATTACATCGCCTCGGCTACGTTCATCGACTTGTATCGCCATACTCGTTCTCGTTCGTGAACCCCATCTCGTATGATACACTCGAAGGTCGTATTCTAATCACCGATTTGAGTGCTGTACTTCCATTTCCATGTAAACCACGTCTATTTGTGCCATTCGTGGGTACACTTCGCTATAGTTCTGTACGTGTACATCGTGGTCGTGAACAGGTATTTGATTGCATTTATTTTTTCTTATATTTTCAATAAATTCACTTCTTTTCATTTAGTTTTATTATTGGTATTACTGTTGATCAGTTGAAGTTTGATATGCTTTATTTTACGCTGATGTGTCTATCTCGATATAACCGGAAACTTTCAGGGATTTTTTAATTTTTTTTTCTTTTGTTCGGATTTATTTTCAGTTCTTCCATACACCACTGTAAGCGAGTAGGCATATATCTGCAGATATTTCCTTCCTTAATCCTTCGCTGCAGTGGACTAACGCATGGTGATTTTCAGAGGATTTGGGAAATAAGCTTGTCATTTGCAGGGACCTTCTGACGATATTATCTCGGTGATTTATATGGTAGCCGAATTAGTTTCTGGTCGTCTACCTTGGCGTTCTGTCTTTAATCATGATCGTATCTGTGACCTCAAATGCCAATTTTACATGACGAAAGAATTCAGGAGGCTTCCGAGGGAGATTCGTGGTCTTTACAGGTTTTTGCTGATTTTCGTATAAATAAGAGAAATTGATGTTTGATTCAGCTAGGGCATTAACAATTGATGTGCCAACTGTGCACTTTTATTGGAATATTACAAAAGAATTCAGATCGTGAACGCAAGAAATATTTCTATAACCATCTTAAAATGATATCAATAATAAGTCATACTATTTGGACTATGTTACTTACTAGTTACCTTACTAGCAAGAAGAAAATTTGGACTATGAAATTCTTTAAATCACTCAAAGAAGCGATATTGTCATAAGAGATACTTGCGGATACTCTTTTGCAAAAAAATAAAAATAAAAATAAAAGTAAAATAAAATAAAATAAAATAAATAAATTCTCTACTCTCGCTCATATCATGCCCTGTGGGTTTTGTGCTTACGTAAGTCCACGTTCCTCTCATCTTTTCATTTGTAAGTGAAGCTAATTATGTGGAATCGCTTGCGATAAAACGTTTCAGGTATTGATAAAATTGGTAAGTGGAAAATTACCCATCGGAATGGTCACCAAAACGGGGACGAGAGGGGGTTCTACTTTCACGAAACAATTTTTCTTGCCTTATACTGTATTTGAAGGACTTTCAAAATTTCGAATAAAATGGTCTACGAAAGTTCATTAGATCATTTCCCTCCAAGTTCCATCTTTGTTGAGATTTTCAAAAAGCTATTTAATGCAAAATCAGGCGTTAAAATCTCTTTTAATTTGTGGGGACGCATTAAGCGATCGACTTTCTAGAATCGCGAAATATCATGCTTATTTGAATACCATCAAAACATTAGTGCTCACTTATAATAACATATTGTCTCTATTTTGGTAACATTTTCACATCAAATCATTCTAATTGCCGAATATGAATTTCTCTGATCGAAATAGATATTTTGATCACTTATAATCAAGTTTTTGTATTCCCGTTAAAAATCTCTAAGCAACTAAGTTGGGAATTGTTTTCGTTTAGGACGATGTATATGACGATATCACCAATGCCTCTCAACTACAAATACATTATCGAACAATTTCAAACAGCAATCCAACGTCGTTTCCCACAACAAAAGAGGGAATTACCTCAATGGGCTACAATACCGATGTCTGAAGAATGATTGTCGATTTCTGAGACGAATAAATTGTTTTTTTTTGCGTTTTATTAATTCGAGACCTTTACAAATAAGGTCATTCATTGTGAATGCGCCAAATATTTAAAAGCTAAACTAAACATATAGTTGAAAGGAGTACACAATTTTTAGATTTTATATGTGAAGGAATCGACTATACTATAAAATGAGCTAATAAATACAAGAGTCTGGTTATCAAGAAATATTTCATCTTCAATAATGTAATCACTTATTTTTTATCCGATACTCAATCCGATGGACAGTTTTGTTTACTTTTTAGATCTATCAAATTTGCCTATTCAGTAAGATTCCAATCCAGTGGTTTTCACTTCACTATCTGATCAGTAAACGTGCTGTGCTTATAAATGAATACCAATGAATGGATGCCAACCTTGAAATATGTTCATTTTTGGCATATGAAATTCATTCGATTAGATACTAAATTACATTTCCGTCGATATTTTTTTAGTATTTATTCTTTCCGTAGGAATTAAATCGTTGAGAGACATCACTAAAATGTATTATCAACGGAACAATTAATTAAATAGAAATTAAAAAGCGTTTATTTGATGACGAATGAAAATTTTGTCCGTAACCGGGGACAAACTCGTAATCTATAATATTCGAGGAAAATTTTCAATTATGTACAATTACAATAAAGAATATTTATTATAAAAGCATTTCTAGATTCACTAAAGCAATAAAATGGTGGCAATTTATAAACGATGGTAAAATTCTGAAGTAAAGTCGCGCGTATGGAAATTTTATATTGCGAACGAAATGATCATTGCAACAACATTGATACAACTTTCAACAATCGTTTCTTTTACGCCCGTTCGCACTTGCCTTTTTAAAAACACGCTACTTAACGTTTACAACAGCATTTACCTTCACATATAACACAAACAATACTCTTAGTGGTATCGATAGGCACTTTCTTGATTGCGTTCTGGGGAGTGGAAAAAGAACGAGTTTGTCGAGTCTTGTCGAGCAATATATTTTGTGATATTTCTAACAAGGGTGGTACAGTGGGAAGATGCAGTGTTGATGGTATTGTTGCTATATTTGGATAGACGAAAGGTATTATGCGATTGTCTGATACAAATGACGAAACAAATGAAGAGGAATTTCTCTGTAAGACATCGCTAGGAAACGCATCCGTGAAAGTACGTTTCCTTTCAGATTTATGTGGTGCTGTCGATTGCAAAGGATCATAGTTGGAGAGTAAAGCAGTCAACCCAGCGTTTAGAATGGTTGCTTGATTTGGTGGAAGTGTACATTGAATGAAAGATTTAGTTGCCTCGACTGCAGCTCTAAATCCTTCACGATAGCGTTCCAAAGCGATTTCCTTTGAAGCTGAAAACTTCCAGAACTTTGCCATCACCAATGTACTAACATATGAAGCATAATATTCACAAACTACACTTAAAATACCTAGGTAAGATCGATTATACAATATGCTTAAGTATATATATATATATATATATATATATATATATATATATATATATATATATATATATATATATATATCTTAATTATCTGACATATTACACAATATCTAAGGTATACAATGTGCTTAAGAAATTTCCTGGAGAAGAAGAATGTAAGAGGAGGTGCCTCCCCATAATACAACCGAGATTCCAACGCCGTTGAATACGCAGATCTCCACCGATAGAACAGACCAATTTGGCGCTTATTTGCTCCTTAATCTTTGATCTTCAAATTCAGCACAATTGCTATATGTGGAATAATAGTGACATTGGCGCCTGATGTAAGATATTCGCTGAGTTGAATAAAATTTTTTTTTAGTGAATTAAAAAATTAAAAATAAATTCTCACAATTTTTATGCAATGAGTAGCTATTCTTCTCATGCATTTTTCTTATATAATTGACAGTCAATTCAAGTACGTCAGTTTTCTCCAACTTCGATGATTGATTGGGTGAATTTAACAAGTGGAATTTTTTCAGCTGTTCGAATGCATCATTCATCCTTGCACGACGACGTCTCTCCATCTCAGGCTTAGATCCCTAAATATTAACATAGAAATATTTGTATTATTCATGGATTTAAATTACTTATAGATTAACGTCTATCTAAGTGATTTTCATATATGAAGCTAATTTCTCACTATATTCGTTCAATGCACATTATTCCAGTGTAGGTAAATGGAAAAGTAAGGAAATATTGTAAAAAATGATTTCTTATGGAACTCTAAAAATTTGATTTATTTCGCTAGCCGATTGTCGATAAATGACTTCTGCTTATCATCAAAAAAGCTTTCTTTCAACGATTTGTCACTTGAAAAAGTTTTTGATTATGCAAACGATCGTCATATATTGCACTGAATTTACGATGAAATGGAATAATCAAATGCATCGATTATGAATCTCTATTGAAAAGCTTTTTCAAGAGACTCATTATTGAACTACTTATTCAACGAGGACGTATAGATAAGAGAAGGAAAGGAAAGATTTATGCAAAAAAGGAATATATAATCAAACGTTGATGGTATATGCATCAACCTGTTTAACATCTTCGACTTCCGATGACATGCATGTGGATGGTGTCGAACAAATATGTTTTGAAATAATGCAACTTCGTTCCATCGAAATTGTCGATTGCTGAAACGATTTTCACTGCAAAAATTATAGAGCATTGAGCCTTTTTTTCACCTTTAAATAACTTAAATTTAAATTATTAAAGCATTAGTCTGAAATAGGCATGTCGGCCAACACACTTTTTCAATGATACAGAGCATTTAATGTCAAGAAGACTCGGTAATTTCTCACAATATGTCGATAACATACGAAAGACATGATTTAGATTTTAGGGACAGGGAAAAATGATGCAGATTTAATAGGGAGATGGTTCCTCACTGAGGTATGGAGACATTCCATTGGATTTGAATGGGTTCCCATCTCAATAGGATATGGGTGCCTTGCAGTGGATTGCATATATATATATATATATATATATATATATATATATATATATATATATATATATATATATATATATATATATATATATATATATATCATTTCTTCTGACGACGTTCATTTATTCAAACAAGTATTCCGTTATAGTTCAACATTAAATTACCTCTACTGTCAGAAGTAAACACCACAATGATTTGCGGTTATCCTGGATAAGGTAGCTAATAGGATCACAACCAATAAAGAAGAGGATTTGTTGAGTAATGCAATTATTAAAAGCAGTAGGAATACCGCACAAAGCGTTACTTAAAGAAAACGCCTTCCCAACGTGCTCTGAGGGAAACTCACATTACCCCAGGGGGTATACTCACCACACATCGTTTCCCAGTTCTTGTTTGACCGCTGTTTTGTTCGCTAATCCCTTCACACCTCTGCGCACATAACATAGCACATATTCCCGATTATCCATTTTCCTTGAGGACGTACCATCTTGCGTGAGAGCGTTACTTACATGAGAAAGTCAATCTCTATTCAATGCTTTTGTTCAAAACTCATCAATTGCAGTGAATTCGAATTTTTTAGCAGTCCAGTGTACAACATCCATTTTTATGCATATGCTGCAGCTATACAACTCCATTATTGGCCATTTCCGAAATAATGTTCAAACGCCAAGTTCACTGGACAATCGTAGTGGTCACTAACACATTATTTGGTAATTACTAACATTTCGCATAGCTCGCACTTTTTTTCTTGCATAAATAATTTTAGCAATATTTAATTGAATTGTTGCGCAAACACTTCAGTGTTTTTCCTTGTAACAGCTACCGGTGGTTGGTTCCTCTTGTGAAACTGGACGCGTGAGCATATATATTCTGGATATCGCGTGCTGTGGCCCAACAAATGTAATGCTCTCTTTGAAAGAAGAGAAAATTTTTGTCTTAAATTACAATCTTATCTCCGCTCACAAACTTACTTTTACCTGTTACCTTATGAAAGAGCTAGAAATTTCTTTCTGCACAACTGAACTGACTGAAATAATCAGCTAATGTTGTTATATCTTTTGGATTGTTTACGCATTCGGTCTTTCATCGATAAAGACGTTTGTAGCGACATGCGTTATGTCATACACGGCACTTTCCTTGACACTTTTTTGCGTTCATTTTCAAATGTTCCTTAAATCTCTGAAATAATAGTACATTTTGGCTGGAGAGTACATTCGTCGATGTGCACAAAAGCGTAACTAATTAACGTTCAACGACTTAAATCGCTCTTAAGCGTACTTTCAGTTGAAATTTTCATATTGAGTAAAATTTTTTCAACCGATGGCTGAATAAAAATCTTGCGGCTCGGTTCATTAAAAAAAATCTGAACATTGCGTACGGTATTAAAGTAATTACTCCTAAATTAGTTTCCCATTTGCTCTCTAATATAAACTGATACGCTCATTTATGCTTTATATATTGAATGAGCTCATCATCTACAATTGCGGTTAGATAGGTTACTTACTCAATCAACTATAAATAAATGAGTCGCAATGAGGCGTTTTTTTTTTATCGTTTCGGGAACATTATATGTCATCGAATAAAAATTTGATCGCAAAATTGATCATCTGGCGGCATTGCTTTACTGCGGCAAAAACAAAAGCGTTGAATTCCACTAATTTTCGGTTGCTAGAATTCAAAAAAAGCACTACATCCAACTTGAATATTTTCATAAATCATTGGAGAATGAATCCATCAATCACAAAAAAAAAAGAAAAACTGATGAGGACCTATAATAGCCTTGATTATGCAAGAATGCTTAGATGTTAAATGATGCTTGAGCTTCGTAAAGCGTTAATAACTGATGAATTTGTTTCTATAGTATTTTTTGCAGTAGAATTTAGGAATAATTGTAGGACGGAAATTTCAATGCGAAACTGAACATTCAAGCACATCAAACCATAACGAAGAAAGAAGCTTCAATGGGCAATGCTATGCGAAGACATTGCTCGAAAAGAAATAAACATCGATATTGCGACGATTTTACTATGAATCATATTACGCCAAACTCCTCCAGAAGGAGCGATTATTACGCTTCTGAGGTGAGGGAATTGTCCGCTATTATCGCCGTTACTAACATTTCGACATTCTAAGTGAACAAATAGTAAGAGTTTTCCACCGTCTTTAAGTGACTATTTTTAAAAATTGTCTTCATTGTGAAAAAATATTCCATGGGTATTGTAATTTTTCTTTTATCTATATTTAGGTTTCAGTCATTTTACACGGAATCTAAAAATTATTAATCGTCGATTGTGCTTCAATTGGAATTATCTCTCAGGCTAGCTCAATTTTTTAAGGATCACACAACAACTAAATCAAGCACTATTGAAGAAGTTACAAGCAATGCTAGCGTAAACTCAAGCAGCTCATGGGTAACGTAAGTCGTTCAACTATTTGTTTTTATTGTTTCCCTTGTTAGCAATATTACCATAATTTCCGAACATATACGTGAAGGAGATTAGTTTTGATTCAATATCGTGAAAGTTGTAAGGTCAGATGAACGAATTATTCAGTATCAGTCTTGTTTTAATATAGTGCAGTGAGAATTGAATTGATGCGTGTGTACTCTGGACTTGCAATGGTTGATTTTTGTGTATCTTAATATTCTTTGCTTCAGTCAAAAATGTTCTTCGTGAGAGATTGACTGTTTCGGCTCTCTGTAGATTGAACTGGTGATCAGATGTTCTTTTATTCTATCATATTTCAGCGGCTCTTCTATTTCTTTCAATGAAAATGCCGATTGTGATGTTTTTAATTCGCTTGAAGGCTTTATTTCGGAAAGAGAAATATTTGAATTTTCTATCCAAAAATCACACTTTGAGAGCATATTGAGGTCGTTGTTTTTGTTACTAGCATCATAGAAGCGTCGCTAACCGCGTATGCAATAACTTCGAAGGTTTCATTACGATCCGTACGAAGATTTTTGTGTTCAGCACTAAATTCCCTCATATGAGGGGATATAGGCGGAGTGGCATTCGTAGTGTAAATATAAAAAGCAAACAGAAGCACAGAAAAACCACTAGAAACCGGTAACAGTGTATGAAGAAAAACGAATTTTTTGGATGTACAATTTTTGTCGCATATCAGAATGTCTGATGATTGGCTTATGCAATAACTGAATCTTTCATCTCAATAGGTGTGTTTACCTGAATAAAGGTCCGCTCTTGAATATAAACCTCGTGGAACGGTGTATCTCCTCGAGCCATACAAAAGAAACGAAGGTCCTGAGACTTTTCTTCAATTGAATAGGGAAGATTTTTAGGACTCTTGGGACTCGCTTTGATTTCTCGTTGAGTTTACCAACGGGTGAAAGTGAGTCGAGCGAATCGGAAATATCGGCCGGCGATTCCAGAGATGAGGTCGACAGTGAGTTGCATACGAGTGATGAAGACGATCAAAGGTTTCATCTCATTTCAAATTTTTATATTATTTATAGCTGACTTATATCAAACAATTGTGTAGCATATGATATTATCAAATCTCTTGAAACACCTATTTATGCGTACAAAAAATATATGCGCACTTTGCTATGATTTTCTATCATTCATGAAAGTTGATTGCAGATTGAACTTCACCATTAAATTTTAGCAGAAAATATAATAACTGAACGTTTCTGCAGTTGATAATATTGCATGCAGGGCACATTAATTTGGAAAAATACTTTTATTGAGATCGAACAAATGTCATTACGAAAAATGACAGCTTAGAAGCTCTGTGATGCCTTCAGACTGTCGTGATATGTTTGTAAGCTCTGTGATGTGATGCTCCGCCTTCATACCGCTTCCAAAAGCATGAATGTGAGTATAAGTGGAACTCAGGTAGATGCTTGTTCAGATCGAGAACTGTATCAAGTGAAAGCATTCACTCGTCAGATACGTCCGCAGATTTCTCGTCATTTAAACCTCTCAGTCAACTCTCGGAGCATTCAATGGTTCGATTACGGGATGAGGATATCGAATGGGCCGAGGCGGTCCGTCGATACCATAGTGCAGAGCCTGTTTTCCACAAGCCGGCAATTGTATGCTTTATTTCATTTTGTTTTTGCTTTAGGCATGCTTAATGGTTAAAGGTATTCCACAAATCTTTCCGAATTTGTTTACATAGTGAACGTTGGGGATTCGTTTCAAAGATGTAAAGCCGCTTCATATAATATTGCTGAGTCTCTGATTTGAATCTACTTTAGGGGAACCCATGCTAAGGTTTTTCGCATTTTCTTTTCATGAGGTTTTGAACTTTTTTTTTCAAAAAAAAAACATAAGTCACGAACTGTAGATATTCTGCACATCCATAATATCTATTCGAACAGAATAAACGATATAGGTATCTAGGACTAATATGAGACCGGCTTCCAAACTTTAAAAAATCCAACCAATTTTCGTAAAGGAAGGCTATCTAAGGCGGATGCAAAGTTCACTGAATGAGAATGCACTCTCTTCTGCGGATTTCCATACCCATAGATAGCGAGGAATCGTTACAAGAAAAGCATTCAATTTTAGAGCATTAACTTCATAACTTTTATTATTTTGAAGTGATAGTTATTGAAATCTATTCATAGAAGGTAAATGAGGAAATTTTTCATTTCATAAGCTCAGATATCATCTGGCTCTTTGGAATGAACCCTTAGTGATGATTCTAAGCGTTATCGATAATAGCCATTCAGCTGCTAAGTTGCAGAAAACAGCCTTAAAAATACGTCCAAGACATATGAAGCCACAATTGAGTTGGCATCGGTGCTTTCATCAATGGGCGGTGAGACAACCTCCTGAAGAGTATAAAGGTTCTCGTTTCATCGCTTATATTCTATGAATAATGTTGTGCATTCATTGCAACAAAATTTATAGATTTAATAAATTTTCGGGCATTGCGAAGTTATTATGTCCGACTGAAATTCAAACTTCTTATTGATAATAAACGGCAAATATGCCATAGATATTGTATAAAATTAGTTCACTTAATGTAAGCAAATTCTCGAAATTCAACGAATGGATAAACTTTCGGGTATGAAATTTCCCGACTCCACTGGAAAAATCGTTCGGGCAGATTTATGGAATTTGCTCATTAGTTTTATTTATGTTAAAATGCATTGAAATTCGATTATGAAATGCTTTATTTCGGTGATGCACGTGGATGCAATGACAGTTCAAGTTTAATTGATGTATGCCATGGAAGTACAAGTGGTAATTTCGGATACACCATTAGTCCAAGCATCACGAATTTCTACTTGAAAATTCCACCGTCGACCTGTATTTCCATAACATCTACAGTGCATACAACATCCGGAAATGCGAGACGCATCCTCGATCAAGCACCCATTGCAGCGTTACTTTGAGCAATCTACTCATCAACACAGTCGTTTAGATGTAAGTAACGACTATATCACATTCATAAGATAGCGTGAACACACTACAATGTCCATTAAGCGCTGAATCCATGTACATATCCCATATTTCATCTCACAAGTCAAAATTCGTGTCTTTGCTCTATTCCATCGAATCCCAATCCATCGCCCGCCACCTCACAACCGACACCTTCACACCTCAATCAGTCGTCCAACAACGCACTAATTATTACCTCAAAACCCTGCTCTCAATACCTCAGAGTAAATACAGTAGTACACCTTGCCATGTCATATCCTATCTTCCAATTTAGTATAATATATGTTCCGTGGTTGAGAAATTCTTTACATCGTTTAGACCAACAGAGTTTTTTTGGTGAAAATTTTTAAGTTCAATCGCTTCCTCGCCTTTGCTTTGGCAAGAACCTTTATTCGATGAGTTTTTCCAGACGGCTGCATTGTGAGCGATGTGTGCAAGATGTTTGCGCCAAATTTGCTATTTTTTTTAAATGCGGATAAAAAATCCTCGTTATCACTGCGTTATCATTGCCTTCCACAAGGATAACGTTCACCGTTAATGAACAATCGGTGGGATACGGCGCTTATAAGGAGAGGGAAGGGAGTCAAGGAAGGGCAATCCTCCTTTTCGTACTGCGCAGCCACCTTCTAGATGCAGAAAGAAATGAATGCGGAGTATTAAAAAGAAGGAAAAGAAGAATGAGCGTAAATAGTACAGACCTTCCCATCACCCCCCCCCCTTGAGATCTTTCAGTTCAATTTAGATGCCCTGGAAATACAATTTGCGCTTATATATGGCGCATAGAAAACTGTTTATCGAACGAAGAAAACAAATTATACGACAAAGATGTAGTTTTCAGGGAAGGATGTTCTAAATCCGTTTGCTCCCAATTATCATCGACATCCTTATGAACATATTCGTATAGCCGAAGAAGATGATGATCATGATCGAGGAATATTTTTCATTAATAGTACAACATGTTAGATTCTAAAGTGTCATTTTAGAAAATTTGACTAATTTATTTGCAATAAATGGCACATCAAATTTCCCATGTTTTTTTGCAACGCTTAATGATAGCGTTTCCTATTCGATGATGGCTTTCTTCTTTCTACTCAGCGTCGAATCTATATCTAAGCAAATGCAAATTTCAAAAACGGCGCTTATTCTTCGCAATGCAATCAGTTGTGATATTCCAAGTCCCTTCATGTTGCTCATTGTTGACCGTATATTTAGAAAAAAACATTTGTGTTTTTTTCGCATTTTCATTGACACTATCGAAACAAATCAGTTTGTTTAAGAAATTTTGATAGTGGCCTATTTATTTGATCAATGAGATGTGAGCATCGAATATTTTTGCACTATCGATATAAGTCCATTCAGTATCACTAATATTCTGAAATACAGTGACTCAATAACTTAAGAAATTGAAGTATTATTGGCACTAAATAATTCGAATAGGAAAATGCCTCACATTGTAATATTTTGATGCCGATGTGATAATAAATTTTTGTATACAAAAGACGTTTCAATATCGCAAATAGATAAAGAAAACTAATTTATTTTTATGAAGTAAATGAAAGTCGCATAAAATGGCGTAAAGGATAAAAATGGCCTCATCCATTTAGGAACTCTATCGATATGCACTACACGCAACAATAAAATTAGCGAATCCATGCACATAAACAGGCAGTTTTATACTATGCGAAACATGCAAACGATTGCTCGAATGTGTACGTAATTAACAAGCGAGATGGCACTAATTGTTCGGCACATATGTTATGATAGAGTGTGATTGTAGAATCGGGCGAGGCATATTTTTGAGAGCATTGGGAACTCTATCGCAATCAATCATATTCTGAAATAAAAGCAAGAATTTGCATCAAATTATTTGTTGCAAAATTGCTGTTGCATTTCGACGGTGCATTTTTATGCATTTTTTTCAGAGATAAAAAAGCATACTGCGAAGCGTCATGTTTATCGCATTAATCTTTTACATTCCGGAAACAATTTGTGTCATAGATTAGAGAGTGAAATATAGAGAAACGTCTAGCTGAAATATATTTTTTTAAACCTTCGTTTTAAATTCCGAGGAATATTTGTTATGCGAGTTACAGGTTTAAGCCTATTAATGCGTATCGCTAGCAGAATATCGTCATGAATTGTTGTAGTTATATTGTCGATCAATTTGTATTCCCTCGATTCGTTCAGTGCAAGTAGCAATTAACGAGTATAAATATAGATTTATTTCTTTTCACTAACTTGCACTTTTATATAATTACTTCTTTATTCATGCGACCTTAAGAAAAAGTTAAACGGAACTACCATTATTCTTCACTTTCCGGCCATTTTCTAATCTCATAAAGCGCCAACATCAAATCGAACTTTTAAATTAGACACTTCGGTTGACTATTCATAAGGAAATAGAATTACTTCGGATAGTCGGATCTGTAATGCTATCGTTCTGAAATGTCGGCTGATTTCAGAAGAAAATCTTTGGATAGCTCTGCGGGATGCACTAAACTTCAGATCTATTAATTGTTGATGCTGCTCACAGATATTTATTTTATCTTCCCCTCAAACTTTAGTAGTGCCTTGTGTATTCAATGATGCATTACTGACCTCTCAATCAATGATGCGATCGCATAAACGAGTGTTCTAATTTTCGTGCTATACCCGTTCTTTTACTAAACAGGCACATTATTCTATCAAATCTGGAGCTGGAAATACAGTAAATATACAGCGAAAGTCACACATGCAACTATCATACAAATTTCTCAAGTAATTGTGAATTTTCTGATTCAAGTTGTTAGATATTCTGGCGCTTATGGTTTCCACGCATTGCTTATATTTTCGACTAACGCACGACTGGAACTGAAAAGAAACATATTTGCTTAGTTATTTCATTTCACTGTCTAAACGAGTCGTGTTTTGAACAGCGGGTTTTTAAATCGGTAATTTCTGGGAAATTAAATCGTTCAAAATTGCATGTAAATGGTCGACAAAAGGAAATAACTATATTTAATGAAATGCAACAAATACGATTCACATCTTATTTTTATTTTCCTAGAATATCTTCATGTTTTTAGCAGTATAGTGTAAACGCTGTCTTCAAAATGAGTGACCCTCAAATCACCCATTTGTAATCACCATTGCCTCTTAAAGTCATCCAAATATCGACAATTTTAAACTCTTGGATTGTGACGTCTCTCGCTTCATACTGTTCAATTCATCAACCATAAATGCCACGAAAATCACTTTATGCATTTATACGTAATTTCTCTTCCCAAAACACCCTTAAACAATCATCTAGCAAACGATCTGCTTCCTGTTTGTTGCGTACTATAACAAACAAGTGTTGTGCCTCTCGTTTGTGCCAACGTCCTTGCTCTAAGACATCTGGTTTCGTTGTATTTTATTATTATTATTTTTTTTAAGCATCGAAATTCGACTCTTGTTATAACTCGACTCCCGTTATAACCTGTTAAGTGAAAAATTTCAACTTGAAGACGAAAGGTCATAAATGGACATAATTAGCATTCGACATAAAGTCCCCTCCGCAAGGCATCATCACTTGAAGAAGCCGGACCCGGTAATTAACCCTTAACACTGCAAGCTTACATCCAAAGTCAAGGCTATGTGCATTAGGCAACTGGCTTCAAGAAGCCCTATGCATGCTGCGTGCAATATCCACCTTATAAAAGAAATGTAAATGATAAAAAAGCGACAGCGCAAAAATTGTATACGTGAAAGATTCAGACCAGAAAAATTTGCGTTGTATTTTCCGACGAACGACAAAAACGATGCCTTTAAATGCTTATCACTTTTGGATCAATTACTTGCATCAAGTATTCATTTCTATTAATCACACCTCTCAAACACTTTCGGATCAACAAAACATTCCTCTCAAATTCCGAAAGAAATTCCGAAAGATTCACATTTTGAAAGATACTATCGAATTTCTTAAAGCACCGCTTCAAAGTTGATTCTATCGTATTGCAAAGAGAGAGGCTTTAAAAGAATCAAAACGATAAAATCGAATAAAAAAATGAAAGGAAAGACATAATTATTTGAAATGTCGAATATGCAAGGCTATGATGATACGATAAAGCGTTGGAAATTGTTTTTTTTTTAATGGAATAAAATTGCTAAATCGAATTCAGAATTGAGACTTTGTGCCTCAATAAAACCATATAATAAAAGCACAAAACTAGATCGCTGTAGCATTTCATGTTGCACTATCCATCATCAACTGCATCATATCCTATGTACGAAAATCTTACATACTTGAACATTCGAATCTTATATGCGAAGGTTGGATATGTTCAAAAAAGGACATAGGTTGTACAGACCGAGCATTATCAAATCATCCATACATTAAGCGAAAATTATTCATTCAATAAGAGAAGAGAGTCCGCGCAGTTATCATGCCGAAGCTTGCTAGATATCATTAGGACATGGAGGGACTTTCGAATAAAAAACATTGCAACAACTCCGAATATCATCGTCTGCTAATCACCCGTTGTCTATTTGAAAGCGTGGAATTTTCGAGGATTCTTCTCCCACGAGTTTTCTGTTATCCTTTGAAAACAAGAAAATGAAGACAATTAACTCGAACTAATCGCACTAAATTTCGGGCACTAATATACAGCAATGCTTCTTCTAAAAATATAGAAAAATGTCCAGAAAAAACCCACTTAAACTCGAAAATTTTTATCCACAGTCATGTTGGAAAAAAAATGACAGAAATATTTTCAAAATGAAGCTCAAATCTTTTTTTGAGGCATCGATGCTTTCAAAGTCAATCCTTATAATTAGCATCGATCAAAAGAAAAGTTAAGTCTTCAGCGATGTGGAAGCAATATGCCGTCAACCACTTATCGGTATTGGATCGCCGAACTTCGAACGATGCACCTCATTCTTAGCAGGTAAGAGTATATCGTTGTGCACATATGCTTCACATGCATAGCACCAAACTGATATATCAGTGAGACTGATAGCCATCGAATGACCACTACGATTACGATGAATTACCGCATGTCCATTTACATAACGACTGCAATGCGCCTAAAAATTATATGAACGTTAATATCTATTCCAAAAAAAAAATGCAAATTTTTGTTCTGGATTGGTCACTCTAAAAGATCGTCTATATAATTTTAGAGGATGACCCGCTCGAGGACGATGAATTTTGACCAAATAAAATATTCTACCAAAAAAAAAATTATGTAAAGCAATGTTGCCAGATTAATGTGGTTTCCAGTTTTTTTGCAGCGATCCTTTGCTTAAACATTGTTTTAGTAATAAATACACTTCGACGCAGAAAAAATAATCTGCAGCAGAATTGTTTTACGGGAGAATAAATAACACCTTTAAGGAAAAAGGAGTGTTCCGTTCATTATGGCTTTTTATAGAAGAACATTGTTTTTGATTTCTTAAAGCAATTGATTCAAACGTACGCTACAACTCAAAAGTACCCTCTTTTTTTGCTAATTCGTTTAGATGAGTGAAAAACTACTTTTCAAAACTGTTTTTGAAATTTTTCTGAAATATTTAGAATTTTATATGCTATTAATGAATATTGAAAAAAATTTGATAAAAAAACCTAAAATTTACAGAGACTCAGATTGCTTAAGAAGATTGTAATCCACAAAAAAAAGAAAAATAAAGCGGCCATCCACTTCACCTATAATATTCTTTCATTTTCGTTCCATCGATATATGAGAAAAAAAAAATCTCTGAATGAATAAACAAAATGATTACCATATAGCATGTGAGGCATACCCAATTCTCTTCCGCAGATGAACATTCGGAGCAAATCGATAAGGCATCTATTCCATCGTTTGGAATCGGTCGAACCTTGAAAGATTACAGTCACAAAATTGTTAGATTACAAAGAACTCATATGAGTTCACAATGCCGCATAAGTAACGTAAATGCACTAAATTTCAAAGAAACCATTTTGAATTCCTCTTCAGCATTTTCCATGTGCTTTAAAGCTCAGGATTCGGACCACACGTAAGCTAACCTGGACTTTGGTGCATGCTGACGCAGCAGCCTTAATGCTGAACTTCGATATATGCCAATGCGCCAGTCTTATTGCAGGTTGCCCTTTAATCGATGAGTTAATAGTCGAAAAAAAGCTTGATTAGATATAGTGGGATGCAAAAGGAAGGGAATGGCGTAAATGCTTAAAACGCGTAATAAATCTGAATTCGGATATTTTGCAAAATCCATACATGATATTTTAATGTAAGTTTGCGTTTGAAATTACGGTAAAAACAGTATGCCAATGGACTACAGAAACGTTAAAATTACGGTAAAAAATATAAAGATTCCATAACTACTATATAGTTTCACGAATACGGTAAATTTTGGCGAAAATAATGTACAACTGATCAATGCAACAAGCCTGATGGATGTAAGAATTTCGAAAGCGACACGTTCCTGCTACGTGATAATAAATTACAATGAGACAGAAAATATGCATATGGAAGATATGAATCAATAAATAGCTGATATAGAACCTCTTCTAGATGAGGGCATGTTGTAAGAGGGACGACAGCATGTAATGCTACTTGCACTTGTTGACTTCCGCTTGGAGCAGGTTGTTCCTCTCCGGTCATTTTGCAGCACTCTTTGAATAGAGACCCTGTAACATAGATGGGTCAAGAAAGTTAGTACTGACGGTACGGAACACGAGTTGTTAGCGTTGTGATCTACGAAAACTGGCCACACGTCAGGATTAATGGTACCATCCTGCCAAAGTAGACACTTTCATACCACAGTTTGATACAGTAACCGTCCCTGAATGAAGTTCGAAGACAGTGCACGTCTGCTTCTTTTTCTTTTTTACAAACATATTAGCAGTAAGATATGCAAGACATTTTTTCAGTAAGATATGCAAGACATTTTCACTAGTACATATTGTTCATCATCCAAAGTTGAAAACCGTCTAGGAAGTGTTCAAACCTCATCCAGAAATCCAATCATGTCTGCCTTTAGTGAATATTAATTGTTTCTTGATGCAAACACGCGTCTCAGTGTTATCCTAAAATACTGCTACAACTCTCGAAATTATCTCTTTTGTTCCCTCGTTTCTCCATCGGATTCGAAAAGCCACCTATATCACCGCTTCATAAGTGTGCTAATGCCTATGTCTTAAGTTGTCCACACATCGAATGGTGTTCAGTTATTTCGGCGATAAAAACGTCACATTTCCACGTAATTTCCGGCAAGCTGTGGGGTAGAATATCTACTTAGCACATCGCCACTATACCCTAACACTATTTCACGCCATTGAAGTATTTCAAACACAGACCCCGGCAATACAATGATATGCAAGTGACTAAACTGCGGTAAAAAAATTTCGTATTAAACAAACCGACCTCACCGCACGTTCTAATGTTATCAAACTGGCGTTGAACACTCTCACGATTGGAATCATTGTATTTATTTCTATACGCAAAATTGTCCGTCGAATGGCGTATCATTGTTCATGGCTAGAAAACTGCACTCAAAAAGTATAGAAAAAAATTGTTGGGCAAGCGCCGATGAGAGAAATAGCGCCGAAAATTCGACCGTGTCACATTCATGAATGCTCTGGAGCTATTTCGAGCATATGAAAACATCTAAATAAATCATGACGCCAGATGGGCAGATTCAGGAAATCATTTAAAAGGCAGCACTAAAAGTGCGAGCCCAATCTCATCCCAAGCTCCTTAAGGCAGTCATAAATGGCTGCTTTCTGGATTGTTCACATCGGTAGTAAACGAAGGGAACCAGAATCCGGAATAAACCTCTCGGTATTTGACATGACACCATCAAACTTGCTAAACTTTACAATCTAACAAATGCCGCATATATTTTTACGATGATTATTTGTATATGGTTTGCATAACTAACTGACGTTATAGTTAACATGACTAACTGACCATTCATGTAAATATGAAGGGTATTCGGCACAGATTTCAAATCCATGCTTCTTTTCCGGATGTATATACTTGCTAGCATAAAAATAAAATCCGCAGCTATATTAAATCCAAATTTTCCGCATATTTTATCCAACTTGATCGCTTTCTATTCCTAATAAAATTCTTTAAGAGAATAGCATTAACCTTTGCGGATGAGGTATATCATAAAACTTCCTTTATATAGAACGAAGTGAGCAAGAATATTAAGGAGAAAACTTCCGTTTAATGTATATATGGAATCAAATCTCTGTAATAATAAACTTACGTAAATCCACAATGAAAGTTGAGTCAATGAAAGCAAAAATAAAAATTTTTGTGCTACTAAACGTTACGAATGCGAATGTGACATTTTGGACGAAAAAATTTTCGGTAGTTCCGAACAAATCCACAAAATTCTGGATGAATCCAACAAAAAAAAACTATTCAAATATCATAGAAAATTGAATAAAAAATAATTATGCGAAATGGTTTCGGAAATGATTCGGCCCATTGTTTTGATATTTAAATAACGTAAATCACATGTTTACCATTCATTACTTTAAATTATTGCTAACTTCGCATCTAGTCTATTATATAATTGTGATCATCCAAGACTCGAAGCTATCTTATAAATGTGCAGACACGTAAGGATGGACGCTTATATGTAAGACATTGCAGTGACCGGCTATGAACATGTAAATATGAATAAAACGATGGGAGTAATTGCAACAGAAATTAAAATCCTATCATATTATTCGTATCAAGGGGAAAAATACCACAGAACCAATAGCCAGCCAACTCGCATAAGCCTTCAACAAAACCGACAACTCAATAAACTTCATACTCGTCGATGAGCACGATGAATCATCACCGCAAAAATTCTCTCTTGTTACGCCGTCTGTACCCTAATATTCTAACTGTATATTTTCGCTGAGTGAATTTCATCATCTCTGATCACTCTCATCTATCAAAAAGTGAATTTCAGATCATTCACTAATGAAAGCAACCAACGAAAAATATCGATGCATTCTTTATTGTTATAAAGAAGTATGTTGGAAAAAAAAACTGCAATTTCTCTTGCAATAGAATAAATAAATTCAATAAAAGTTTTTCATTTTTGAATATCATTTCGATTGTTATAACGCCGAACACAAATCGACACAACATTTCGAATAAGCCAATGCATGATTAGATTATCTACGACAAGTAATTTCATCGATCGACGAATTATGAAGAGTGAAGCCGGATTGCAGTTCTCTGCACTGGCTACCTTTTCGCTCTTATTATTGAAAATAATATTGAAGGAAATAAAACCATATTCATAAAACGGGCAATTAATATATGGGAAAATTTTATTATTTTATGCAAACAAATTTCAAAAGAAACAACGACATTTTATTTGTACAAAAATGATTAGTGATATGATCGATGAGTGGGTCTAAGAATGAAGATCAAAATACTTCAAACTTCTCAGATCACTCTATTATACTTGAAAATAAAGTCATATTCATCAAATATATTTCTATTATTGAGTGTAAAATTTTTTTTTCAGTAATTAAATGCTCAAATGATACACAGGTGATATAAAAATGATACGCTAAACAATTCGACAATCATTACCGATCACATCGAATAAAATAACTTGCACTTGCAAATATTTCAATATTTGTATTATTTCTAAACGATATAAAATTAGTGTTATGATATGAGGACGCAGTTTTAACTTAGTAATTAACCATATAACGTTTTGCGCTCATCACTGCCACACTGACTTCTGAAAATTCAATAAATCGAACGTGTATTTTGATGATTACAGGTACTCAGATAAATACGAATATTTGTCCAGGTAAATACTAATATTTGCCCATTTGAACAAATAGTCGTTATATATAAAAGCAGAGAGCTGAATTTACTCCCAAAGTTTTCATGTAATTCTACTAATTTTCGACCAGAACTATCAACGGCTATCACGTTCAGCTTACTATTTATCTTCAACGCTACGAAAAAACAACGACTTGAAAATATAATATTCAAAAGCAGAATAGCAATGCCATAATTGTGAGGATTTGTTGATCTGGTCGAACAAATTCGATAAAATATTCTTCAAATTACTTAAGAGATATTGAGAAAACAAAGAAATAAAACACTTTTAACAGCATAAAGCTTTAAAAAAATTTAAAGCATTTTGTACGATTTATTACCATCGCAGAACTTAGATCACTTTCAAATATAAGCATATTTACATATTAAGACAATCATAAAGTATAGTCACATATGCATGCTATTAAATAACAAAAAAGAATTCAAAACGATTTTTAAGCCGATTAAAATAGGACACAATACAACATCGAAGGGGGCCATCTTTCATGCATGAAGCATTCAAAACTTCTAAAGATATTATATTTTCATGGAAAAAGATTACTGCATATAGGAAGCATTAAAAATTTGAGGATTCGAAATAAATCTTATTAACTAGACATCGACGATACTTTGAGAGTTGATAAGGGATGAGAGATGGAATATTTTCAAGAACATAAAAGATTCAAATAATTCTACAACAATTCGCAAAATTTCTTTCTAAAGCGAAAGATGATTATAGCGTTCGATTTCAACTTTTCAATTATAAAATGCTCTATTAAAGCAATTAGTCGAGAATTCTATATACAAATAAAGGGAATACGATTAAACGATGTTATTTTACAATTCTCGAATATTGCAATAAAACGATAAATGCACAATGCAATTGCATCGCTAAGAAATCACAATTCATATCGAAGTGAATAAGATTTTCAAATGAAACGTACGATAATGCAAGAGAAAGAGGGATATTCACAAACAGAGAATGAGATTATAATAAAAATTATTACGAATCACCTGAGAAAGATTCATTATGAGAGGTATAAACATAGAGAAGTGAATGCTGATAAATTTAGATGAAGGGTATTACCCAAATGATAGACATTATGGATGGAGATAGCATTCAATTGAAGAAGATTGGTAAGGCAGCATAGTAAAAACGAACAAGTAAAAAATGCCAATAAAAACAATTTACAAAGTAACTCGGCCTTTTCTTCTCCTTTTTGCCCTTCATCATCGATATAAATGTTTATCATAGGGCTTTAATCTACGCTCATAGCTGCAGCAAGCACCACCCGCTTCCAATTTCCAGGATTCGTGCTTATCCTTTCTGAAGTTAAAAGAGTTATGATTTCAAACAGCCCCAAAATTCGCGATGATAAAGTGGTTTTGATTGGAAAATAAACCGGTTGGAGGGGTGTGCTTGAGTATGAAACTCTGAACAAATTCCATGACTCTAAATAACGCTTAGCTCAAATGTGACAAAGTGCTGTCACCATAACATCTGTTTCTTAGGAATATGGCTGCATCTTGGGTACGTTACTCCTCAATTAGTGAATTGACGAGGGTGGGGGATTCAATAGTGACCATTGCATACATCTATCATTGTTTACATCTATATACTGCTAGTAGTGAGAAGCTCTACTCAATATCAATGGTCTATATAGACGGTTTTACGTTACAGTGACGAATTTTTAGTTTCTTAATAACAAAAAAATATTCGCCTAAAATATTGGTTTTGAGAAGAAAACAAAAAGACTAATTCCATCTTACCTGGAAATACCAAACATATCTGAGGAGGACCACTCTATGATCATATTCAAGTCGAATCAACTCAAAGTATTAGTTACTTTATGTCACGTATAAAACTAGAAATTTAAAAAAGCATAGGTATTCTTCAATAAACTCCCAATATGTGCCTGCATATCGAGTCATTAGAAGAAACAAATAACAAAAAATCTTTAGCAATCATAAACAATATTTATGGAATTTAATAAAAATATTCAAAGAAAAAAATCATCAAGCAAACTTTTCACAACAAAATCTTTAAAAAAAATTGGATCTAATATGCGAAAAGGGGAGAATTCAGCGAAAAAAAGCACAAAGCAATATCACTAGTAAAAGCTAAGCGCATATTTGCTTTCCACCAAATCTGATCGATCAATTCATCAATAGCTCAACATCAAAATCTATCAGTGGAAAAAAATAGTTCAGAAGTGAATTCCGGAAGTGCGAATTAGAACACGGTTGGTGAAGGCGATTGCTAGGGCAACATTGGTAAAAAAAAATCAATAATGGTCCTTCTACAAATAAATACACTCTTATTCTTTAGTAATTTTGCCCGCTGACGGTGACGGAGACTCACTTACAAGTGTCGACTCGTCAGATTCCGCCTCATCGCGAAGCTTCGCTCTCGAAAGTAGCACCTCTGGTTCTGGGCTCATTTCCGGCAATTGCAATGTGCCTTTGATAAGTTTCTTTTGTAGGCCGTTTAGGCAAGCCCAATAGTGCGATTGATGAAGGCAAACACGACGTATCGTATCCCATGCGGAACGCCGAACAGTGGTTCTAAAAATTTACGAGCATTCATTGATAATCTTGAGGGTTATCTCAATTCGTCGATTTAAAGATCAATATTACAACTATCCCCCGAGAACAATTGGAAAATTTGATCAAAAATATTACAAAAAAGAAACTGATGACTTGATGAAACAATACGAACTGTTAGGCACCTTCAGAAGGCGATTCTTACGATCGAAAACAATTGGTGATCAAATCATTGCAAATCGAATAACAAAGGAATTTGTAGTTGAGATTTGCCCTATCCTAGGTCACGGATTTGCAAAATATATATGGGTCACATTTGGAACGCCGTACTTTTCGGAACCGCTGGCTCTCAGACTGCACATATGAGTGACGGGCGAGGAGAGGAAGAGGAAGGTATAAGCGAGGAGGTCCGTCCAATGTGGTTTCGGTCCTGGTGAACTGCATCAAGTCGTAATAAACGTATATGGTCCCATGTATCGTCAAGGATGCTATACTTCCTTCATAGAATCTTTCACAAGAATACCTTTGAATCACCCTTATCATCAGGAAATAATAACCAATTTCACGTCTTTGAATTAAGAAATTCTCTTGTATAGCAATATACCTTGCTTTATCCACCAAAACTCCCTTTCTTATACCTTCTTTTATGATATTGCATTTCTTCTCTTTATAAATGACCAGCTACTCTTAGATGTCGCTGCATTCGATCGTTACCTAAATCCCTTCGAGTCTTCGTATTTCGTAAACTGATGGCGTATGGTTCACAACCTGGAATGGTGGAAGTGGAGAGGGAGGCGGTGAAGGAGAGAGAGGTAATAAGTTAAAGAAGTGTGAATTCAGTAGCAACGGATAGCACAGTGTACAAGCCGGCACGCTGTATTCCGATGACAACTAGAATATTCGTTGGTAGAAGGAAAAACAAGTAATACCTCGATGCTTTAGTACAAGATAACGGTACTGGAGACACTAATGGCAGACGTCTGTCAAGCAATGTCCTCACGACAGCCTCTGCGCAATCTTGTAGTACCGTTAGAGAGTAACCTGCAATAATCAAATGTTCCCTCTTCTTAAGACAAACATATATATATATATAGACAAACTTAAGACAAACACATATATATATATATATATATATATATATATATATATATATATATATATATATATATATATATATATATATATATATATATATATATATATATATATATATATATATATATATATATATAGGTCAATCAAATGACGAATTAAGCAACAGCATATAAAGGATCCTACCTCCTTCAAGCGCAACGATAAGTCGCCCTTTCGCGAGTGCGCCTAACTGATACGTAAGCTGAGCATAACATTGCGCACTCAATTCATAACCACCTAGTATATCCCCATATGCAGCATCAAAACCACTCGATATAATCACAAGTTGTGGTGAGTATTCATACGCAATCGGCATCACTATCTGTAATCACCATTTATTATAAATAATACACTTCGAATATACGCAAAAAATATTTCATTATTTCATCAAAAAGAAAATCAATACTTTAGTACAGAAATAAGATGCCGAAATACTAACACTGAGATCACTCTAGTTGATCGATAGATTACTTGAAGAAAATGATGAGAAAACATTAAGGCCAGTAGGCCGCTATCTATCTCAGCACCCCACTGTTATTGAAACGATTCAACGCCGATGATGATCCAAGTGGTCGATGATTTTAACACGTAATGGTGAGAGAATAGAACTCCCTAGATGATGTGACCAACGCATTCTCAACCACCCGATCCATCTACCTGCATAAATATTTGGCAAATAAATATGTGAGCATGTGAATCGAACTGAAACGATACAGTCTAAAATTAGGGTAAAAGAGATTGCCGAATAAGTTTCGAAAAAAGATTTTTGCGAAAATTGTTCCCCTCCTCTTATATAAAAATTCGATCTTAGAGATCATAAATCATAACTTACTTTGGTAAAGGTCATGCGATAATCATTGTCACTCATACGTCCATGCGAAAAGGGTATATTGATGCTATATCCGAGACCTGCACCTTCTCCAGCATCCTCTACGTCTTTCGGTTCGTTTGCTGGATAGAAGAGACCATCATCATGACGATGCAGAGATATATATAAAACACGTGGATCCTGAACTACGCAAATATCAGCAAGTTGACCAATCGAGAAATTAAACATTATTAACCCTGTTCTACGGGTATATCTCTCGGCCGAACAACTAGCAAATGAAAAAACACAAAGCATTATGGTTATTAAAGCATTTACTTCAAAGCTAAATCATATTCGAGCATTTAAATGGGACTCATGTGGCAATAAAACGGTCATATGGCTAATAAGGCAACCATTCGTCAATAGTATAGACTAAAAATAGTGGATGTATGCGATGAATGCTTTCTTATTTACTTTGTATGTTTTGATACAAATGAAACTCCTAAGTTTCAAGGAATGAACAAGCTAACCGAGTAGAAAATTTCTTGAATTCCGTTGCCGTGATGAACATCCCAATCGACAATCAATATTCGCTCTAAGCCATACTTCTCCATCGCATACTACAACAATGCATCACGTTTAATTATTGAACTTTAAAAGAGAAACGCCCATATGCAAATCTAGCAACCGATTGTTGCATCACTACGAAACGTTCGGCTATTTAAATATTGCACTACTATCAAATATCAGTAGATGGCGATCGAGATATATAGGTCGTTGATTTGCTATGAGAAGTTGAAGACATTTTTATTCATTGAAACGTAGAAGGTTGAAAAAACTCACTTTCGCTGCGATGGCAACATTGTTGAAGATGCAAAATCCAGCCGATTGCGATGGTGTTGCATGGTGACCTAAAATAAGGAGCTTTGCCGTTTGCTGATTTCATTTAAAAAAAAAGCAAAAATTTAAATACGATTTCATCCAGAAATTAAGGCTAGGAATTCATTCAGAATAGCTGGAACGATATTTAAATGTTTTAGAAATGCCTGTGAAAATTTACATTTGGAAAGCTCGTTGTGGCAACGTCGGATCGCATACGTGAATATGAATGTATGTGTTGATTTAGAAAACAATAAAGCTATAGCTACGATACCTGACGAATATAACGTATATCACGCAACAGGCTTTATGTCAACATCTAACTTCGGAGTAACATTTACCATAGGCCGGGTTCTCGTTTTAAGCATATCAAGTCGCAATAAGATCCATTTTTTAGAGATTTGTATGAGACAGTGATCCATTGAAAATGGGCTGCTTTAATGTGCGCATTCGCAAGCTCTTCTTTTTATTCTTGAGCGATCTTTTAATTAAAGAGATAAAAGAAGCAATGACATCAATTAGGTGGATAATAACAGGAAAAACAGTTCAAAATCTGCTATTCTCAAGATGACTGCACAACTTTTGAATAAATATTTAAAACTGAAGCGTTTTTTTTTCACATAGAAGACGATCCCTTTCAGTGTTGCTATGAAATAAATAACGAATTTAATGCCAATATACATTCACTCCAATGCTGCTTCAATCTCAGTCAATGAAAAGTAAAGAAGCAACTAGGAATTTATACCTTAAAGTGATTTATTCTGAGTTCATAGTACAAAAAGCTTCTCAATTTCAGGTTATATAAATATCACACGATTGAATAGCGAATTAATAATTTTCATAACATTAAAAAATGGAAGAAACAATACAGAAGAAAACAGAAAAGTTCGCCCCACTGATGAAGATAACGAGCAACAGGTGATGATATCGTAGAAGAAAATAAATGAAATTCGGTCATAGAACATCCTCTAAGAGACGAGAACAACATAGAAATAAAATGAAGAGATGACCCACCAGGTGGACGGATGAGTGCAAAAGCGTTTCTTGCCCGGTCTTTTCTCTCCTCATCGAGTATTGCATCAACGCACTGAAATAAACGGTTTAACGAACACGATTAAGCCACGGATATCCCCTTTAAATACATTCCCAATTATGCCCCGCCTCCAGAGCGTTCTAGTCACAATGTTCAGTTAGATTGTGATGCGTCTTCCTTGAATAATATTTTGAATTGTTTTAAGCAACGAACTGCCTATATTTTGCAACACTCTGTTATAGAAGCTAGCATGTTTTTCAGAAGCTATACGTTTCACAGTCTTCCACATATCCTACCTAACCGATTAAAAAAATCGCATCGAAATTGGTCCATCGGGAGCCCAGATATCTTCTTCGACATTTTATACTGCGCATAGCACCACGTGCGGTGATGCCGTGCGCACATACTCAGCCTGCGCTCCTTCGTACAATTATTTTCACCCTACTTGTATTATGCTGAGTGTAATATTCAAAACCGTATTAAAATTGGACCATATGGAGCCAAGGTATAACCCCAAACAGTTATTCAAAGGATGGTAGCCAAAATAAGCACTGAATCAATTGTGAGCAAATTTTGTTTACCGAAACCCTCCCTTGGAGCCCCATCCGGTACATCCAGGAGTCAGCCTACCACTTTTTTCAGAACAAACAATGAAAAAATAAATTTAAATCGGAAAGTTGCAGCAGCGAAACATAGGGCTCCATTGAACCACTATATCCCCCATACATAGCTCGCTGCACTAACCAATCGGCCAAACCAGCCCTTGCAAACCGAGCTCTCAGCACGAGGACATTCCCCAGCGAGCCCTTGCCCTTCTCTATCAATTAAAAAATCCTCTGAAGGAGAATTATGTAGCATCCATGATTTCCTCAAAATACACAAAAGACGAAAAGTAATATACATATATTCGTGATCAGCGCAACGAGCTGTATCGTTTCATACCAAACTCATCAAAATCGGAGACAAAAAATATTTTTCCAAAATTTCCCTGTACTACCCACCAAGGATCGAAAAAATGCGATTTTTGGGAATTTTTTTCTCGGCTCCTACTTGCCCGTGGGCCGTCGCCTACATATCCTTTGAGAGGTCTCGACGAGCTCATGAGAAATCTGGAGGCTGTTTTTGCCCATATCAAATATCGGCTGAGAAACAGAACACCCAAAATTCCAAAAATCGAGATTTAAGGAATTCTGGCCGGTCGAATCGGTTTTCAGCTTTTTAATCGAAATATAATAACTTATGTATCGTTTGATAGACCTTCGAAAGTTGTACTGAAGGAAGCAAACCTTGGCTCCATAGGCCTAACTACTGCCGAGAAAAAGGTTCGCAAATATCAATTACAGTACATTTATATAGAAATACAATACTCGTGCACCTTTAATTTCGTCTTATTTCGAAAAAAACAGCAAGCGGCGCATATAATCGTGATCAGCTCATCGAGATCTATTTTTTGATACCGAACTCATCAAAATCGGAGACAACAAGTATTTTTCCAAAATTTCCCTGTACCCCCCTAAGGATCGAAAAATTGCGTTTTTTGGGAATTTTTTTCTCTGCTCCTCTTCACCCATGGGCGGTCGTCTATATATCATTTGAGAGGTCTCGGCGAGCTAATGAGAAATCAGAGGGCTCTTTTTGCCCGCATCAAATATCGGCTGAGAACCAGAACCCCTAAAATTTCAAAAATTGAGATTTCGGGAATTCTGGCCGGTCGAATCGGTTCCCAACTTTTCTCTCAAAGTATAAGAAACTATACATCGTTTGATAGGGCTTTGAAAGGTGTGTTGAAAAAAGCAAGCGGTAGCGCCACTGATCTAACGGCTGCCGAGAAAAAATTCGCATATATCAGTTACAGTACACTCATATAGAAACTACAACATTCCTGCACCCATGATCTCCTCCTTTTCACAGAAAGGAGCAAGCGGCTCATATATTCGTGATCAGCTCATCGAGATCTATCCTTTGATATCAAATCCATCAAAACCGGAGAGAACAAATATTTTTCCAAAATTTCCCTCTACTACCCCCCGAGGATCGAAAAAACGCGATTTTTGGGAATTTTTTTCTCGGCTCCTATTTGCCCGTGGGCGGTCGTCTATATATCATTTGAGAGGTCTCGGCGAGCTAATGAGAAATCAGAGGGCCCTTTTTGCCCGCATCAAATATCGGCTGAGAACCAGAACCCCTAAAATTTCAAAAATTGAGATTTCGGGAATTCTGGCCGGTCGAATCGGTTCCCAACTTTTCTCTCAAAGTATAAGAAACTATACATCGTTTGATAGGGCTTTGAAAGGTGTGTTGAAAAAAGCAAGCGGTAGCGCCACTGATCTAACGGCTGCCGAGAAAAAATTCGCATATATCACTTACAGTACACTCATATAGAAACTACAACATTCCTGCACCCATGATTTCCTCCTTTTCACAGAAAGTAGCAAGCGGCTCATATATTCGTAATCAGCTCATCGAGATCTATCCTTTCATACCAAATTCATCAAAATCGGAGACAACAAATATTTTTCCAAAATTTCCCTGTACTACCCCCTAAGGATCGAAAAAATGCGATTTTTGGGAATTTTTTTCTCGGCTCCTACTTGCCCGTGGGCGGTCGCCTACATATCCTTTGAGAGGTCTCGACGAGCTCATGAGAAATCTGGAGGCTGTTTTTGCCCATATCAAATATCGGCTGAGAACCAGAACCCCAAAATTTCAAAAATCGAGATTTCGGGAATTCTGGCCGGTCGAATCGGTTTTCAACTTTTTCTCGAAATATAATAACTATATATCGTTTGATAGACCTTCGAAAGTTGTACTGAAGGAAGCAAACCTTAGCTCCATAGGCCTAACTACTGCCGAGAAAAAGGTTCGCAAATATCAATTACAGTACATTTATATAGAAATACAATATTCGTGCACCTTTAATTTCGTCTTATTTCGAAAAAAACAGCAAGCGGCTCATATAATCGTGATCAGCTCATCGACATCTATTTTTTGATATCGAACTCATCAAAATCGGAGACAACAAATATTTTTCCAAAATTTCCCTGTACCCCCCTAAGGATCGAAAAATTGCGTTTTTTGGGAATTTTTTTCTGCTCCTCTTCACCCATGGGCGGTCGTCTATATATCATTTGAGAGGTCTCGGCGAGCTAATGAGAAATCAGAGGGCTCTTTTTGCCCGCATCAAATATCGGCTGAGAACCAGAACCCCTAAAATTTCGAAAATTGAGATTTCGGGAATTCTGGCCGGTCGAATCGGTTCCCAACTTTTCTCTCAAAGTATAAGAAACTATACATCGTTTGATAGGGTTTTGAAAGGTGTGTTGAAAAAAGTAAGCGGTAGCGCCACTGATCTAACGGCTGCCGAGAAAAAATTCGCATATATCAGTTACAGTACACTCATATAGAAACTACAACATTCCTGCACCCATGATCTCCTCCTTTTCACAGAAAGGAGCAAGCGGCTCATATATTCGTGATCAGCTCATCGAGATCTATCCTTTGATATCAAATCCATCAAAACCGGAGAGAACAAATATTTTTCCAAAATTTCCCTGTACTAGCCCCCAAGGATCGAAAAAACGCGATTTTTGGGAATTTTTTTCTCGGCTCCTATTTGCCCGTGGGCGGTCGTCTATATATCATTTGAGAGGTCTCGGCGAGCTAATGAGAAATCAGAGGGCCGTTTTTGCCCGCATCAAATATCGGCTGAGAACCAGAACCCCTAAAATTTCAAAAATTGAGATTTCGGGAATTCTGGCCGGTCGAATCGGTTTCCAACTTTTCTCTTAAAATATGATAAGCTTTATACCGTTTGACAGAGCTTTGAAAGTTGTATTCCAGGAAGCAAACCTTAACTCCATAGACCTAACTACTGCCGAGAAAAAGGTTCGCGAATATCAGTTAGAGTACATTTATATAAAAATAACAATTCCTACACCTATAATTTCCTTCTTTCCACATAACATAGCAGACAATGCACGTGTCGGTGATGAGTTCAAGAAACTCTATCGTTTGATACCAAAATCATCGGAACCGGGTACAAAAAATTTTTTTCAAATTTTCCCTGTACTACCTACCCCCCGAGGATCGAAAAATTGCGTTTTTTGGGAATTTTTTTCTCGGCTCCACTTCACCCATGGGCGGCCGCCTATATATCATTTGAGAGGTCTCGGCGAGCTAACGAGAAATCGGAGGGCCGTTTTTGCCCATATCAAATATGGGCTGAGAACCAGAACCCCTAAAATTCCAAAAATCGAGATTTCAGGAATTCTGGTCGGTCGAATCGGTTTTCAACTTTTGCTTCGAAATATAATAAACTATATATCGTTTGATAGAGCATTCTACGTTGTATTGCAAGAAAGAAACCGTAACTCCATAGGCCTAACCGCTGCCGAGAAAAATTCCGAAATCTCAATTATAGTACATTTGTATAGAATGTGAGACATTCCAGCAGCAATAGTTTGCTCACTTTCACGGAAAACCGCGGACAAACATATTTTTGTACTCAGCGCATCGAGTTGTATCGTTTCACACCAAATTCATCAAAATCGGGGAAAAAAATTTTTTTTCAAATTTTCCCTGTACTACCTACCCCCCGAGGATCGAAAAATTGCGTTTTTTGGGAATTTTTTTCTCGGCTCCTCTTCACCCATGGGCGGCCGTCTATATATCATTTGAGAGGTCTCGGCGAGCTAACGAGAAATCGGAGGGCCGTTTTTGCACATATCAAATATCGACTGGAACCAGAACCCCTAAAATTCCAAAAATCGAGATTTCAGGAATTTTGGTCGGTCGAATCGGTTTTCAACTTTTGCTTCGAAATATAATAAACTATATATCGTTTGATAGAGCATTCTACGTTGTATTGCAAGAAAGAAACCGTAACTCCATAGGTCTAACCGTTGCCGAGAAAAAATTCCGAAATCTCAATTATAGTACATTTGTGTAGAATGTGAGACATTCCAGCAGCAATAGTTTGCTCACTTTCACGGAAGACCGCGGACAAAGCATATTTTTGTACTCAGCGCATCGAGTTGTATCGTTTCACACCAAATTCATCAAAATCGGGGAAAAAAATTTTTTTTCAAATTTTCCCTGTACTACCTACCCCCCGAGGATCGAAAAATTGCGTTTTTTGGGAATTTTTTTCTCGGCTCCTCTTCACCCATGGGCGGCCGTCTATATATCATTTGAGAGGTCTCGGCGAGCTAACGAGAAATCGGAGGGCGGTTTTTGCACATATCAAATATCGACTGGAACCAGAACCCCTAAAATTCCAAAAATCGAGATTTCAGGAATTTTGGTCGGTCGAATCGGTTTTCAACTTTTGCTTCGAAATATAATAAACTATATATCGTTTGATAGAGCATTCTACGTTGTATTGCAAGAAAGAAACCGTAACTCCATAGGCCTAACCGCTGCCGAGAAAAAATTCCGAAATCTCAATTATAGTACATTTGTATAGAATGTGAGACATTCCAGCAGCAATAGTTTGCTCACTTTCACGGAAAACCGCGGACAAAGCATATTTTTGTACTCAGCGCATCGAGTTGTATCGTTTCACACCAAATTCATCAAAATGGGGGAAAAAAATTTTTTTTCAAATTTTCCCTGTACTACCTACCCCCCGAGGATCGAAAAATTGCGTTTTTTGGGAATTTTTTTCTCGGCTCCTCTTCACCCATGGGCGGCCGTCTATATATCATTTGAGAGGTCTCGGCGAGCTAACGAGAAATCGGAGGGCCGTTTTTGCACGTATCAAATATCGACTGAGAACCAGAACCCCTAAAATTCCAAAAATCGAGATTTCAGGAATTCTGGTCGGTCGAATCGGTTTTCAACTTTTGCTTCGAAATATAATAAACTATATATCGTTTGATAGAGCATTCTACGTTGTATTGCAAGAAAGAAACCGTAACTCCATAGGTCTAACCGTTGCCGAGAAAAAATTCCGAAATCTCAATTATAGTACATTTGTGTAGAATGTGAGACATTCCAGCAGCAATAGTTTGCTCACTTTCACGGAAGACCGCGGACAAAGCATATTTTTGTACTCAGCGCATCGAGTTGTATCGTTTCACACCAAATTCATCAAAATCGGGGAAAAAAATTTTTTTTCAAATTTTCCCTGTACTACCCCCCGAGGATCGAAAAAATGCGATTTTTGGGAATTTTTTTCTTGGCTCGTATTTGCCCATGGGCGGTCGCCTGTTCGTCGTTCGAGAGATCTCGGCGAGCTAATGAAAAACCTGGAAGCTGTTTTTGCCCATATCAAATATCGGCTGAGGACCAGAACCCCCAATATTTCAAAAATCGAGATTTCCGAAATTCTGGCCTGTCGATTCGAATTCCAACTTTCCTCTTAAAATGTAATAAGCTATATACCGTTTGATAGAGCTTTTAAAGTTATGATAAACGAATCATACCGCAACTCTATGGCCAAAAGACTGCCGAGAAAAAGTTCCGAAGTCTCCAACACAGTACATTTCTATAGAAAATTCATATGATTTAATTTTTACAGTGAAATATTTTATAATATGCTCCAATCATCTAAGCTAACACCTTCTTACAATATTCAGCGGCCAACTGTTTCCACTTTTAAACAACAACAAAAAAATAGCAGATAAAATAAAGGAAAAAGAGCTCATAAACAAACCTCAAGAATAGAACCTACAGCCGCAATCGAAGCATGAAACGATTCCTTACAAAAATATATAGAATTCGATTGATCTTCTTCACGCCTCCTTCCCGATTCATCAATCTAAATATAAAACTACCTATAAGCCTTCGCTAAACAACCTTACAAGGATGAGCATCTGATCGAGCAACATTACTAGAATTTCGCCGATTCCATAAGGGACCATAATTCAACTTCTTCAAAAGACAAAAAACGTCAGCTATAAAAAATAGTGATAAATATTTTTATTGGCAACTTCACTGGAAGTTCTTGAAAGCAGATCGATTAATTAAGTAATAAAACGAAACTAGCATTTGGTTTTTGCTTAATATTACTAAACATACTTTATGCAATGCATATAGTTGCCAAGGATAAACAAGATGAATACGTATCAGCCAAGTAAAATATTTATCTCTTGTTCAGAATCGCAATATTCAAATACGATTTGATTACAACCAAACGAAACCTCAATAACACCAATTTTTTCGATCCATTTCAATACGAAATACACTTCAAAATAGCAATAAATGCTCTTCTCACTGTTACAGTAACAGTCAACAATGAAGTCAGCTGTTTCCGTCGTTGACCCATTACCTTGCCTTCTTCTTAGTGATTAATTTCATTTAGTTGACGAGATACCTATATGACCAGTAAACTATTAATATTTATTCACATATAAATGCCTCACTTCTGCAATCGATTCCATATGTTTAATATGTGTCAGTTGATGAACCAATTGCAACTCATCGTATGTCGCTTCTCGCGGTGGCAACATAACGCAACGGCGCAAAAGTCCAGTCCCACGTAGCCGTTTCGCTATCTGCAAATATGCATTTTATTCAACAATTTGTCTTTTTTTCCATAAATCAACATGAAAAATTAATGTATTTTAGTGCAAAACGTCACCATTAGATATATCAATAATAAGACACCATAAGCATGATGAACAAGGACGAAGATTGTAAAACAAAATCTCATAAGATACTCTATCCTGAGGGGTGCTAGAAACGTTAGATCGCAGATAATCCTCCAGTAGTATAGGACACCGAAATAAGTTGACGATCCGATAATCACTTAGCTGGAACAGTGACAAATTCAGCTATAAATTCACTGGCGATACGAGTCTTTCAGGGCTATTCATCGCCCGAACAATACGACTTATCATTGCTCCGTCCTATGTTGAGTATTTGCTTAACGAAAAGGGGTTATCATCGATTACAGCACAGCCTACTATCCTCACAAATGCGGCTTATTTCCTACTAAATGAGCAATCAAGCAGAAGCGATCAACAACAACAAACAAACAGCAAACAACAAAGAACAAACAACAAACAACAAAGAACAAACAACAAACAACAAACAATAAACATCAAATAATAAACAACAAACAGCAAACAACAAACAACAAACAACGAACCACAAGCAACAAACATCAAATAACAAATAACAAACAACAAACAACAAACAGCGGACAACAAACAACAAACAACAAACATCAAACAACAAAAAACAAACAAACAAACAACAACAACCTACAAATATGAAAATCTAATTGCAATTCAAGTGAAAAGTGCTCTCACCAAAAATCAACTCATATTTTATTGCTGCGAACGAACGACTTCTATGCTATTTTTACCACTTCAATGAGAAATTTTACCATTGGTAAAGATGATATTTTTCACGTTTATTTATTTATTTATTTATTTATTTCACGTTAGTACTACCTGAAAAAAACGAAACAATTACCATCGATGTACGTTCCGGACGTTCAACATGAGCCATATCTGTTTCCTCTCGATGAAGCTCAATTCGTGGATCATAAGCAATTGCTGTCACATGGCCAATCTCATCTAAAAAAAGCATACAATCTCAATTCGTCGAAATTTTGCTCACATTATTTGACCGTCAAAATCATATGCCATCAAGTGGGCGGAGTTAAACACTTGTATTTAAGCAAAAATATCGTCCCTACACAGTGTTAAAATTATATAAATAACGCTTAGAAGATTTTCCACACGATACTTCTGCAAGCAAATTCTGAATTTTAGCATACGTCCAAACATAGGAAATCTCAGCGCTCAATGAAAAAGTAGTTTAAAGCGCGAACAAATTTAAAACGCTCGGAAGTAGAGCGCAGGCAAAAAAAAAACCTCAGAACTCTTCAAAGACAATGAATTTATCGTATTGGTTTTAACTCGAGAATTCGCTCAGCGATATCCTCGTGTTATAGCCAATCAAACTTGCATTAACACTTGACTACCAACAGACCTCACACATGCTTCTGCTTATAACTGGTGAAAATAGCTCACGTCTAAAGCACTTACGTCATTCACCAATCAATGTCCTATCTCTTCACTGTTTTGTGCATAAACACAAGATTAATATGCAAATCAACATATGCAAATCAAAATCCAATTCACATACAATTTCTGAGATAGGTGTTTAATTAGCACCGCGGTGATATAAATAACCAAAGAAAACGGAAGTAGGCTCGATATCAGCAAATAAACTAAGAGCAAGTAAAACATTGCAACGAACCTGGAGGTGTTTCAACGGAAATTCGAGGTAACGTTGATTGATTGATATGGTGAGTATTTACTCGTTTTCGTTGTGGAGGTGCACAAAACGCGTTCTTCGGATGATGACTGCAAGCAAAAATTCTGTGTGTATTAGGGATCAACAATTTTTTATAGACCGATACAATTAAATGTTTAAAATTCCCACTACAAACTTATGTAAAACAACGATATAAAGAACTATTGGTTTGCAGATTAAAATTTACGACAAATTTTTCTCTCTTTTACGTACAAAGACGTATGCATAGTGTAAGGATTTTGGCCTAAATAACTTACTAATAATGGACAACAATAGTAATAGTACAACAATAATATTGATAAAAGTAATAAGCGACAGAAAATTAACAATAACTAATAATAATAGTAGTAATAATAATTTCATTAACAATAATTTAGGTAAAACAGTTAGCGTACGAAAGAGGGTGATATAATTCAAGGATGATAAAGTTTAATCACGAAATTAAAGATAAAACATCCTATACGTTGAAAAAATTCCACTAACATTTCCCATCCAGCGTGTAGTGTACCATCGACTGCATAGAAACCAAAACATTGTTGCCAATGAGGAAGAAGCATCGCGATTACATTTAAACATGAAACAATAGTACTGCAATTTAAAAATAATCAAAGAATTTAAAAAATTGTTGAGATAGTTTTTCGTGCAAAATTAATGCATTAAATAAGTGATAAACGGATATGATAAAATAAAGTACATAAATTATTTTTTTGAACTACTAAACAATATTTTCAAAAAAACAAAGGAAGTTGTGATGAGCGAATCTACAAATACAGCGACTATATAAGCCACTACTTTTCATATACCCAAAGTTAGAGGCCATTGTAAGCGAAATAAATAGAAAAATTCCAACTAAAAGGAATGAAAATGGAAGAGATTTGGGAAGGAAGAAGTAAACTGAGAAAGAAAAGCAGAAAACGATAAATTTCGGAAATACTTTAGATTCAGACGATGGTTTATCAACCGAATTTAGAGGTTGAAAAATCGAAGGACACATATAATTTATGAATCGTTTTTAACTCACTGAACTTCACGCTATCTTAAAGTTCTTGATGATCCTCTTCCCTTTCCCATCCCCCTTATTATTTGGAAATTCCCCGTTTCACGTGCCTCAAAACAATTACTCCTTCCTTTGTAATAAAGCGTTGTAATTTACAGTATACTCCCATCCTACAATAAAGTTTCATTCATACAGTTTGGTATGTAATAATGATTTACATAAAACAAGATAAGCAACTAGCTCAAAACTATAATCGACATCTTCCGAATAATGCGAATTATAGCAGTCATAAAGTGAAAAATAGAAACCCCATAAAAAGTGCAAATACCTTCGTTTAGGTGAGGGCAATTTCGGTAAAGGATTTGGCGCTTCATCTAATAAAATTCTTATACATCGTTCCACACATAATGCCACATTTTGCTCATTATATCCATCCTGAAAAACAAATAAATAAACTTAAATACTCCCAAATGGTAACATTTTCGAGTAGATTATAGTGAAAAATTGATAGAAATCAATAAAATAATATTGTTTAAGTAAAGGAAAAACGCATTGCACTTACTGAAAAACGAAATGCCGAAAGATTGCAGCATTGAAGCGATAAACAAAAATGGAATCCACTAATAAAACAGGGCTTGATGTAATCTAAGAAGCAATATCTGGCATCATAACGTCACCTTAATATTGAAAAGAATCCAAGGCTAGGATGTTATGCGTCCGTCTTCAATATACTAAATTTCCCACAAACCTCCATATCAATTCGCGTATAAAACGTTGCAGATTGAAGAATATAAAATAAAACGGCATTTTTCGATTAACGTAAACATAAGAAATGCAACGGAATTCAAAATGAGATATAAATAGGCGAAAATAACAAACTTACTTCAAGACAAAGTAATATTTTACCACCAGCAAGTGCTTTAAGATGATAGATAAAATGAGCAAAGAGATCCGGACTAACATCCATAGCACCCTAGAAATCATTCATGTCATAACATCACAAACGATTCTAAAATAAGAGAAACATAACGAAGGGATTATCACAATTGCTGCAATTAACTCCAATTATTCATCGATATAGGCCTATTTGTATAGCCTTTTAGTATTTCTATATTCCATTTGTAAGAAGCACTGAAAACTATTCCTCAAAAAATTGAAACTATTTTCCTTAAAAATAATATGAAGCATTGAACGGCAAATATTGCTTCAATGAAAAATTCTCTCAAAACGACGGAATAGTATATGCTCAGAACGTTCTGGTCAGATCACCTGTTTAATCTTCTCAGTAAAATTTATATTCCGCAAATTATTACAATTTTTACAGCTTATCATACAGTGCTAATAACGCAACAACGCATTAATATGCAAGATCTGAAGATATGCCATTAGATAGTAAAATGGTCTGAAGCATTGATAGACGATTTGATACAAATGGAAAAAAAAAGCATTTCGAATGGGAACAAGGCGTATTCTGAACAAGCATAGTCGAATAAGTGAATATTTCATAAAAATATCAACACAAGCCTTTATAGACATAAACACTGCTCTAAAGTGACTATTAAATATAAACGCATTGCTTAACGCCACTAAATCCATGTGGATCACCCTCCTGCGCTTCTTCACCGTATCCGTTATCGTATCGGAACCGTATTCTACCGATCCGCGACTCAGATTCTATAATTATAGGCAGTATAGAAAAAAAGCTCTTAATTGATCTCATCCATCGAACAAAAGTAAATATTTTCTTAAAGTTTTTTTCCTGGCTAAACCTACACCATTGTTAGTGGCCAAGAGAGTAGAAATTAAAAGATACGATAGGATCTCCTTGACATGCATCGTAACCAGCTGCCACAATAACGAAATGTGGACGATATGTGCTCGCTATTGGCCATATTACATTCCAAAATATTGTCATATAATCCGCATCGCCACAACCTAACTGAAATTTACAAAAAAAAAGTCAAATAGCTGATTTATGCCATTGCTAACTAATATAACATAACTCAAAAGAATATGATTAAATAAAATGAAGCGAATTGTGGAATTCCAACTGAATTGACAATGAAACGTTAAAGAAGTAACAAAGAGAATCAATGGTTTTGATGTGAAAACGACAATAAATTCCTAATTCACTTCAGATTTTTGAACAGTTAAATTTTCTAAACAAAAATATTTCTTAAAATATAAATATATCATCAGCAAACTATGTTGAAAGAGTGCAAGGGGATGAATCAATGAAAGGCAGTAAGAACTGAATCATAAATCTTTATCGTAAACACCTTCGAAGCATTGAACTTCATTTCGACAATTCACTAATCAAATATTTCACTTGAAATTAATGAAATCTAATGGCTAATAAACAGTCAAACGTATGGCATAATAAAGTATGCTAAGAGAGAGGACACAAAAACAACAAAGCATCTATGACAGCCATAAGACTATTATTTCAACTTCCTCTCGTTGCGAGCAATCAATTGCGCACCTCGGCATCGATCCTGTGCCAACAGCATCATATTCTTTCTGCTCATATAGCAGGGATTTGACCCGATTTATCACGAATTTAATTCAAACTATCGAAGCAGATAACAACATCAATACTCTCCATCAAAGATGAAAAAAATTTGTGAGCAAAAAAAAAAAATTAAAGGACTTTCAACCAAGTAGATGGAGGAAAGATTTATATAATGCTAACAGAAATATATATGTTCCTCAAACTAATCTCAGTGAATAAATATATATTCCAAATGTATATGAAGCAATCCGTAGAGGAAGTAAAGACCCACCTGTTAACCTCGGTTCAGAATCTTCTCTTCGTGGCTAATTTGTATATTTCTTAGTAAATTCCCCCGCCTTTTCCTTTTCGAAATCCTACATACGGCATTGAAATATGTTCGAAAAAAAAAGATAAAAACAAATGAAGTATAGAAAAAAGATAAAAACAGATGAAGTATAAACAAAAATTCTCCACATCATAAAATATGATGCGCATTTTCTTCCAACAACTTCTCAAATTTTTATTTTCCTTTCTAAGTTTGAGTTTGCCGTATTAATCAAATATGCGACTTTATTACGTTGCACCTTTTCTTTGGTTGTCTGGCTGTGTGTTTCAAACCCGTTCGCTGTTATGTGCGCTGGCTCGGATATCTTGATGGTTTTTGATTGCTTCCTTTCTTAATTTCAGTCACTCGTCAGCACGGCACCAACACAAAGGTGGCGGTCAGGGTCATTTTCACGACACAATATTGAGCTCTTTTTGAGAATGTAATCATCGCTTCAATGGAAGGTAGCACTCTCATAGTAACTACTATTCCACAAATATTACAACAGAAGAAGAGGAAAGGTCACCTGTCTTGTGAATGTACAAATTCGACAATGCTGACCTACACTATATTCTCTAAGCAACATTGGACTAACTTTACCTCATTGAGTGGGACATTGATATTGTAGCCCACTCCAGAAGAACTACCAATGTGATCGAAATTTGATTCGGCGACATGCGGCCAGAATTTCCCATTTTCGTAACGATGGATCGAACAGTACATCACCCTGCAAGGCTTTCATATATCCTTTTGACAACCAACAGGTAAAAAGTTCGTAAGTTACACGTATTGAAACATATTGATATCATCCAGACCTTGGCGAATGCTTTCATATTGACATAAGTAATCACTGATATACGGTACCCAAATGAGCGACGAATTCATCTATGCAAAGAGAATCCAAAATTGTTATGAGATCGCGGTAAATATACGTATATGAGTAATTATTTTATTTATTTATTTATTTGAATTAACAGAACATTCATTACGAATAAATGTCTCTTCATATCGCTTTCACCAACTCTGACCCAATGCCCCTCTGATCCAGTTGGCTTCTATGGTCTTTATGCCGGCTTCCACTTCTAGCAGATCGGTCGCGTGAAGATGTGAGCATAGGCTCGTCTCCTGCCCGCCGATCCACCGTTCTACCTCCTATGACGGTCGGGACTTACTCCGCCGCCCTCGTCCCGATGAGGGTGTGCTGCGCGGGTGGCTCAGTTGAGTGAAGCCAAGAAGTCCAATCGAAGCTTATTTACAACCGACCGCGTAGTACACAATGCAAAACGATGAATGATGAGCATTACGAAGCATTATGAGTCACTGACTGAAGGAAAATGAGGAAATATGCTCCCCTTATGAATCAAATAGAACTTGACGAATCACAAATGAAAAAAAAACTTGATCAAAGAGTATCCACTAAATTCAGGCAAAAAAAATTTTCACGCTAGCTGCGACATCTCTAAAAAGCGTTCTCTTCTGAGACGGCGTAATCCATTCTAATATAAAATAGCGTATTTCTTGCCAAAATCACGTTATTTTATCAATGATTCCAAGGAAAAAGCAGATGGAAAATAATCAGTGATAAAATGTGAGTTGTTATTGCTGTTCCTTTCAACTCGTTTTGAACGTCTTTTCTCTTCTTAAAGAATGGAATTGAACAAAAAATGTGCCACTCATGACTACGATTCTAAATCGCCATAAACAAAACCTTTTTTCTTCATAGAACGATTGCTGTACTCCTTGACCATGATGAACATCAAAATCTACGATAAGAATTCTGAAAATGCAACCACAGCAGAAGGGAACGAATAATCACTACGAAAACAATTGATAATAAAACAATGGTAATTAAATGAAACATTTCTTAAAAGCGTATAAACTTTACATAAAATTTAAAGGTTCTGAACTACATATGCAAAAATGTAAGGTGAGGTGGAATTATACTATGTCGTGCTATTTCAATGATTAAATAATTCACTCCGATCCTCAATTGTCAATTGCTCTTCTAGCCTATCCCCACCATCTCCTCTCTCCTTCCCTCAGCTCCGTTAAAAACGAAGATCAAAAATAAAGTTGAGCAATAGTTCAATTTCTATCCATATACATCTTAAGGCATCCATAAATAACCCTGAAAAATGTGCTCAATTGTGACGAATTGTTTATACGTAAATGACATTATCCAGCGCATATATATTAAATACTCTTCGCAAATGCATTATTTTGATGCGATGAAAGCACAACGATCCTCATAGATTCAACATAAAAGAATTAAAAGAGAGAATGAAATAAAAGAATTAAATAAAACAAAAATGTACCTATCTTCTCCAAAGTTATAGGCTTCTTCGGCTGCTTGTGCTACGTTGTTAAATACACAAAAACCATTTGCTGCATTGCGTTGTGCATGATGACCTGGTGGGCGAATAAGAGCAAAACCATTCGGAATCTGAAACAACTCATAGAAATTGAAATATTGCATCAAGTGAACGGTGAAAAACTGCACTTGCGCTAACTTATCAACTATCATATGAATCATACTTTGCCCCCTCCCACTGAGGCTAGTTTAGCGGCAAATCGAATTTGGTCTTTATGGTTCCGTCGGTGAAAACCGCAAACATTTTAAGAAGTAATTATTTACAATTATGCGAAGAAAGCAATCAGAAACAGTTGCCATAGGCATTGAAGGTCAGAATTCTGCATATATTATAATATGTTGCATAGATTTAACATAGGTTTTAGCAGTATTAAGTGTCTATTTCTCTTGTCTGAGTTAATAAATCGAAATAACTTCATCTATCATACCCATGAACAAAAATTAGAAAATTCAAAATAGTTTCACATTGAAATAATAGAAAACTATATAAAAAAAAGGAGGAAAACGATATACGAAGCAATACATCTAAAATGAAATGAACGATACCTTTCTTTCGGCAATCAGTGCCGCCATATTACGTGTACACGCCACCGCTTCGCATGCCGCCTCATACGTTCCCTTAAATATATTCTTATCTTAACTCGAATTGAAACGGTATCATTTATCTATTTCAATAAGTTCATGAGTATGAAATCTCCTGTTGAGATCTGCATACAGCAAGTATCTTAGAGGAAAGAAAATCTTGAGTTCATCGAAATTGAGTTAAGGCTCCTTTAAAAAAAAATAAATGAATCTTTCTATCATTTAGGGATGAAAAATACACGTCTTTCATTATATCTAAGTGCCTAATAATGGTCAAATGAATAAAGGACTGAATACCTGGCATAAATAAACGGAATCAAATTCGTTGGCTAACTCATCAACGGCTTTTTGTGAATTGTTCTTTAATTCAGCAATACAACGAACGTAATTCTTGTCATGAGTCTCCATTAAATCTCCCTCATCGATTCGAAAGTGTTCCTGAAAGAGCTCATTGTGAGACGTCATCGACTGCTATTTCGAGCAGTATTATATGGAAAGACTCGATGAATTTATCGATTTCACATAACACGAAGACGAAATAAGTTTTTTTTTTATTATTTTCATGACTTTTAATTTATTTAGACGGATTTAGAACTGACGAGAACTTCTAAGCGAGCAGCAAAATAGACTTATAAAATTCCCACTTCCTTTAGAAAGATGCATAACTGAGCATTAAATAAGCCTTTCACAATGTAAATGATTATAAACTAATAATGATGTTGTATAGAGAGATTAAAATTGGATAGAAAGGAAAAAAACTGCCAAATTGAAGTAGTTTGCCTTAGTTATGGAGAGATGCATAAGTATGAGAGAAGCTTTAGAACTAATACAATAGATGATAACGGAATTTTAGCACTAATATAATGGAGTACGTTTTTTTTTGCAAGAAAATATGTAGTATATGTTTAATCGAGCTCAGCAAGTATAGTAGTACAGCAATATAAAGAAATGAGGGGGCGTAAAAATCTCAATGATATTTGCAGCTTAAATAACGATCACTCAATCTTAGCAATGATAAAGATAAAAATTCACAAATTCATATCACGCCACTATCGCAATTACAATAGAATTGAAACAATCATCTTATATTTAGAATTCTATGACACACTGCCATTCAGTCATATGGAAGGAAAAATAGCTTTAAAAAATGTTTTTTTTTCAGCCGCAAAAGACGATAAAAAACGATGAAATAATGAAACCTGAATAATATTGCATTGATCCCATATACCAGATTGCTTTAAATGCGTGATAATCGACTCAATCCTTGATGGTCCCTCCACGTAACCAATGCTATCATTGCAACTGTGCAGATTATGTTGCAGGTTTAACCCAATCGTCGTTCTATATGGGAAAGATATCATTGCCTGCAAAAAAAAAAAAAAAAAAAAGATTTCATTTATTCGCAAAAGAATTGCAAAAAAAAAAAAAAAAAAACACGTACGAGAACCGGAAAAAATTTCAAAAAAAAGCACATATGTGCCATTAGATAACGCCAGAGTTTATTGAGACACCGTAAGGTCTGTTTGCTGTGCTATGTGCTCATGCATTAAGTATGCTAGATATCCGTGAAGATAGGTAATCCCTCCTCGCATAATTCAAGAAAGGTAGAAGTTATGTGATTGGACTAGCAAATAAGATGTCAGTTTCGAGAGAAAGACATGTTAAGGAAGGTGCTGAAGACTGCAAAAAAACGTTTAAAAAAGCAGTGAGAAACAGCTCAATGAAGTAAAAAAAAAAAAAAGACTTCGACCAACAGCTGAGAATACTGTTACTTCAGGGCATGCAGTTATACTTGAAAGAACTGGAATCTCTTCTCATCAAATGACGAGTGTCCTTTCCGACGTTGCTAAAAGTTTGAGATGGGATACTGCAGATACTAACGCCAATAGAAAACATCGATCGGCCGTCAATATAAACAACATCGAAGCGGAATTTTCGACTAATTCAAAAAAAAAAAAATTCTTTGTTAATATTTTTTCTTATTTCGGATTCGAATGTTAAACATATGGACAACCTCATCAACAAGTATTATGTTAGCAGACTATCGGTTATTATCACTCAAGGCGGAATTATTTCACTCTTCGATGTGCCAAATATAATTAGAAGTGAATGTTGAAACGGCGTGATCTGCGTGTTTAAATGAACGCTTTATGCACTGATACTGCCACGACAAACATAGGAAGATAGGGGTACGTATATTTTTTGGGGTAAAAGCCGCAGCATTACATGCTTTAGCGTGTTTATAATCATCATGTCATGGATCTACTAACTGATATCTCCCTTGAAAAAATAAAACAGATTGCAAATCTTGTAAACCTGAGGTAGTGCTGCTCGAGAGGTTCAAAATGTCGGTGAAATTGTATTAAAAGGGAATATTTCTATGGTGAATTAAATAATGCCAACAAGTGATATATGCGAAAAAATTTTATTGAATTTGCATAGACTTATTTTAATGAAAAGCAAACAATAGATAATTTTTATGAATTCTTATAGATATTAATAATGCTAATAAGAGAAAATTATTGGAAAGAAATAAACGTCTTATAGTATCTGAAGTTATGCACAATACTAGCTGAACGGTTAAGGTTTTATAAGGTTTAATTATATGTGCCTCTCAGCGAAACAATTTAAATTGATAGCATATAAGGAGACACACCTGAGGGATTTGCAATTATCGCCGTAGAGGTTTACTTTATAACTTGAATTAGTGCATCTTCAACCATTTTCGCACAAATTCATAGTTTGCAATTGATGAATAATCTCCTGCAACTCTCAAGCATCAAGCTATCTCATTAGCCATCAGTTAGAAATTCCCATTACATCTGTCACATCTATGATAAGAATTGATGAATTTCAAAAATGATAAATGATAAGCAATTAGCTTAAAAACTTTACATTATCACTGGATCAGTTTATCATTGGCAACTAAAAATTTCTTATATAAGGTTCATGTTAGCCAATAATTTCTTGCGTAAATTCTTTGTTCAACTTTATGCGACCAATTATGCGGCTAAGTTGAGGGTATTTGATCTTGAATCGTTGAAGTATCATCGGCTAAAGTTTGACTTGACCCTATTTTACAAAATCGTTAGATGTTTTCCTCATATAACTATGCAATGCGTATTCACGCTTCTCAATTAACATATGCGTCGATTCTATCGTTATCAATTAGTGCTTAAAATCTATTCTGTAAACCTCGTTGTTTATAGTTTGCAGTTGCAAATTATCGGCATTTTCAATGAATTCCCTCATAAGATTCAGGAAGTATAAAAGCTTTCTATATTCATGAGGCAATTCGAATCAATTCAACTAAGAAAAAATCACCCATCTTATTTACTGAATTCATTATCCCCCTATTTTGATCTCTCATTTGCACCGTAGTGACTTTTAATTAGTTCTATTCGCTTTATTATTTTCTTACTGTTATTATCGCTACCCGTATATATGCAATAAATGTGTCATTTTCATATCTATTTAATGTTTGAGCTACGTTATTGCTAATATTCGCGCACGTCATTCTTTTGCATTTATATTATTTTATTTTATTTTGTTTATTTTGTTTATTTATTTATTTAATTAATTAATTATTTATTTATTTACTTATTTATTTATTTGTTTATTTATTTAATTAATTATTTATTTATTTACTTATTTAATTATTTATTCATTTATTTTGCTGCATTGTTGCACCATCTATACTGCACTGTATATTGCAGTTTTCATCAAACAATACACTCTAACAAATTGTCGCTTAACAACTCTCAATTTTGCAGTATAGAATTCAAAACGTTCATCGAAAAATTCATTAAAACCCTCGTAAACAATTGAAAAATTCACTTTCTCTGACAGATTATCAATTATTATCACCAATTATATTCAATGATAATATAATCGAATGATAATTATTCATAAAGACGAGTTTTATGAAGAAATCTGCTAGACGGTTGTTATACTTCACATCTATGTTATAATTAAATATTGTACATTATTATATGTATTTATGGTAAATTATAATTCATTTTAATATTATATTATATTAAATTATATATTACATTATTATTATATATGTTGTATTAACAAATATTATATAAATAGGCACTAGAATTATTACAAAGTTAGCAACTACTGCTGTGTTATAATTTACAACGCAATTGATGAACTCTAAATATTATTTAGTTAAGAAATAATTTCATAATTTTTAAAACTTGAACAAATTGAACAAGTCTGCGAGGTGTGATTCAAGTTATAAAAAAATAAAACCTTTCCCATTCAATCAAGTGATATCCTAATATAAAGGACAATGGCGACAATTCAGAAAAAAAAAAAAACAAAACAAAACAGAAAAAACAAATAAACATGAAAAGCGGATATCATTTCAGTGATAATAACATAAATAGAATGCACAAACGGCGGCTGTCGATGAAACAAAAAAAAAAAAAAAAAAAAAAAACAAATTGCATTACAAAATGAACGAATTGCATTGCGATGTACAATCCACTAGACTGATATATATATCAGATGCAATATCGCAATTCGTACAGCAACATTATTTATACTTCACTGAAACACAACAATAAATAATCATCGTAATGCAGAATAAATCACATAATGCAAACAATAAAAATGCAAACAAAAAAGTTGCAGCTATCTTTGCGTCGATAAATTCAGAATGTATTTCATTGCGAAAATTGCCAAACACAAGAACTGAGGAATCGATGTTATATTCTATTTGATGATCGTCGCTTTGCCGTTCACTAATTGACTCATGCAAAAATAGTATCTCGAATAGATTATGAAAATGTTCTCTAACAATTTTAAAAAACGACTTTTAGATAAGTCTCTAACGTTTATTCACATCAGCATAATTAAAACTGCTCTCTAGAAGAGAAATAAAAACGTATTAATCGAAATAGATCAATAGAATAGAGATAGATTCCAGCTCCTATCTCCAGCTGCTAGACAAAAAAGCGATAACTTATCGGAACCAATTGGCGCGTTGATACTTCAACGGATCAGATCTTTTCCACTGAAGGGGATTAAAATAGTTCATCGCAGTTGCCAAAAATGTTTTCGTTATGAGACCAAATCGATTTGAATTTTACGAAAGAATAGCGTTCTTGCATATTAAGTATGCTTATTATAAGTAAAGAACACATGGAAAAAGTCAATTAGTTAGCAAAATACAAGGTAGGGTGGAAAAAATTATTGAATGACTTGCTAAAGTATGCTAAAGACTAAGATTGTTGCAGAATTATGAGTTTTTTTTTTTCTGTGAATATTCTACAAGATATGAGGATATTTAAGTCATTTTAAAATGTCACATGTTGATCTCCTAGAAACGAATGAACTGTTTTGTATGAATTAAACTCTTTTTAAAGAAAATTGATAAAAAAATAAAATAAACACCTGAAGGAAAATAAATATTCGGCAGTGCTCTTTCGTTGATTGAATTGCACTTTTGCAAAAAATATAAAATATCGGAGATAATAGGGATGCATGTGGTGATATAGGATTGATATGTTTGGCGCGATTATGCTTGAATGCAAAGAAAGCAAAGAGCTTGCTGATCGGCCACTCAGATGTGTACTGCATAAAGATACGAAAGTTGTATATCCAATGGGCGTGCAAAGAAGTGGCGCGCCGTAAATTGCCACAGGCATCAATTGTGTCAATAAGTAGGCTATCGAAATGAAACTCCAAAGGTTCGGGCAACTACTAAACCGCGACTTCGACTGTTGAAATGTGACTTTGTTCTTTGTGGTTGTATCTCGTCGTCTATAAGTTGATAGTCAACGACGTATCATCAACGTAGATTGTGCTCGTCGATAATAATGCCCTAGGGTGATGTCGTTTTGACTGCTAATGTTGAAGTTATCTTTGTGCGGGAGTTGGGTCGCATATAAAGTAGCTTCTACTTTTGTCTTGAACATTTTTAGATGCCAGTGTTTGCTGCTGTGTGTGCGCTATGTGCGCATGTACTTTCTCGTTGCCGTTCTATGCTAATGTTGGACGTCTTGTCTGTGATGGTGTGCCCCTTCGTTGTTGGGATCAGCTGATGTTCATGTAATATACGTGTTTGTCGTCGCCTATCTATGTCTATATATAGATATATATAACATAATGGTGAAAACTGTGCACAAAATTTTGAGGGAAAGTTCCCACCTTTATCATTTCTGTCCACTGCGGCTTTCCCCACAAGTTTGGTGTCCTGTGAGAATACTGTTCGAGGTGAAGGTAGAGGGTAAGGGGGTGTGACCATTCCATTATGAAATATGACCATTTCACTATGAAATACAAAGACGGATGAAAATGACAGGGATTGCGTCGTGGAAATAGCTCAGTGATTAAAGCGGTCGGTTGATGTTGTGGGGGCGGAGAGTCGGATTCGATTCCTCCGTCGCTTTTGTGTGTGTATTGTTATAGAGGTCGGTGAGGGTCGAAGCCCCTGTCTGTCAGAGTCTAAAGCCAATTGTACAGAGCTGTGATATACATAGTAATAACTGTACCTGAACCAAAGCAAGGCATAAAGAGGGGCGCATCCTCCACCGCGGGGGCACGGGTGGCGGAGGAGCCCCTGGCCCTAGCATCAATACTAAAATAAAATCTAGGTAGACAGTAGAGGTTCGTATCATCAGTTCTTCCTATATTCCTCATAGTTTCATATCCTTCCTTCTTCGCATATGCTGTACGTCTTGTTTTGTCTCTTTCTTGGGATAGTGTTTGCGTCTTTATCTATATACCTCGAGGTGTCATTCTCTTGGGGGAGTTCACAAGAGGGTGTATATAGCATACATAGCACTGGGCAGTCGGTTACGCATCAGAGAGAGGGTAATTATAGAGGTGAAGAAGGGGAGGGGGATTCGATTTCGTGTGAGGTATTCCTGGTGTGTGATGCGGAAGGAGGTATGTCCGCATGTCTGTATGTGTGTGGTCTGTTTCAGTTTAGCATGTGCGTGTGGGAGAGTGTGGTATGTGTGGTTTGGGCGCCCTGTGTGGTCTGCTTCAGTTTACGTAGTAAACATTCAGTTTGGCATATGTATGTGGAAGAGCGTGGTATGTGTAGTGTATGTGTGCTGTGTGTAGGGGGTGGGTTGTGATATGTGCTGCGCAGGATATGTGTGATGTATGTGGTGTGGTGTATGTGGGGTGTGGTAATATCGCTGGCGCGTACATTGCCATTTGCACAAATATTGCTAACGTGTACATTGCTATTTGCATAAACTCATTAAAATGATGCGATAAAGGAGATCTTTTGTCATTCGTTGTATCTGAATCATTTGAGCATCTCTGGGGCTTATTACTTTTCTCCTCTCTTTGAATAAGGAAAATTTTTTTGATGTGTCTTAGCATATTGTGATGAAGTCCGATCTAACAATACTTCGTTTCATGCGTACAACATATACATGCACGAATTTTCATTCGGTTTTTTCTAAACTTCATATAAGACGAGGGAAAGTGTGTTTCGGTGTTGCTTCACGCGGAGAAGTGCTAGCTCTTAAGTCTGAATATCATAATAAAGCTTTAATTACCAAGTGTGAGGTGTGGTTCAGAAAGCAGCGCCAAAGCGTGAACACGGACTGTTTGCAGGGTGGAATAATGTAATGCTTCTGGAAGACGAGCCACCTCAACATATCGTATATTATTGGATAATTGGCCGAGGGAAAAGTGGTCATTGACAAAGGGAAGGCATTATCATCTGGAGCAGCGCACAACCCAAACGGTAGCCGACGGGAGTCCAGTGGACGTGACGATCGGTTCCAGCGGTGGTCGAAGAGGTCGGCGCTGACAAGCGGTGGAGTAGTTCGAATAGAACCGGAGCACGGCACATCACCTTAGGTGCGACTGAGACAAATAGCGGAGTACGAGGAGCAGCACAGTTAACATCGAGCAACAATAGTACGGACCTTGTTTTAGAAATGATCTTCTCTTGTTTTTGCTTTTATTTTCACTGTTTGTTCGCGAACCTTTGGGAACGTATTACCCTTTTTGTTAATAGCCGTGCCATTGGGTCAATACAATATCTGATAACTATCAAGAAAAAGAAGTAAATTCTGCTGGGATGAAAGTTCATCTGACCATTCAATGGAGTTGAACGTTAAATGTGTCGAATGTTTGATTGGCTTAGTTTTAAATAAGACTTAGGAATATAATCGATAAGTTAGTGTGGAATTAAATTATCAAGAAATATAGGCTATTCGAAAAAAAAAAACAACCAGTTTTTGTATCCTGTTGACTGTCAAGTTGTCAAATGGCACAGAGCTTCTCCTAAAATGATCTGAAGGTTATTCAACTCGAAAGTATCCATTTCCTTTTTCGGAACTTTAGGACGTTTTTTTCTAAAGTGAATCTTTACTACGATTCAATTATTATTTTATATACTCCGATGCATTTTTATTTTGTTGTTAGCAATTGTTCCTGTAATACGTTTGTTTTGTTGCATGACCGCTAAAATATATTTAATTGCTTAAATTCTGAACATGAACCACCGTCAAGTATAATTGATCCGTGATTGTGGAAAATGCTGCACATAGCTGTTGCAATCAACTCCCAATCTCACATATCGTGGTGCATTTCAACCATAGGAGTACAGCAATACGCGAAATGATCAATCAAAATCAAAACTTCAAGGATCGTATAAAATTCGTTTAAATGTGCCTTTATTATGCCCATATTATGTTTCCATTTATAGTACATACAAATCCAGGAATTTCGAGCACAATGAAGAATTCCACAGTATCTAAAACGAGAATACACACCTTTCACACTCCTTTAGTGAGTATAGAGAGAAAACCACGGTTGCCTATATTCAAAGATTACCGCTGAAGTTCCGTCTTTGGCCCTAAACTTCTCCTAAGGTAAAGTGTCAGAAAGAATCCTTTCCGGCCTACGAAAGGAAGTCATGGTTTTCGAAGTTCAATGACGAAGGAAAGTTTTATTCATAAGGTTGTCTTTCTGAAAAAATTTAGCGGATGAAATGGGAGCAGATGGATTTATTAGTTCAAGGGTTTCTATGGAATTCATCGATATATATGCTCATGGTGGTGGAAAAAAACAAACAATTAAAGAATCAAGTAACAATAACAATGTTTGAGGGCATTCAACAGTAATAACAACATGTTATGCAAAGCAGCGGACGCTGCAAATATATATCACTTCAAGCATATTGCAGTCGCCCTTAGGGGATATTTAATATCAATCAGTAGCCTTTGAGAAAGCGATCGTTAATTCTGCCTCAAAGGTATGCCATATCATGCCCGCTCCTCTTGCATCGTTCACACGTTTCAATAGGACCAGAAGCACTTCCACCGTTATAACAATAATGCATTACAACATCGTCATCGAAATTCTCCTGCAATCATAGATTATTTTTCAGTTTATTCGTTGCGTACCTCATAGATATAACGTTCGAAAATCATCGCTGTATTAATGAACGGCTCTCATGATTGGAAATCCCCTTTATCTCCTCTTCTCATCCGTTAATATGAGAAATGATAGGAGCTCGTTTTTTAGGGACAACTCCAGATCTCAATATACTAGCCCCAAAAGGAATCCTAAACGACTAAACTTCATTTCAATAACAAAAAAAAAGGACTTAAAGAGATAGAAGCAAAGCAAAGGAGTGATTTACCACAATTTCTAGTGTTGTTGTACCATAATTTTCATGAGATTATCGAATAACTCTCCTAGCCTGTAGGTGTGCGCATTAGCCGTTTCATTTAATTTGGAGTTCATTTTGAACTTATCCCCACCCTTAATGTACTATAGCCACATATTGTAAATTTTTGATGGCTGTTGTTAATAACGATTTGCTCTTTTCACTCCCTTCCTTCATTCGGGAACACCTTCTAGCTGAAGCCTTTTTTTAATGCAGTTTATCCTCTTCGCTCTCCTTTGGTGAGTTGAATTTTCACACATTCTCTGGATAGAATTAGACTATTTAGGAATATTTCGCGTAGAAGAAACATCTATAAAGATTATAGGGAAAAGCCGACAATACTTATCTGCCTGATTTTGTATCTTTACCTATTTGGGAAAATATCACATTGCCAAAAGATTTCCAAGAAATTGTAAAGTGCGCCAGCTGGTGCGATATGTGCATTTTATCCATTAGAACAATCAGTGTTAGTTTCAATCGGTACGAAGGCCAAATTTAAATGTAGACTCTCATTAGTGAATCATATTGTTCATAAATTCTTCGAATCACGATACATCACTCTTTTATTGTCTCTTCTCTAATGATGCATTCAACATGCAGAGAACTCTATAAGCATATAACTGATAAGAAACAAATATGGGATTTCGTTCCACATTGTCGATTTATCACTTTTTGGCTTAAAAGCTGAAAAATTTGAAAAAAGAGCCTTTTAATTCAACGAATAGAGTGGCCTCTCTCATAAACCAGGAATAATGAGTAGTCAATAAACGAAAATAGAGCTATATAATAAGGTGGCAAATCAGCTTACCTCGAAGAGATCAGTTGAAAAATCGAAAGTTGGCTTACGTAACTCACAAAAATATTTACTGATTATCGAGAGAAATATTAGGTTCATAGACGCAGCGATTATAAATAAAAATGCAACCACTGCTGAAAATGATAGCATATGAGAGGGAATTTCATATAGAAAGCCAATGAGTCAGATGGTTCGCAAGAGTTTGGATGGAAAATTTTATTAAAGGGAAAATTATTTTTATTCCCAAATCTATACTGTAATATAACTCTGGATCGGAGTTTACTAAGTTATCAGCTTATGAAAACAAAATTATTATTTATGTATCATAATACAAGAAGATAGGTGAGAAGTTTTTTAATGGAAGTTTTAATTTGAGATAAAGTGGAGACAAGATGGACTCCTTATATTTTTAATGTTTTGGTTCCCCATTTTTGCAAAGTTTTTTTTGAACTTGTCAAGATTTCGAAACTAAATTACTAAGAAAGATTTGTTTCTATAGCCTGAAATTGGAACTTGAAGCCCCGCCTTCTATTCTGGAATAGTAAATTGGGCTATCGCTAATGACCACAGTGCCATCATCCACATCTCGGACGGTCACTCCTTCTCTATCACTATAGATATTGACTTAAATGCTCTTTTTTTTCAAGCAATCAGTAAGAAGAATACGGTGGAGTTTCATCGTTGACATGAATATGCGTCACAATAATGCTTTTATGTGTGTGGGATAGTTCCACGACACGGAACTGATAGCACCTATGAACTTATTTCATTGAATTGTACAGAAATTGTCTTAAATCCGTGAGCATAAGCTCTGCCCTACTTTGTCCGCCACTATCAGAAACAAGAAACCTGAATCTAGCCTAGAGAAGGTTCAAGAAGGCAGCTCTCCAATATAGAAATGAGAACTGCAAGACAATTGAAAATCTATATTCAGCAATCGTTTAGGACAGCAACGCTTCGGAAGAATTATGGAAGCCGTTCGAAAGAGTAACCTCGTAGAAGTTTAAACTATCATGATACATCATACGGAACAAAAAGACCGCTACACCAAGCTTTATATTATTAAGCTAAGCAAGGCTGGATTGAAAGGGTGGCATAGGAAGGACGAAAGGAAATTGGAGAGATATTGCTAAAGGCGTAGATAATCTCAACGAAAAACAGAGGGAGTAGATTAAAATTTCAAAAAAAAAAAGAAGTGTTTGGTGAGCTAATCAACAAAACTTGGTATGATATATAGTGGCTATTTGTAACTGAGGGGTATTTACTTCCGAAAAAGAAAAGTGGATGATATCATAGGATGATAGTGGACACATCGTTGAACGGATGCGGTGGAAGATAAAAATTGATCGCAATCTGCATAAATATAAAAATGAATTCGAAAGTTGCTTAATAGTGTGAAATAATTTCAAAGTGACCACTGTTAGCCATTTGTTGGTCACTATGCCCTTTGATCTAGCCATTATTTTGCTAAAAGCAACAAGAATAACCAATGCTCTCGAAAAAAAAAAGATTCATTAAAAGGTTTATAAAATAATATCATATTTAAGGAAAAGAATTTAGCGACATACATACAGTTGGGAAGTTGAGAGCCGTAAACGTTGTTTAGCTTCTCGACGAGTAACCATATCGGTCCATGTATCAGATGTGTTATTTCTTTGTTGAACATCGTTTTTGCATATAACGGCTTTAATGAGACGAATATCGAAAACACTATACTCGATAATTTTATCGTCTATAATGTATTCATCAAAATGAAATAAATAAGAAATGAATTGACTAGAAGAAATTTAAGAATAAATAAATAAATAAATAAATAAATAAATAAATAAATAAACGAATAAATCAATCAACAAAATAAAATAAATGAGTAGATGATTTGAATAAAAGATTTATGAGCAGAAAAGAGGTAAAGAATAAGGATATATGAACTGATGTAAGAGGTGATGGACTCATTGACGCCACCGCTTAACTATTTAGATGAGTTGAATATCTCATAGAAGAAATTTTCACTACGAATTGTTGAGTCGATATAATCTATTTGGTTGCAATTGTACTGAAAGGCTCAAAATAATGCTTCTTTATTTCTTATAGTGCTCTTTGGAAATTTCATCAATTATGTTCGTCCATATGTATTTTTTAAACAAATCGGTTAGTGTCGATATCGAATACATATTATCACATAAGTGAATTATTGATTATATAAAGGAAAATACAATTATTCTATGGGAATTTTATAAAAACTAAAAATGAATAAAATAGAAAGCGAAACGGATTTGATTTTGAATGTCGATTTGAAAATATTATATAGCTTTATATGAAGATAATTGTTGTTGAAATATTAATGTGAATGAAAACAGAAGAAGAGAGTTAACGATTTAGTGATTTGATCTACGCGACGTCGAGGCATCAAAAATTTTTGAAAAATACCATCAATGTTAAGAACGGAAACATCCAAGTAGCGTTTTTCCTTCGAACGGCATGAATTAGGCATAGTTGTGTGCAAATCGTTGTAAGCTGAATAATAAAAACTTATTTAACACATCTTATAGAAACCGCCAATCTTATAGTAGATGCTAAGAAATTCCCACCTAATTCTTATATACAATAATATCTTTATTGTTTTACATGCAGAATATATTTGAAAAATCTATTGCGATATATTAAAAGTACTAAGAAATATGCACAAAGAAATAATATCACTGAATGAGTACACGTACTACTGGACTAGAATAACGTAGCCTAAAGTGATACATCAATTCCTACCCATGTAAAAGTGACGCATAGCTCTAAGCTTAGACAGGTTCTATGCATTCAGGCATGATGACGTACTATGTATTGTGCATCTCTGTGTTATTATTATATAGGGTTGAATATCGCATTTTCCGGCGATTTTTTCCACAAAATTTCTGTGAATGAGAGATTTAAAGGTGCCGAAAAAATTTTGCAAGAAAATAGGTCTTTTCAATTTGCTCAGTGCTGTTTTCCACTTGATATTTTTTAGTAATAATTGAAAAAAAAAAGATGAATTACTTGCATATAGTAGCTTAAATTTAGATGAATAACGAATAATAAATCGACGATTGCGAGTATACTCGTAATTGCTGTCACAAATACAATAGATATCTGAAATATTCACAAACATCAAAACAACGATTGTCATAACTCAGAAACGAAAATAAAAATCAATCAAATGTGAATTCGATATTGCAATAGATTTGCCTTTCGTTATTTCCTTCTAATATGCTCTACATCCAGTCATGGCGGTTGTGGATATATGTTTTCCATAATATTTTAAGTGATTTTTTAAAAAATATGAAAGAGTTTTGAAAAACGTAAATGAATAGGCTTAAAATAAATTTTCTTTGCATCGTTATAGGTTAGCTGTCTTGCACTAATTATTCTAAGCAAATCTACGTTAATCGCCAACAACTAGAGCGTTTTAAGCTTACCACTTCTAACAGTCTTGATCACACAAAATGTTTATTAATGAATCCATTAACTACTCCATTGTACGTAGAGGCATATTTACCTATCTCCCATCTGACTAGTGGAAAGTTGTTGTACTTCGGGCAACTATGAGTTTATTTAGCCCGTTACATGAAGTGACCGCATAAAAATTTGCAATGATATTTTAAATCGTTTAAAATAAATAATTACCGAACGACGATGAGATGAACGTTGAATATCGAAATGAAATCGTGAAAATGGTTCATTACGTTCAAGCATATCATAACGAAAAGACATTAGAATCCCTCTCACCGAAAAAAAATAATATCCACAAACGAAAAAACATTAATGTTTAACATAATATTCTATTTTTGAGTTTATGCATTATATTTCTATATAGCATATGAATAGATAATGGTTTATTTTCTTCTAAAGTAATGCACTCGTAGTGGTTTATCGAAAATGCGCATATAAAAAAACACTCGAAATTAGTATTTTGTTTTAAAAGAAATACGATTGTTCAGCTTCGAAAATCAATTCTTACTATTATTTCAATTAAAAAAATCAAATTTTGAAACATTTGCATTAGCAAATCAATTTCTGTACGGTTTCAGAAATTGATCGTTTCCTAGTCTTCACTATAATGTGCTTGAACTTATTTTAAGGCAGGCGACAAATTCCATCAATCCTATAACGTGGCAACAGAAATTCAAATTTCCAAGAAAATATTACTGGAAATAAATGACATGAAAATTTAAATAATGCAAGTTATACTTACAAAGTACAAAACACATAAAATGAATCGACATATATGGAAATCGTACAATGAGCGTAATGGGAGTCCGAAAGGGGAATGTGTGTTTGTTTGAGAGTGAATGATGTTGCATTTAACCCCAAGGGGGTACTTAATATTGCCCTCATGATCAACAGGCCAATCGATGATTGTGCGATGGGATGAATACACTCAACGAAAAGAAATATGCAAAATAGGAAGAAAACATTTGCATATCTCATAAATACGTCGATATAACGATGCGATATCTCATAGATTCTTGAAAAGCACTCAGCGAGCTATATTAATCCGTCAAAAAGGCTTCAAGTTCAGTGACAACAAATATATATCGCCAATATAAAAAACAATCTGAATAGCAGCAGAATTTTCAAAAGGTATACAAATTATTACCTGTTTATCCTTCGAACAAGAGCCGAAATGAGTGCATAAAACATCGTATTATGGAAGTAAAACTGTGCTATACCATTATAACACATTTTTGTGTTATATTCTCTTCTATGAGCATCATCTGCACCATACTGGAGGCAAATTCGAAACACACGAAGCGCATGAAATGCGAAACGCTTTCGCAGCAATAAAAAGTGAAGAGAGATTTTTTGCATAAAAATCTAATATGATAGGATGCAATATTCATTGAAGATTATATAGCCATGTCGACAATTTTCTAATCCCTTTCGTCTATTCTTGGCTATTGAGTATAATCCCCGAGAAATATGATTTGAAAGTAAAAGATTTGAAAATATTTTTTCTAAATGCTTTTATTACTAAACTCATCTATAGAAAATGAGAGCGCAATGCATTCATGTGATTACTTCTGCACTTAATGACGCCTATCTTGTTGCTCATCAGGGATTTCATCAACACACCTAAAGAACATCGATTCATGCCTGCAGATAGAATGAATACTCGTAAAGATGTACGCTTCTAATTCTTTTATTTTATCTCTTACGCATTAACTAAGAAATACCCGTTTTGTGGGCAATAGATGCTTAACTCATCGACAATGACGTTGGACTTAGGTAGGAATTAGATGGCTTGACCTGAATTCCATTCCACTCTATTCTTGACTAAAATAAAATGATATGGGGAAATAAATTTATGCATAGAAAAATATTTAAAAAAAAAAATTATCTTCACCTAGATTATAAATCACGCATATCGTTACTCATAGTCGATAGAGCTTCATTGAGATATTTTATAGCTCCATCATTTCACCATATTTTTACACTTATATACCTTGCATAATTATAAAAAAAAAACACAAAATTAATTAGTGCTTATTAATTACAAATCGAGTGCGTTTCAATTTTGTTTCAAAGAAATTTTTCTTGAAGATTTTTAGAGAAATCGTATTTTGGGGGAGGGGGGGGGAGGGGGGATATTAATAGAATTGTACGTATTGCTATTATTGATAAATTGTGATTTTATCCTTAATGCATTCAATAGAGTATTCCTAATCTTTAAGCGGCGTATCTTCACATTGAGGCAATATTATTCGCTAAAAGCAAATTGTTGATGTAACGCTATCAACTTATCCTTTTTAGAAATAAAATCGAATCGTCGTGGCAACGATTTCTACGTGCCGAGTTATCGATATTCCATAAGATTTTTTTATTTCGTTTGCTTGTTGTATCAATCTCTTTTCTGCAATTATTCGCAATTTTTTCATTACTTTTTTCATTTATTCCATATTATAATTAAATATTATATGTTGCATATTTTAAAAGATTTAGTGATGTCATAAGGGCAGAACTTTTCTTGTGGTGCATAAATATATAAAGTTAAAGAAATATTATGAAAAAAGGGAAAATAGGAAGAATACACTCGAAATGAACTAATCGCCGAAGAATATAGATGAAAGAATGGTGTTTAGCGCTCAGAAAACACAATTCTCTTTATTAAGTAAATTTTTGTTTACATAAAGTATCTATACGGCGAACAATTAATCGTTCTTCAATTGTGGGCTGTATAGATGATTTGTATAAAATTTGTCACATTTGACTAGGAACGATTTGACGTTATGAATAGCGATTGAACACCTCACATATGTATATTCTTTGTTATTTTCCACATCTTCTGTTTCCAAAATAGTTTTCTTAAGGAGACTTGCAACGAAAAAGTAAGCCTATTGTATCAGACGAGATAACCAAAGTAATATATCATAAACGTTAGAATTTAGAAGGTACTAAGGAAGCCATATATAGCTTAAATTCAAAGCAAATTTTGCATGACAAACGGCCATGAAAGATTTTTTTCGAAAATTTAAGCTATACATAATTCCAACTCGAATGATTGAATAAATCAATTAATAAATAAATAAAAAACATATAAAATAACTCGAACATAAAACTATATATATATATATATATATATATATATAAATTCGAACTCGAACCCTTTCTATCATTACATGTTGAATTTTTGAAGTATTACTCTTATCATTTTATGTTTTCTGATTGAAATCCGATGCGTTCTTGAAATTGGGATAGTTAATTCCTACGGGAAGCAAGTTTAAAGAACTATGTCAATCTTGAAAACGATGTAGAGAAGACGGATCGATTGCTCTTAGTTGAAAAATACCTGAATGTGATCTTCAATAACGTATAAAATTTCTTCTTGAGAACATTGACCATCTCGAAATTGCTTACAACTTCAAAATTTTTTGAATTTTATTTTCTCTAATTCCTCAAAAAAAAAACGAAATCCGCATCCCTAATTCGTTGAAATTTTCTTCAAGAATCCCCTCGATAACAATGATGCATCGGAATTAATCAACAAAGGAATATATTCGATTAAGGATATATGAAACTTCAGCACAAAAAATCTGAGATAATGGATGCAAACTAAACTAAGCTTTCGTTACTGAATGCGTTTTGCCTCCTTTCAATAAGCATAGTTCGCATATTTGTTCTTTGTTTCGCTCATATGATTGCTCAGCATCATTTCTTTTGCCTATGCACTTAAAAGAAGAAAAAACTTATAAACGTTTTGTTTTTTTTTACCTGTATCAGTTAGGTTGGAGAAATAACAACTTTTTGAATAAGAAGTCTATTAGTAGTCATATTATTAAATATATGGAGAAACTATTTTATGCATTTATTATTTGTAATTAGCTCATAGAAATAGATTGAATATAAAAGCGCATGTCGTGCCAATTCTTCTGGTGCGTTTTCCAATTTTTACTAGGAACTCATAATGAAAGGAATATAACAAATTATGCGAGAAAATATCTCGGCGAACCATTATTATCATTCAACGTACCGAAAAAAAATTATATGTTCTAAGTGAGAAATTAATGGATGCGATGTATATTACTTTCAACTGATTGAAAGAAAATTTTTTCTGCCTTATATATGTGTGGAAAAGGCAATTTGAATTACGTTTCCTATATAGGATACTTTAAGGGAAATTTCTATGCGCTAAATTCTGCAATGCAACGAATTTAATACGAGCAAATTTGATAATTTCAATCGTAACATTTTAATCGCAAAAACTGCGTATTTATTAAATTCTCTTAAAATCATAAGAGGATAAAATAAATAAATAAAAAATAAATCATATATCAATAAATATCAATAAATAAATAAATGTATAAATGCGTATCAATAAAATAAATCATAAGAGTAAAAAAAAAAAGAGAAAGAAATGTATAAAGATTTGAAAAAAAAAAATTAATAATATTGAAATTTGACGTATTGCTAAACAATAAGAATTCAAGAAATCATTTATTATAAGTAAATTATTGCAAAATTTAGTACATAAATTTTTAGGAAAGTTGTTCATAAATGTTAGCATTGTGTCGAGTATCGTTATCATCTACGTGGAAATATTCGATCAGATCGATCAGCGTCAGTCGAATGCCAATAATAGCGGCAAAAGTTCTATCGATTCAGCCAATGAATTCGGTTTCAAAAGAGCATCAACATACCTCAGTTGGCGCAGCGGATATTGTCCATTCTTTGCCGGAATCAACGCGTGAAATGGACAGTTCGAAGCATTGTAATGCCAATTTTTTTTTTTTGCACATTTCTTGCAAGTTAAACATCAATGCTGCTTTCGTCTCATAGAATATTCAAACTCAGTAAAATATAATGTCGAAATAATGTAATAAACTGCTCTTGTATATCGCAGCATTAGATTATAATTTCATTTTTTTTTTCAGTTTCCTTTCTCGTCTTTCCCAAAAACACGTTTCCTATTACATTTCATGACATGTTTTCTCGTCTTCGGATCCCCGAATGGGTAGAGGGACAAGGAGGGAATGATGAAATCCTGCTTTAATAGCCAGTAGTGAGAAAAAAAGATCCCACTCATACGTTTATAAACTATCCTATGATGATCAAAGAAAATTATTAAGAAAAAATACTGGTGGAAAAAAAATTTCAAAACGGTTTCAATAAATATTTTCTAAAGAATTTATTCTTAAAAGAGTGGAGAAGAATGAAGCAGAAGGACGAGAGGTAAAGGGTTAGTTGTAACAAGTGGAAGGGATTTCTTTGCTAGCCAATCGTCCTCAACATTTCACCGATTTCCACAGGAATTTCAATCTAGTCTCTATGTCCTCTTGTTTAATATGACAGAGAAATTGCAAATACAAAATTGAGTCATAACGGATATATGTGAGAAGAGATGGTACACATATTACACGCGGGTACGCATATTCGACCAGTTGCGGATACCTCTAAACGAGCGCAGAAGGTCGTATAGGTTTTGATTGGACTGGGTGGGGATTATTTTAATCGTTAGCCTTTGAAAAAAAAAACAACTCATTTTCTCTCGGGTTACTCAATTGAACGTTTGAAGTTTTGAATGTGTTTTCATATAATATTAGTTCATTTTTAGCGTTACATATGAGTGACGATTTGAATACGAACGATACGAAGAGTGAATCGATGATAGATGATAGTGAAGCGGAAACAATCATCAAAGAACACAATAAACACTTCCTCAAAATTGAACTTTTCTATGACAGTATAAAAGATGAGTGATTTTCGATTCGGCGAGAATCGCTATCGTTATCTTCATGTTTTATGCAAATATATATTGATCGTGAACATATCACAACAAGGTTTGTCCAATTGGTTTATTCAATATTACTATGGATTGATGCCATTTTATCGAAAAGACTTTACTTTATATTTTCGATTATCGCATTGAAGTTTAATCCTCATATCTTCCAATGCCCGACAATATTTGTCGGACTTGATATCCGACAATATTCAAAACAACGACGAAATATAAGACTCGACAAGTTATCCAATAGCGTGAAACTACGTTGAATATCGCAGTTTCCTACGAAATTATAAAAATATTTCTTCCATACTTCCTTAGAGGTAATGTTCATACTAGTTGCAGCTAGGGAACAGCATGACGAACAAGCTTAAAGTAGTTTACAAAAATTTGTGGATGAACATCATATTTCAAAACTTTTTGTGCGAAGTTGCTCCACAATGGAATCTCCTATCGTAAGCAGTCATTGATGCAAAAAAAAATTTACCCTTTTTAATGAGCAATCTTGACTTCTTCTCCTAGCACTCCAATTGTTGTAGATTGCCCTGCCGGAGTATGTTGTCCTTTTGCTCGCTAAATAAGTTGCTTTCGTATATATTTTCAACATTAAATAATTCAGGTGGTCTGCTACGTTCCAGGAAGCTGGTTATATGGAGTCCTACATATCATTTCTTTACTACATCCATTTGCGTTGTTTTGCAATTTTTTTTTATTCATTCGCAAATAAATACATCACTATTTATATTATTTTATATTCTGCAACATCTCATTTCGGTATTATTTCAACACGATAACTTCCCACTTAGACATCAAATATTCTCTGATGACCAGTTAGGATGCCCGCGCTAGCCCAGCGGTAGAGCAGTCGCCCAGCGAGCGAGGGGTCGCAGGTTCGCGCCCATCTGCGGGTTAGTTTTCATTGATCATCAAAAACACTCGATTGCAATACCATATTACACTTGCAAAACTAATGCAATTGAGAGATAGTTCCGAGGAATGAGATTGCCATGTGAGATTCCATTTCACGAAATCGACATGATGATATGAACTGAGATTGCATTAACGCTCAGGACATTAGATGTCTATTTCAGTTTGCCGATTGCATTTACAGTGCTCATATTTGCAACTGCATCACTGTAAACTTACGCTTGATGAGACTATAAATACGCTGCTAAATATTTTCTTCATATATGCTCTTCATTCATGTATTAATATTTAAAAAAAAAAAAATTGATTTTCACCGTCATAATAAAGCTATTTGAACCCATTGTAGCAAAAACGATAAGTGATCCCGTTCGTATTTTCGTTTAAATTGCAACATGCCCTCTTATTTGGCGATAATCCGATGTGCGCATATTTTAATGTGTTTAATTATTTTCGTCATCGAAGTGGCTAAGTTGCTTTGCTCTATTCCGTTGGTAGTAGACATATGATCTCGCTTATACTTTAGCCGTTAATAATATCGACCACTTTCACCTCTAGTAAAATCGTTTCAAGAAAGAGCGGCCAAAATGTTACAAGAAGAGATTTCTTTCAAAAATGTGAAACTTCTGTGAGCGAAAAAAAGTCGCGCAACGATCGAAATGTGAGGTTTGAGAACAGGACGTAGGTGGAAGGGGATTCTGGAGCATTAAAACTTATTCAGAATCCGGCAAAAGTACGGAACCACCGTCTCCATCGATTCTCAAAAACTCCCAGAAAGATACAGATCAAAAATCGTAAAGTTCATATCTATTCGCATTTTGATTATCGTTGAACGGTCAGCTCAAGCAAAGAACGTAACAAACACCATTGAAAGCGTTTAAGAAAAAAAAAAATTCTTTAAAAACACAATAACAGAGTGGATCATCGCATATGAGAACATTCCCTCACAACACGTTAACACATTGACATACTTATGAGCACAATAGCTTAGTCAAAAAAGTTTTTAGAAAACCAAACAAATACAATGTTGGATTCTTTATCGAATATTACGTTGCATGATCACCGATCATCAAACAGTGATCAATTATTGTAACCATTTACTACTTCAGTTAAATTATATTCCACGTACCTCTTTCTTGATTATTACGCCTCGTTAGGCGAATTAAAAATATTGGATACTTAGAACAAATCAAGGAAACTGATTACAGTAAATCAGATGAATCGATTACTTTTGATTAATTCATATTTTCCTCTTGCAAATAATATTTGATAAAACTTAAATATTTTTGGAAATTAACGCTTCAAAGATTTCGCAAAAAAAGTTTTTTATTGAAAAAAATTAAATACACTAAATAATTGACTTAATTATGATGTTCAATAATTGCAAAACGTATGCAGATATTGGGAATATACAAATGACGTAGCGCTTCTTTATCAAACAAAAAGGAGAGTTGTTTATTTTTTATTGCTTCGTAAAAAAAAACCTTTACTATCTTTTTATAATTTGTATAGTATGATGCGAATGGAATAAATATAAAGAGGGAAACAAGAAAATACATTTACATAAATTAAAAGAGAAAAAAATAAAGGAAAAATTTAGCAACGCCATGTTAGGATGCCAGTTCTGAGCAACTTTCTGTCGTAGAAGCGAAACTATCCACACATTACCATGCCCCCTTTCCCCTTCTGTAAAGTGATAACTGATGATATGAGCTCCACATAAAACACGGGCTCGGTACATACCGTCATGCCTACGAGGTACGACCAGCTTTCGCGAGCAAAATGCGCCGTAAATATCTCTGCAGCCAAAATAGATCGAACCCTCTCATCTATGGGTTGTATCGTGAAATGGGAATTCGCTTAACCGTGATTAATGTGGTAATTAATTTCTCAAATAAACAATCCTCACAATAAAATTGTGTACATAGTAATAGTCCTTAAAATGGCGCAAAATGATAAACACAATCACAGATATATCCCGTTATCACAAATTGTGTTAGTGAACGAAACTTTATTAAGGTGGCATAATGTTTAGAAACTCGAATGGGAAACAATCATCCAACTGACAACAAAATAAAATAAAAATATTGGATAAATTGATAGAAGTTTTCGTTTCTCTGGCTGTGATCCAGAAAGAAACGCCATCGATGCTGAAAAACAAAGTTTAGTGACAAATCGAAATTTCACTGCACAAGCGACAACCATTCATTGATCTCTAACTAAACCTTAAAAAAAGCCTTTACTAAAACCTGTGATGCCCCTATCAGATTATGTCTTCCGATCTTAATTAAGCAAGATATTCCAACTCGCAGCTAAACACTTGAGCATATGGAAGCTGAGGGCAAAAAAAGGAAAACCTCTAAGATCAGACGCCCTCGAACGAATCCCTTCTAGGGCCTAAATAAACGAAGCGAAAATTCACAGAACGTTTAAGTAACCCTCAAGTGAACAATCCGAAAATTCCGCCTATCTTAAGAATAAGGAGCTTCTGAAATAGAGGGCTGGAAGTAGGTATGGACAACCCGAAAAGTCAGGAAGAGATGAAATTTCAGTTGATTCCAGATGGAGCACCGTTTTCTTGAGAACGATAGGTAGTTACAGTGGTGGAAACGCGGTCAGAAGTACATCCAGATTAGAAAACGCGTCGGACGAAAAATCACACCACTATTCACTCATGAAACATTACCATTTAACAAAAATTCTATATGAAGCTCTCCAAAGGGTTGGTGAGCTTTTAGGCACACCAGCTAAACTCTCTTTAAAGCCATGTAGGAGTAATGATAGGTTACTGTATGCACCCTCTTTCAGGATCATTTCAAAGACAGTGTTGCTTCGATATCTTCGTTTTCAACGCCCACTCTGCCTCTGCCTTATTTGTGGAAACATGTGTCAGAGAATGCTAATTGTTGTGATGAACGACCGCGTTGCGACTCGTTTTGCATATATGGACCTCAATGACATCTGTTCTTCTCTACCCTACCGTATTGCGCCTTTCCTCCGGTTGTCCGGTTGCGTGTTTCAAACCCGTTTGCTGTTATGTGCGCTGACTCGGATATCTTGATGCTTTTTCCTGGTGGTGGTTTCAGTCAAGCAGTTCAGTGCGCCGGTTCAGTAAAACTCCTATTCGTCAATTCGTCTCGCCATCTATGCAAATGAAGGACATAAATGTAGAAATGCAATATGAGAATACCGTATGTCGCCCAAATGAAGCCGACAGCAGTAACCAGAAGACGAAGCGCAAGGAACATCGATGTCTGCTCTTTCACTTCGATTACCTTACAGACGAGAGCGGCTGTAGCTGGTGGTAGAAGGCAATAACCCAATACACACAGCGATTGAAAAAATGAGCTGCAACATTCAGTATATCACCACAACACAACTTCAGCCCACCTCTATTATGCAACCAGCTCAGCAATAGCTAGCATTAAAAAGTGGCTCATTGTCGGTGAATCAGGAGGAGGAAGAAATGATTGAGGAATAGCAGTTGACATGCAACGTCCTGTTGACATGAACGTCATGCAAACACTTGCAGTGGGCATTCAACGACGGTCCCTTATGTCCATACACTGCTCTCCCTAGCTAACAGAGCGATCGCAACGTTTCGCACTCATATAATTCATAAAGATTTTAGCGAATTTGATTTCATTAATAACTGCTGAATAACGCAAACGCTTTGCGATGCGAACTTGTACGGCATCAGGCTTAACTTGGCAAATGATTGGTATAGGCACTGTGAATTAAAAGATGTGACGATAACTCACAACACCTTTAAATATTCAATTTACAAAGCCTGTTGAACACAAAGGTACGATCCAAGCGGAACGTTTTGTGGCTAAATCCAACGAACGATGATAAATTCACTAGTCAAATCATGCGAAAAAAGCAAATCTCATGTACCGACTAACTCAGAGAATTTGGATTGGCACCATCTGACATAATTTTAGGCCCGGTACATAGAGAAGGCTAGGTGGCACTAAAAAACAGTGGACATATTTAATGCCACCCTGTTTCCATCAGCAACAAGAAACCCATAAACGACACGACAAACAATAAAACCCGTGAATTCGTCAATAAACGTGATAAAGTTATGATCGGCCATAAAGGTATGCATAAAGGAAAAAGAGATTCAGAAAAAAGATAAGCGATGAATGCACCTAACTAAGCAAACGCTGGAATCCGCGAGCAAACGGATCTTGCTGAAGATACTAAAATTGATGAGAAATAAATTGCTTATTATGATAGGTGGTAAGAATTAACTAACACTTTTGCCATTAATGAATATGCCAAAAAATGTTACTGACAAGTGAATGTGAAGAATAAAATTAATGTAGACTTACATATGACCGCCAAGTAGTTTGATATTGAGTGTCACAACGACTGAGCCGAAAAACGTCAGCGAAAATACTTCAGTGAAACGTGGTCCCTTACTGCCATCAGCACTTTGTAGAAGTCTTAATATGTATATAATTAAATCTAATAAAAGAATTTCCCATTTAAAGGTAGCAAAAAAATTCGATGAAAATCATCAATAACGAAGACTATCAATGGAAGGCAGTCAAAGTGATTGCTTTATATAAAAAATATTAGTAGAGAAAGTTACCTAAAACTCAGCTAAATAGCCACATTGCGGATGAGATCAGAAGAGGGATTAATTAGAAGCTGGCTTAAATGAACGTCTGATGCTCCAACACAATTCCTCTCACAACGTTCATTAAACAAAAAATTTAACGCATGACAGTCGTATATCCTTATTTCATCAAACAACGCTTTCTCTTTTAACGAATATTCTAAAAGTTTTTAATAGCCTTAGGGAAAACAAAGAAATCGGTCGCCGATTCACTTCAATTACCGGTGTGGAAGTCATACTCTTATTTTAAAAGAGGACGAGTAGAAATTCAAGTATAAACAATATAAAATTAAGTGTTAAACATACAAAGAAATGAAGACACAAATAAACAACGGTCCCCATAGATCCCAATCGCGCAACAATTGTTGATTATTTCTTGGCACCAATACTTGACCGAACTTTGCGCCAACCATTCGCAAGTCGCGTCTCTTTAATACCATTCTCAGTTATGAACAAAGGAAGTAATTTCTGCCACAGAAAGCAAGATGAATATGAAACCAATTCCAATATATCTATTCCACATATGTCCACAAAAATATAAAGATGAAAGCTAATGCTCGGAGGCTGCGCGACGCCCAAAGAATTATCATTTGATGTTATTCCAATCCTAAATAGTGAGAGATTGTAGGTCACAATTCACATGAATGGACCGGTAGTGCAATGAAAATCCGTATGTAAACGATAGTAAATGGTTAGCTGCCGACTGAAGAATATTTTCGCAAAAGGAAAATATTCACGTTCTACTTATAGCCGATATCGCTGCAGCCTGGTGTGACGATAGGAAAGAAATAGTTCATCAAGCGTGGCGAATATTTTCAGCATTTCAAGCTCATTGTGATATACGTAACAAGTCCTTGGACGGTGAAATATAAGGATCGAAAGCACACAGCTCTATATTCTCGTGGTGACATTCAACAACGTTATGCACCAGAAACAATAATATGAAAAACAATTAAACAAAATTAATAAATATGCAGATAAGAAATACGAAATAAAACATACGATAGTATCCCATACGGGTTCGTTTAATGTATCGAAATCTGTCTCCAGATCCGGTTCCACAGCCGAAGATCTGTTACGTCGTTGTTTATTAGGTGCACCAGCTATTTCGCCCGTTAAATCCACAAAATTCCCTTCACGACGAGCCTGTTCCTTAGCTGCTATCTCTTTCTCGAGCTAAATAAAACGTTTAATGTATCAGAAATATGCTGCTGAGAATAAAACAGAAAACAACAGCACTTTCAACAAATTACACAACAAGAAATACCTCAATATCAAGAAATATGAATGAAACGTCATGGAAAGTAGAATTAATAAATAATTTATCATAATTCATTTCTAGCGTTTTAAAATATTTCTTCTGCCGACAGCGTTAATACTGTCAAATATAGTAATAATCTGCAAGAAATCTTTGGTTGACTTTTTGCTTCTCTATTGGCATCCTTAATACGAATGATCGTATATTCGTTCTTTCTTCATCAATTATAGATAAATATTTCGTCTGATTAGTTCCTTATCATACACTTGTGAATAAATTCTTTCTTCCATAATATTGAGAGCAAATACTATGATATTCATCGAGAGAGCACAATATGTGCTTTTCACCATCCAACAGTTTCATAAATGACCAACAAAAATATGCATCCATCTTGACAGATTCATGTCTTAATTGGTCCAATCGTCTCATAAATGACTCGTCTATCTGAGAGACCAGTATCAAAAACATATGCAAATTTTTGATGCATTAAAATGCTTGCAACTTTTTTAGAATTGAAATGAGTTGATCATCTTAGCGTTCACATTAATCGACGCAAATTTTGTAACTGCCACCTCTCTATTATATGAAACACTGCACAGAAGTGATATATAAATTAATCAACAACATATCCTCTACAAAAATATGTGCAATGCCCACTAATGACTAATGAATGAAAACAATCACCAAGTCAATATCGACAGCCGCACTTCCAAAATTATTCATCGTATCAGCTGAATGTATTCGACCTGTACTCAAACCTGAAATTGTGAGAATTTTTGAAAAAAAAATACATATCGTTGAATATTTCATTGAAATATTAATGTACTTGAAGAATTTGAATAAAGCAATTTAAACAATGAGAGAGGAAAATCGGCAGAATTTCGAAACGGAAATATCGTTTTCAAAAAAAAACGCAATTCATTGATTGCTAATATTAAATGTGGTTTGCAACAGTTTAATATAAATGAATTTTTGCATCGATATAATAAATAAATTCTGAGAAACGATTTCCAAAAGTAATATTTTCCCGTATTTTGAGAGCTAATAAACCTCAACTAATTTTACTCCCCCTTTGCTTATAATAATTGGGAATATCTGTTAAAAAAAAAGAAAAAAAAAAAAAAACATAGATTTTGTATGTTTATACTTTCAACTAATGCAATAACTAAATAATCGTATAACAATAAATCAAAATATTTATTGATTTTTTTTTTTTTTTTGAAAATATTTAATGAGTGCACGTATAAATAATTCAACAATTAAATTCATCAACAATTAAACGAATTAAATATTCCACATTGAATACCTACCTGAATCTGACGCGTTGTGTACACCTGAAATATTTCCGTAGTCATAACCCATTAGATGGACCACGGAATATTACGAAAATCTGGCAAGCTGCCAACTTTAAAATCCACACTACTTTAAGCTTCAGATTTTCAAAGATTATAAAGCAGACACAGATTTAGTAGCTTGTCGTCAAATATTGATCATGATAGTCTTTCACTATAGACGAAGACTGGTAAAGAGCTTCGTAAAGTTTTATATGAAGCACGAAATAAACCAATAGAAGACTTGAAGTGGAAAATTTTTTGCATTTGCGAATCGATTCAGCGACCGTAATGCATAATGAAGTCTACTCCATTGCATAAGGAATTAGAATATTTTCAATGATTGTCGATTCCCCACTTATAATCCCTTAATTCTTTGAAGTGCCGAATCATTTTATTTCTGCACCTTCCAAAAAAAAAACCTCTCTCTCTAACTAACTACCTTTTTGGGTTTTTAAACGCAAGGTTATGTGCAATGCCCGATATTATATATGTTCTGTTTGTATATATATATATATATATATATATATATATATATATACTGTACATGTAATTCTATGCTTTCTTTATTATACGAATAAAGATTATTATTATTATTAAATTCGGAGTCGATAAGTCAGGGAGCGCGACGACATGAAAACTGATGGAAGGCGAAGACCATACAACCACAAAATATGTTTTTTACTCGAAGAAAGAAGCATAAATGAAAGTAAAGACCTGGAATGAGGAGTTCACTTGTAGCTTCGATAGCAGCCGGCGGATTTGACGTCGTCTGTGAGCCTAATCCGAGATCGACGAGTGACTCCTCAGCAATGGGATTGCTCGATGCGTATGTATCACTTACAAATGGATTAGTGCCAATAAGGCCTCCTTGTGTGGAATTAGAAATCGCTATTTTATCGGACATACGACATAGGCTCGTTGCGCGTACAACGACGCTCTTCCTATATGAGCTTCAGCGTAATAAATACTGAAAAATTAAGCGATTATAAAGTTTATCGGTTTATTATGAGTCTATTTCGCATTAACGAAGATTCGATGTGAGGAGAATTTCAATGAATTACCGATTAGAGTAGAGAATACGCGAAAATGGGGGATAAAACACTCTCAAATGTTGAGGATGAATGCATCAAATGTAAGGGAAATTTGGCAGCGTTCAAATCGTAGATTCACTAAAAAAAACTATCGAATAGTATAAATTCAAATTTGTCCCATCTACTACCTCACTCTGGCAATACCTATTATTCCACCCCCATGACTTTCGATCGTCAGCGAATAAACCATCTTATGAATATCATCCAGGTAATCCAAAAACTTTATAAAGTACCATGAGCTTTGCACAAATTCTACTAAAAAAAAGTGCGAATCACAATTGGTATTCACGGTTCCGAAAGAGGAGCGCATGGCAATAGTTGGCTCCTACGATACTTGACCGCCAAGGGGAACGGAAATCCCACAGAGATCGTACTTTAGGAATATGGGCAAGTAGGTTTAATTTCGTTTTTGGAGTTTAACGAGTAAAAATGTTCGATATCTGCCTAATGCTCAATCAGTGATAGACTGGTAAAAGCTTGCTTTCAGTTGTAGTTTTATCAATTACTAATTAGTGCTAATTCTATATCAAACATCCTTTATAGTATGGTACGCGAATCACCGAGAAATGACAGCAATCAAAGTTCAGGTTTCTTTTTTTTTTTAAATTTCAGCTTAGATCTCTTAGTGCATGAATCCATTCTTAGACCCTCATCTACAACTACCATCGTCAAAGGTGGTTATCTCAAAACAGGATAAAATAAAGCGATAAAAAAAAACATAAAAATACAACTTCATGGTATGTCAAATGAGAATACGGTAGATATAATCGGATTCAACTTAGACCGAAATCAACTTCTGTTTCTGAGTTCATCATTTCTTCTTATAATATAAGCGAAACGAATGAAAATATTTCTCCTCAATATTGGTGTTCAAATAAATTTCCGAACGATATCTTTGAATCTCGGTCGGTTCCTCTAAATTTTCGGAGCATTGAATTTTGCGGTTAATTATTTGTTTTCTAAATGGTCTCGTTAATAATGAGACAATCAAAATCTCAGTTATGATTTCGGCTTTTTGGAATTACCAAAATTATAAATTTTTTGCATATATTGGATTCAGAAGATTTCTTATGAAATCGATGTGATATACAAAAAAAGGTGATCACCAATATTTATCAAAGATTATTTAGCGTAGTGAAAGATGTGGCAGAAAAAAAAATTTCTCGATAACCGTCGAGAGAATGCATTGGCCAAGTCGAGTATTAGAGGGTTTTTTTTTTTTATTTCTGAAGGATACGAGATTGAAATCGAATATGAATATCAGTTGAGAAAGCTTTAGTTTGGCCTATAAGAATGTGCCTAAATTCCAGTAGAATGGATTATCGTACGATTAAAATGACGTTATAAAGGAATGACATAAACGTTACACTTACAAAAATCCTCCCCCCCCCCTCCCTCCTCCCCTCCTCCCTAAAGCAACCCCGTATTTGTCGAAACCTTACTCCTCAGGACATTTTTTCATTACTTCCCGAAGTTGCAAAATTTGATCACTTAAAATGTGGTGTTATTTCCCCCAAAATATGAGTAAAAATCACCTCGTCAAGAATTGACCAAACTTTGCGCACCGATCCACCCACATTTCACGTATTAGAAAACTTGAGAGCTATATATGACGCCACGTTGCAGAGTGCACAAAATGCAAATTTCATCATGGGAGCACTAGACAACGATTTATTCAAATGGGAGAAAAATGGCACAGAATTTTGCATAAATTTGTGATTGGAGTATTTAGCTGAAACGTGTATTTAGGCATATGCAGAAAAACTCGCTTTGAGATTGAATAAAATAGGAAATAAAGAGAGATTTTTGATGAGGCTCAAGTTTGTGATTTCCGCCCAAACAAATTATTTGATAGTCATTGTGTATAGATTGTTGAATATCTATGAGAAACGATTTTAATTTCAAATTTCTTAAAAAAATTGCACTTTTTTTTTGAAAAACTTTGGACATTATAACATCTATATAGTCGCTAAAAATTCTATTAAAAAAAAGCCAAGAAACATGCACGCGAGAAAAGAATACAAGTAAGTTTAGCCGTAGTATCGTGAATATTTGTGCCATGATTTACCGGAAGACTTGTAAAACGCTTTCGTGATGCTCGCTTACCAACTTCCTTCGAGATTTATCGGGAGATCTGTAAAATTTACAACATATATCAGAAATTAGTGAAATCATTTGGAGTCTCTAGGACATCATGAGACAAAACTAAGGCTTCCAAGAAATACGTCCCTTTTTCTCAGTGCCACAATTCTAGAGTACAGCCGATAATACTGATTTTCCGTGTGAGACGCCAATTTAAATTAGCAGCGCTATATGTGATACTCTTAAATGCTGTGTGATTAGGTACGTGCCAGTGTTGTTCGATGAACTTCCGCCATGTGTTGTTAGTAGAATCAGGCTGTAAAGCGGAAACGAGCATGGGAAATGAACTTTTTCTATTCCCTTCCGGGAAATTAATGTACGGAAAGGACAGCAACGGGGAAGGGAGGAAGCGAGGACGTTGAAGATTTTCATTTCCTGGGTTCTTGCATGGGTTAGCGTTTCTGAAAATCACCCCAAAAAGGCTCTAGAGAGTTCGAAAAGACTCGATTTTATTAAGAACGATCTTCAAATTGTTCATGCTGTAGCGCTCTTCTCTTTTCGTTGAGAGCTATATTGAATTGGCAATTGTTGAAAACTTATGATAATGGAATTGCTTTGATATAATAATTGCAGCTAACATTCTAAAGGCACATTTGCATCGGAACGATAACTTTCTCGATTCGATGCATAAAGGAAAGGCCATAACATTTTTGTGGGTGGTTATAACCTTTGTTATGAATGAATATCTGCGAGATGTTTGCATAGGGAGTACAAAATATTCATTTGACACCTATTTTCTATTAAGTGAAGGAGTATATGCGGCTTGACGATATTGTAGGCTTTCTTGATATTGAGATGAATGTCCTTTTCCCTTTTCGGGACCATTTTCTTCTATGATTTCGGTTAAATGAGGTTTTTTTTTTGCAGAAAGTATGAGCAAAACACAGTATTTTCCTCTCCATTACAGTATTAAATTATGCGTAGATAGGAAGTTCAAAAAATTTCGATGTGGAAAGCAATTGTGACATAGATCTATAACTTGGTGCATTGTTCACATCATTGTTATATTTGTATATGGTGGTTATATTTTGCGCAAATTTTCATTCCTCCGAGCGTTTTACCGATGAAATCGTTCAGGCAAGAAGAGAGTGCAATGTGACGATTTTTTGATCGTAGAACAGCTCGATTACGATGATAGAACAGTTCGACTGTGACCATGGAATAATGGGCAGCACTATGTTTTGTTCTTGTAAGTATCGCTTCGATGCTATAAGTGGGCTATATAGGTGTTTCTTCGCTGGTCTTGAGGTGTTCATTCGTGTTTCTTCGTCGGTTGGTGAGCGTTAGCTGATCGTGGGCCTAGATGGGACCGTATTCGATTAATAAACGTCTTTGTTTTATATCGGGGTGTTCGACAAGGAACCAGTAGCCCGATAAGGATATAGGATCGCTAGACGCAGTTTTTCCAATAACAGATTTTTTTCTCATCTTCGGCGCCTTCTTTATTACTCTATTAAACGTTATCGCTTTGTTTTGACTGCATAGGTTTGAATATTTTTATGTAATAACGACGTTAAGCTTATAAACTGTAGTCGATCCAATTCCCTATATTTTTCTGATTATATCTATTATATTTCGGTTTTCCTAGGGCGGAAAATTTTTTCAACACAAATACTCCCGTGGCCTAAATAATCTTTATGCGGGGTGTGTGGTCTCCACACTTTGGGAGGGGTTGGGGAAGATAACGACGAACTTCAAACGATACTCAGAACTATAGCTTGTGGATAGAGATTAAAAAAAAACAACTCATACTTTGCTCCACTCAATGAGACAAATTAGCAGTCAACCAGTTTTCTCTAACGTTAATATTATTTATTTGTCTCGGAGATGTTATTTATCAATATTATTTATTCATCGATATTATGAAGTAGCATTATTGGTCTTTCATTCAACAATTTTTCTTCTTATCTAAAGACAATATTTGGAAAATATATCAGTAAATAAATATGCTCCAATCGATGTTGGATACACAATCGCTATAAATCTATATTGATGTGATTTTATTACCGTTGAGGTAGCAAATTGATCACTGTTGAAATATGGTATTGCTCCCATCTTTTAACTATTTATTTTCGGCTACTCTAAACGATTGCCAAATAAAGCTAAAATCGAAGATGAAATTTGTAAGTTGGGTTAATCTTTTTTAATGTTATATCCTTCAGATTCATATTTTAGTAAATTCATATTTATATATGACCCTATTAAATGGAATCACTAAATTATTTCAACTCAAAATCCTTTATCCATCTATTATTAGTGAAATAATATTAAAATTAAAAGCTTTTCGACCAAATCAGATTTTGCTTTTTTGTCCTCAAACCATTTGATCCATAAATTCTACCAGTTTAACTAACTTCTCGAACTTCTCGAAGTTCATGACCTTTAAAATTTCTTGTGAATATTCGAACAATTGATATATGATGCAGTTCAATACTCATGTGGGATTTTTTATGTTTTATTTTCACAAGATTTAGCGTTTTTTTTTTCAATTCAAATGTGTACGATAAGCACAAAAGACATCGCCCGATATAAGCAATTTAATGTTTTCATCGATGACATTTCACTTGGAAAATGATAAAAATTTGCACAAATATTTCACGATTTTATTAGCGAGAAGAACAATTGATTGACTATAAATGATATCAATGATAGAGTTGGTCGTCGTTTATGTTCATTTGTTCGTTTATTTGATTTTTCAAATATTCTTTGATTACATCTGAAATTGAACTTTAATTAAAAACGGGTAATTAACGTTAGAAGATGAAATCTAAACCATCATTTAGTATTGCTTAATGCGCGGTCGGTTTTAAGAGAGCTCCCAGCAGACTCTTTGGCTTCGTGCTGCGGAATCATTCCAACCAGGGGCCTCGTCGGGACGAGGGTGGTACAATAAGTCAGAGCTCTCCTCTTGAATGCAACAACGATGAATCGACTGGTCAGTATCCGATGGGCTGGAGACGAGCGTGAGCCCTAACGTTCATGCTACCTTACAATTTCACTTAAGCGGAAGTGGAAGCGATATGAAGAGACATTTATTCGTAATGAATGCTTTGTCGATTAAAGTAAATAAATAAATAAATAAATAAACTTTAATTCTTAATTGATTCGAAATTTTTATATAACAGTTGTAAATATTACTTATTTACTAGAATTTATTTCAACACTAAATCGGAGAATTTCGATATGAAAAGATGAGAATAAGAAAAACATGAATGGAATCTATATATATATATATATATATATATATATATATATATATATATATATATATATATATATATATATATATAGCTGAAATGATTTTAGGATAATAAAGTCGGAATTTATAAGGAAATTATTGAAAAAAATGAAATAGTAATGTATTACCATCGAAAGGATAGTGTGGTGAAGGACGAAACCATGGAGTTGTATGCAGTACATTCAAATATGCCACATCTAATCCATCTAAACCATCATCATTATTAACCGCACGTTTGAGTGGACGACCTGGGCGTAGACTTATACCTGCAAATTTATTAACAAATATAGAAAATCAAGTCGAAAATGAATAAGCTTGATATTAGTTGGTAATAACGAACGATGCCCAATGGCGTTATAGCCATTTTTTATGAAAAACGAACGTTAATAGTGAAGAGATATGTTAGAGTGCGTTGAACAAGAAAGCAAGGAAGCAGCTGGATCCTTAGGGATGCATTTCACCAAGAAAATATTCCTTTCAATGGTAGTCTTTTCATTAGAAATAAATAAATATTTAACGAAGGAAAGAAAAAAGAGCGATAAAATATTGATGAGCAGTGAGAACGACTGCGGTTGCTCAGCGGTAGAGCAGTCGCCCGGAAAACGAGAGGTCGCGGGTTCGTTCCCGTCTGCGGACAAGTTTTCGTTGGTCATCATAAACACTCAATCATTATTCTCAGTCTGAGCCGGACTTCACTTGGCTTGCAACTCAATAAAAACATAAAATAAGTAGAATTAGGGCAATGGTATAAATATTAGCGAAATAAACAACGACCAATTAGCATAAGGTGGCAAGTAGAAAATAGCTCGTACTTCTCTTCAATAATTGCCCGTTGATTTGCACCGAAGAGGAAGCAAAATAATACATCTTTCACTGATGCGGAACAAATTCATTGTGAAAAGTAATAATCGGGAGAGGAAGGATTTCCGCGGAACAAATATTTTTGCTACAACTTTTCGTTAAAAGATCTACTGCGATGAGATGATTGTTTAATTGCTAAGTGGAAAAAAATCTATTAGAGGGCTATGTGATTATTTGTTGCTTTTCGTTACTGAGTTTTCATTTTTAGAAGTTTTTCGAGAAATTTTGGAGTTTTCTCTGCAAAATCCTTTCGTTGCAATTTATAGAATTTCCAAAATAAGACAGTAAGATCAAATAAGGCAAATTCCTACCTAAAATCTTCACATTTAGATGAGATTGATGCGAGTGAAAATCACAACTTCGGTATCTTTCATATTATATCGAATAATTTTTCCTTATTAAATTTGAGGTGAAAAAAATAAGTGCAACAAATCCCATAATAAATGAAAATCACTGACTGGGAAGAGCGATTGAAGCATATCGTTTGAGAGGTCGTCCTGGCCTCCACCTTCCAGCGAGAGAGTTTGCTTCGACTGCACTCATTAAAAGAGGAACGGTAACGATAAATACGGCAAGTGCCAACGATGACATCGGCAACTATGAATGCACCACCGGTTTTCTGTAATTTTTTTAGTGCATTTAATAAAGAACAAAATTGCTTATCATTCGATTGTTTCAAATAAACGAATCTTTTTATGCGGTTTACCTAAAAAATTTCCAACATTTTCAATTAGAATATAATATGCTACAGCATAGTGGAAAAGTTTTCAAATAGTCTAACAAAAAATTGCTACGTGATATTGAATGTAGCATTTTGCTGAACTATTGACTCTTACGACTATTCATGTCAACAAGTACTACAATACATCTGATAATCAGTGTTGCAGATTTCGCTAGATACCCATACATAAGTGACTATTAATTTAAGCTTTCCGCAGTATTTGAAATAATGCTTAGTCTATAGCCTATTTACTCGCCCAATTTTTTAAAGCCCCGTACTGATAATCGCATTAAAACATCGCTACTTTTGAGTGGATTGACTGAATAGTGGAAAATTTGCACGTTGGAACTATGTAAAATCCCCTAGTAAGCATTGTAGTAATATTTTGATGTACGAAAGAATCGTTAGCAGTGATCGATGCAAACCGAGAAGGAGGTTGAGGAGGAGGGAAGGAGAAATTAAAATCAACACGATATAATCGAATAACTTTCAATCTAGACAGAAGAATCTTTATTTAAGAAGAAGGAAATCAACCGTATGCAGAAGCCGTTATCCACTAGCATTCGCAATAAAGTAATATACATTGAATATGACCATATGTGCATTGAAACATAGCAGATAAATGTATGAGAGAGAGATATGATGCCATATAACTGCGTAAAGTTTGCTTCCTCGAAGAGAGTATTTCAATGATGCGATTACATTTATATCATTAAATCTCAAATCTCGGATCACACAAATATGGCATTTATAGTATTTACTTGAATGGGACCCTTGGGGTATCTATTTTTCTTCGATGAGCGAATCTCCATTCAGAGAGAGAGAGAGGGGAATAGAGAGAGGGAGAAAGAAGGAGAGAGAGGGGGAGAAAGAGGGAGGGAGAGAGGGAGAGAGAGAGGGAAAAAGAAAGAAAGAGAGAAGAACGTTTCGTATTTGTAGCATCATTCTTGTCCTAATTATGAAATAATTCAATAATCAGCAACGATGAAATACTTATGACGCCTAATAGTAAATCACAAGAGAATTTTAAAGCGATATTGCATAGCGATAATTAATTTTTCTTTTTTCTTTTTTTTTCTTTTTTGTTAAATACAATAGCAACGTTACTACAATTATTGTATTGCAATTGCACTTCATATTTCAATCTAATATTCGAGTGCAAATTTTTCTTTAAACGATATAACTAATGATGCTGTAACATAATTGAATCTCTATTGCAGAATTCTTTCATAATTAATGCTAATCATTAAAATATTTTCGCAAAAATTTGCACAATTCGCAATATTCGCAATGAAATGAAATATGCAAATTTTTGCGCAAATTTTTTGTTCACTAAACATTCTTTCACTTCATATGTGCCATTAATTCCATTGCGCCCATTGTACAGCATTTCGAATGGACGTATAACGGTAATAATGAGAGTAGAATGGACACTGAGAGGACAGAATAGCTCTATAAATACATAATTAACATCACTTGCTGCTCGATGGTTTTAGTTTGGCTCGAGCTCAGATGATAATCAATAAAAAAAAACTGTCGGAATATGGAAATGCAAGACCGATTTCTCATTTGCATGGCGAGCACTTTATCATGCAACTATCGTGAAGAACGAATTCATCGGAGATTATTCATGCTTTGGTCATTTTGTTGACCATATGGCGTTGATCCCTATAGTGACAAAATTTGTTTTTGGATCATTTATGGCGGTCGCAAAAACAAGTCTTTTTGCTAGGTTACGATGGATACAAGAGTCAATAGTTTATGTTGGATGAGGTTCGTATTGGCGCTTTAGCTATGTCGTATCGAACGATAGGCGTTTTGAATTTGTGAAACGGAGGTATGAGATGGTAAAACCCTCCTCTACAATATATGCCTCAATAATCCGTTCATTCATTCAGTACTTCTCGTAAATCGATGATATCATTGCAAAACAATGGCTTGTCTAAGTTATCTGTGTTTTTCATTTCCAAATCGCCGAATGAGTAGTGAAATAAGACCCGATGAGTGGTCAAATTTATGCAAACTTTGTCATATTCAGGGATCACTTACTATTTTGTAAATTCTTTCATCAACATGAAAGTTACTGTAGCCAAATTACTGCAGCCAAATTTTCTCTCGTCAGATTTAATACCTCCGGAGTTGAAATTATGAGACACCGGGCAGATTGATTGACTGGCAAGCAACAGCTGAATAGACATACACATAGGTAGACAGGCCAGCCTCATGATAATAATAGCAGCAGGCTTTTTTTTTGAAAAAATATACTCTTACAATCGAAAGGTTGTTGGTGAAAACGCCTAAAACATAGATAGTTTGTCAGATCGTAAAGATTTTGACTTATAATTAAAACAGCTGCAGATCTATCGAAGCTTAACAGCCTTTTATCTACTGAAGAAATGATACGAAATGACATCACAGATATTATCTAGCTGAATAAATTACAACAAGCCATAGAACAAAAAAGAAAAGCTTTTTATTACTTCGAACCCATTCAGTATTAAACCGATAATATAGGGAGTTCAACTAGTCGGTAAGAGATCATCAAATATCTTCATTAAAAGACGACATTTATAGTGTCAGAAATTATCGGCAGTACTAATTAATGAAATCGATTCCCCAACGAAGAATTCGTAAATAAAAGAGTGGGCGAATAGGCTTTCTAGTAATAATAACATCAGCATAAATTTTCATAAATGAAAACGTTAAGTTGTTTGGAGCATTACAATAATTCACGCAACAAAAATTGCATATAGTAGTCAAAAAATTGATTTCAACATATCGTTGAAATCGACTCTAATGAACTGCGCTGATTCAAAGCTTCTAAGATTTTGACTCATAAGCCCGAATCAATAAAAAGGAATACTGCGAGTATTTCCGTTCGCCAAGTGTAAATGAGCGTAGATTATTCGAAGTAAATTCATCTACACTATATGCACTCATACAAAGCATGTAGAAAGTTTTGATTTTTACATCCAAATAGAAGAGCGCAACGATGATTTCCTTGGTCACCGATTTGCAAGGTTAAAGCAACGAAAATTTGCATAGTTTTAGTAAAAATGACACCTTTGCACTGTGAAAACTTTGGATAATGAAAACTGCAAATTTACGAGTCTACGAGGAAAACTTGCATAAAAGGAATTGAAGTTGTCTTTAACAAATGCCCTCAAGTAGGTTCACATCGTTTATGAAACGAATAACGATTCGATTATATCGCAAGTTTTGTTGCCACTCAACAAACGTCGTAATTATGTGCTCTTGATGTATCAAAGAACGACTAACTTCTCTGATAATGTATATCGCATTCAGAGAATGTATATTGCATATTTATGATAGAAACGTTATCTATAAAGCATATCACTTTATCAACGGAAGCATTAAATAGAACATGTTGAAACAATTTTATCTCTTTGTTGAGCGAAGTGGCAACGACGAAAGTTGCCAACAACGATCCGTCGGGTCAATACTAGCAGCTCACATGGAATGTTTTAGTTGATATCATTTTGTATGAAAGAAATGCGCCACATTATGTGGGGCGTGATATATAGAGCAAAGTACGAAGATTTGAGTCGAGATTGCATATATTATTAGTGTTAATTTATGAACGTCTAAGCTTGTTTACTAGCAATAGGGGGATCATCTTTCATGTTTCACGCTAAAACGAGCTTATAATCTGACTCACACTCAGATGATAACACCCTTTTCCATATTCATTGAAAATTCTATACGTAGATATATTTGAATGCGCAACCACTCTTTGGCTGACAAATGGTTCAGCATTGAGCTAATATGGAATTTTGATCTAATTAGATTAGGTTTCGGGTTTGTATTCGCTTGGGAATTACATTTTCGCTGTTCATCAAACGATAATGTCATCAATAAGATGTTAATTGGGTCTTCGACTGCAACAAATCGCATGAAATGGATAGAGGTTGTGACAATCTTTAATAATGAAGTTCTCATCCTAAAATGTGCCGCCATGGCGGATATGATCAAACGTTGAGAAGGTAATAAAATTTTTCTATGATTTTTGTGGTTCACATAACGACACGTCAGTCGCTCGCGAATATGTAAACGAATTATAGAGTATTATTTTTACTTCACTAATAAAGCGTTATTTTATTTCAACTGGGATCTTCAAATATTTCATAGCCATAAACAATATTTAAGTGAATTTAACGCTTCTTAATATTTCGAAAATTCTGTTATGAGCTAAAACTATTCTCAACGGAGGCATTCATCGCTTAATTAGGTGCCAATTTCATAGTCAAATCCGAAACATTTGCTTACAAAGATTTTGCAGTTTGTCGTGAAATCGATTTAAAATGCTACCAGTTGTTCACATTACGGTTCGCTTACGATTTCAATAAAATAAAACTGAAACAGTTGCATTTATTAGTAACTTTCTTATAACATTAACACCTGTTCAACGAGTATTTGCACCAATATTCACCTGCATAGGCACCAAACACCTGAATATTGCATTCGCTTACCTCTAATGCATCGAGAAAGGCAAACGAGAAAAAGAATAAGTAAAAAGAAATAAAGAGCAATGATGAGAATCCAATTTATTTAGAAATAGCAAAAAATTTTCCTGTATTAAATGTTAACAAAGCTTTAAATTTCTGCATAAAATTTCTGCGAACAATTCCTTGTGGAGTGCATTTGAGAGCATTAATTCCTCTTTAGAAATAAAAAACTCCTCTACCCACCTAAGTGGATTAATAAAATCGTTTTTCAATGCTAATTTCATTGGTGAATAGCGAATCGCAAGATCGCACTTTCTATATCAGCACATTTTTAAACTTATTCAAGAAAAATTCGATTTCGTCTGAATTTATTTTCAATTTTTACTAACTACACTCATGTTGAAATCTTATCAAAACAATGCAAAGATTGAGGGCAGATAGGATGAAAGGGAATTAAACTTAAGCCAGCGCTTTTTGTTTTTCAAAAAGGTTCGGACGATTCATGGCTTAAATGTTGCACTTCACGAGCGTTTTCTAAACCATTAAGGTTGTGTTGAAGCTGCATAGAGTATCATGCGGCGAATCACTTTTTTCATTCTCACATTCCACGTCTCATTGTTGAAATCAAAATTATATGGAACTGTACATTAGTATTTCTTCAATTTTTTCTATTATCCTATAAAAATAAACATATTAAAACATATTTAAAATGGTAATGCTTTTTCAATGAGATTACAGCCGATAGAAGCAAAGGGCTTTCTTCTGTTCTCACTCTTCTTCATAAAAAAAAACATTCTTTCAATGATTATTTACTGCCTCTGATGCAATTATTGAAAATGTTCAGCAGTGAAGTATGTGTTTCACATTGCAACACATCCAATCCTCTTCGCTTTTTCCATGGGATTCTTACAAGAGCGTAGGAAAGTGTTGGAAATTATTGGGGTGACGATTCTCGGACAACACCAACAAACAAATTCCGACAACGAAGTGGATCATTGCGACCTAATGCACATTCAACAGAATATTGCAATATCAGTGTAAACGATTAAATATTCCAATAACTACGTCACCGTTCACATCACTGAACACTCATACATACTAGTGCAATATTTGCCTCATGCGTGGACTTAGTATCGTTAGATTGACGTCAGAGAGCAGCTAAAGGAAAGTTCGCCGAGATTGGAGGATTCGAAGATCACAATTATACAAGGCTAAATCGACCTAAAAAGATGTCTTCTCATGCTGTCAAAAATGGCAACTTTTTTCATATGATGCAAGCAGGGAACCGTGGGGGCTGGCGTTGAGGAACAATGAGTGCAGGGAGGATGCAGATTGGACGAGAGCAAGATCGGAGTTTTGCCTCAGTACTGGTGGGAGAGGGATAGAAGGAGGGCAGTTGTACTCCACTTCTTTTAGTGCTCCTAATTCTTTCATGCGTCTTGAGGTAGTGGCAAATGCCAAACGAAATGTAATGCAATCAGTGACCAATTAAGGACGTTAGTTTGCAACCAAAATTCGACTGGAAGCGTTTCAAAAAAGAACAACTGAAGACAATCGGCTCAAACCACATGCCGTTTACTATAAAAAGTCGAGAAAAGCCGAAAATTGAATTCCTTTTGGTAAGAATCGCACAAAATTTCAGCCTTCTAACCGATATTCTGTTAATAGGCCTGCGCCACTCGGAATATCGTAGAAGCAGCTTGACTAGTTCAGTCAGAATTCAGATTCGGGCAAGAAAGCGCGAATGAAGAGAGAAAAATTCAATCAAACACATTCTAGCCAAGATGTGTGCAAAAAGTAAATCATGCATAATTCGCTAAGTGGTAGAAATCAATAATAATGCATTAAAAATACGAGAAAGTAAAATGACGAATGAGGTGAAAGTGGAAAAATACCACTAAAAGCGATTTCTCGTGAAGATTGAACTATTTGAACAGCATATAGCATGGCAGGACAGACAAGAATGCATCGAAAACATAACATGCAATAAAGTGTATAGTATCACCGTCTAAAAGCTAATGCTGATTCGACTCATTCATATGGCTCGATATACTTTTGACTATATAGTAGCAGTGATCTTGCGCGACCGATCACTTTACGTTGACGCGAACCTTTTCTATTGCGCATCATTGTTGCGTGCATTTTAGTAGACCAAATTACCGAAATGTCGACTATAATTGGAAACTTAGTGTGATAATTACCGATGATAACCCATCTATATGAAATTTCACATTGCTACGCCAACATTACGAGGAGATGGGCAACTAAAAGCATTTAGAATTTGTGTGCATTTACGAGCGATAAACGCTCGTTTCAACGAAAAGAAACAATTTTTTTTTTGCAGGAAATTTATTGGTGTTGCCAATTTGTTTGAAATATCAATAGGCTATTGCAAATATTTTATTCCTCGCAACAAAATTTGCATTGTTAATTCGCATAATAAATGGAAATAAAACCGACATATATCACATCAACTACACTTTTCCGCAAATTTTGAAAGTATTCAATTGACGATGGTTGGTTGAGAATCGCTTGAAAAGCGCAAAAATTCTAAATTCTTTTTGATCTCTTCTATTCGATATTTGGCAAATGAATTAGCAATATTTAGATTTTTCATCCTTTCCATATATCTACTTGTTGGGACTCAAATTTTGAACTAAATTATTTTCAATAAACCAACTTTCTCATGCAGCATTCATTTTACAACGCAATAATGACCATTTTCTTTGCAAGTGTTCATTCATGAGTTAGCAGAGAACGCTTACTTTGTAGAATAAGTCATGCAAAATTCCTAGTTGAAATCATTGCAAGGCATCAGGTGTGTGTTGATAACATAAAGCGGTGGGAATGATTGCCCACTGCACTTTCTCCTCAATCGTAGTTATAGTTACGTAGAAGTTTCAAAAGCAAAGCAATTTTACTTGTGCTTAAAATAACAACAAATGCCGTTTTGACGTTAGTGAGTTTTCGCAAAGCTTTACAAACAATACCCGATGCATAATAGTAGAATTCACTGCACTGTGAGACTTCGATTTTGATTTGTTCTTACAAAATATTCAAAAAAAAAAAAAAAATTGCATTAACACTTCAGAAGTTGAAATTCCTGTAAAATAATTGAGTTCAAATTTCTACGACTCTTGACAACTAAGGTGAATCAGCAGAAGGAAATAAGCAAGTTAGAATTAAAAATCAAGTCGAAATCTCAAACTCTTGAGTACATTTATCAACTATCAACAAATTTCCAGTATAGAAATATTGAAGAACGACGAATGTCATTTGAAGGACAAGTTTCAAAGAAAGACACGTTTCAACCGATTCAATTCGTTGAACGTTTCCCACTTCGGTGAGTAAAATATTTTTTTACACAGCTATTTATGAAATTAAATCGAATTTCAGAGGTAACCTCTCTCAGAAAATTCATTTTTGTTCAGCCGAGTAATAATCTCTATAATCCTGAAAGATTTTCAACGCTTTTCACATCTATACGATTATTTGCCTTACATAGATGTGCTGATGTAATAGCGAATGATGCATTATTCTCTAATTATTTAATGATGTTGTGAGTGGTATGCAACATTTTAAGTGCATACGTGGAATGAATATCACCTGCAATATTTTTACGCAGTAACTATCTAACTTCCGCATCTGGTAACCTCTACTAGCTGTACACTATACGCCATATTGGTACTTGGAAGGAAGAAAATGTCCAGAATATTGATAATATCACTGTTTCAAAACTTCACATAGCTGTCCTAAACGAACTATTAACGATGAAGAAAGCACATATAGGAAATAATCTCTTGATAGTCAGAAGTCCACTTAATACAGAAATCGTAAGGAAATCTAATTATCACAGAGGATCACAGGCAATTTTACAATTTGGTAGACGTTTTCAGGCTTATGAGTTGATAGTGGTGTGTTATTCCTTCATTAAAATGTGAAAAATTTTGTGCTTTCCAAAGGTAAACTTTTGGCAGGTGTAGGTGTAGTATAAGTGCGAGAAAAGTGTGTATATATGCCATTTCCATACTTAAGGGCTTCGGGTTTTGGAAATCTCAACGATTCGAGATGGACAAGTATGTGTGGTATCAAATAAGAGTATGAACTGAGTTCTATCCAGTGAGTGTTACCACTGATCAGGGAGCACAAGGTGCGATGTAAAGTGAGTGTATATTCTTTCTCTTACAAATATATAGACGATGAAAGTTGCTTTATTTTTCAAGCATTACCGTTAAGCGTCCGGTTGGGAACAAGGATGATGGTAAGAGGGGGGTTCGATTCCGTCTGGGGCGTGAGTTTGTGCTTTTTTGCTTTTGCATGTAGTATAGAAGGGAGTGGGGGGGGGTGCTTTTCTCGATTCGCTCTGGCGTGTGTATGTGGGGTGTATGCTATCTGAGAGGACGGGATGTGCGCGTATATGTGTGTGCACGTGTGTGGTGTGTCTGTGTGTGTTGTACGGTGTGGGGGGTGGTGTGTGTGTGTAAATGTATACCATATGTATATGAATGGGGGACGGAGTGTGGTATATGATGTATGCGTGGTGCCGACGGGTACTTGTGTATTTCTGCTTGTGTGTGGTACAGAGAATGGCGAAGCCCCTACCAGGGCTTAGAAGGAGTTGTCTAGAGGTGTGACATCCACAAACGCAGCCGTACGTGGATCAAAACACGGGGTTTGATGCACAAGGAGGGCATTTTGGATCGTGACATTCACAAGAGAGCCGAAGGCTGTCGCTCCGCTTATGCTTCAATTCCTTTCGTCTTAGCGATCGCCGAAAGTGCGAGCCTGTTGTGTGTTACTTCGCCTTCTGTCTTAGGAGCGCCGAAGGCGCGAGTTCTCAGTGTATTACTTCGTCTTCTGCCTTTGCGAGCGCCCAAGGCGCGAGCCTGTTGTGTAGAGCTTGGCTTTCTGTCCTTGAGAGCACCGAAGGCGCCAATTCGTAGGTATTACTCGTCTTCTTCTTTGCCAGCGCCCAAGCGCGATTCTGTTGTGCAGAACTTCGTCTTCTGCTTTTGCGCGCGCCGTAGGCGAGAGTGCATTCTGTATCACTTCGTTTTCTGTCTTTGCGAGCGCCGAAAGCGCGAGTTCGTAGTGTATTACCTCCCCCCACCAAAACTCAAGTGGATTCTGATGGAAAATGGATTTCCATCAATGGCCGAACAGTTTCTTTTGCTATTATCGCTAATATTTATAACAAAAAATTCAACGTGCTTCTGAGAAACAGAGATGTAATATTTATGTTCATGTGAACGTTTGCTCGGCAGTTACATCATCAAGAATGCACACTTAGAGTGAAGTCACGTTACGAAGGCATATTTAATATTGAAACAACGAAATACTCTCTCGACGCACAATACAAATTAATAATTAGTCATTTGGGCGATGTTACACGTCATTAGAATAAGCGAGTTGTAAATAAGGTATATTTCGTTTATAAAGTATTCACTATCAACATTCCCCCCTCTTATGAACTCATCGTAATCGTATTCGCAATGGTGCTTTCATAGCCTCTTATTGCCTCTCCCATATTAAAAATTATATTTATAGCACATCATAGCCGCCGAATTGCTATATAACAATGCATTAACCCATATACATTGAACGTGGGATGGGCAAACCATAAGAGTCTGAATGAGAAAACACAAGCGAACGGCCACGTCTTCGCCCTTTTTCCTCCCCCTCAGCTCCTTCAGAAATGGACCCCTGTGCTTACTCATCATACTTAACCATGCTATACCACCCGCCTAGAAACTAAGTTGATTACATATCCGCAAATATCGCAATCGAACATCATCAGAAGGAAAGCAATTTTGAGGGTTAAAGTTATTATTAAGGCAACAGGAGAAATTCGACGGACAAGTGAACGATTGGTCAATGGCGACGAAGCATGCTTGGAAGAAGCGCATGCTCGCTGATTTTTACAATTTGTTCCACGCCATATTTGAACTTGCAGCTACCTTTCGTCGTATAGGTGACAATCTGAAATTAACTCATCATCTTATTTCATTTTTTTTTCGCAGTTCCCTAATAAAATCTCAAAAGCAATGATGTGAGAAAATGCATCAGTGTTATTTCTTTAATTAAAGAATGCGGAAAATACAAGCTAAAGGAGCCGTAAGGTAATCGGCGAATAGAGAAGGACAATTACGGCATTGAGTCTTTCGTTCAGTGAGCACCTAACCGATTTTCATCTTCTCTTCACATAGAGAACAAGAAGTTTTGATAATCACTTTTTCCGCTCATAGGCAGCAGTACTCCTTGACTTTTTCTATGTATTAGCATATATCTTTTTGAATGAATGTGTGAACGCAAATCTCGAAACCTCTAAGAATTTCTTTCAAAATAACTCAAAAAAGAATATTGTATTCATGAAAGGCGGCAATTAACTTAGCGAGAGGAATTTCAAACAGTGATGATAGTGCTTATGGAATAAGATTTAGCGCAACTGCAAAGTGCCTTGGATATCATTATATACTTCATAATAACAATTACTAAACTTTGTTATTTGTCAACATTTCACTGATTAAATCAACCCAAAAGTTCGTGTTGGAAATGCAAGACAATGTTCGAAACGCTCGGAAACACATATGCATAAAGCTAACAACCCAAAGAAATGCGTATACAGTAGTATATGAAATGCAATAATTGTTCTAAGAGCAGTGATAGTGACGTAATTCTATTTGCAAATCCTATATCATAAACGTGAAAAACTTAGGAAGAGAAAAAAAAAACTTGCAAAATTACATGTGAAACTTACAAGACAATCTAAAGAAGCGAGTGAAATTTGTCAAACCCATGCCACATTTACCAAATATTTTAAAATTTTTCAACGAACCTTTTTTAGTTAGCGAGTTGACCATAGTGAATATAAAGATATATGAAAATGCGAATGTATAAATATGATATTGATATAATTTTCTTTACGGGAACTTATGAAAAACGCATATTAGCAAGTGGATGATGTAGAAAGAAGGTTAACGGGTCCTGTATTTCAGCTCATTTGCTTGCTCAAATATCCGAAAATCATAACAACATGCCGAATAATGTAATTTCAATGAAGTCCATCGGCTTTATGAGTTAGTCAATTGAAACTCTATGCTCGCCAAAAGCGATCAGCGATGACAAAAAAGTAGTCCAAGGGTGCACAAGTGAAAAAATAATCTAAAAAAAGGCCATGAATTTGAAAAATTGGTCCAGAAGATCATCCATATGTGTCAGATATCATACATTACAATCTATTGCAGCTGTAACTCTTATTTTTTCAAAGGGCTCATTTTGTGCGCGTAATTCCTGAATTTACAAATTGAACTCACATCATTTTATACAAATATTGTATATTCACAACATAAATATACAGATATTTGCGGCTTTAAAGAAATGCAGGAAGCATTCCGACAAAGCGAACTTACATCATTTTTGACGACGAATCCAAGTGCTAAGCAATTGGGAAGACCGCGAATAATATCGGCTATTTTCCCTTCAATAATCGTCACGAGACTATTATTCTCCTTCAGATTGGTTACGGTAACAATCACTTTACCCGATAGGCGGCATTCCATCGAAAAACTCCTAAAAAATCGAACAAAGTGCAGAAGATAGTTGCCCAAACTCATCGTGTGTATGACTGTACTCAACTAGGCGCCATGTTTTTGAATTTTTTATTTTTTATTTTTATTTTTCATTTTTTTTTGCCTGCAGCAAATCACAATTGCCGTGAATTTCGTGGCGAAAAGCATGTCAAAGGCTAATATGACTAGCGCAATGGGCGGCCTTTGGTAACTGATTTGATGTATGCATTAAAATATAAGCCGACTTAATCGGTTGAAATTATTTTTACAAAATTTCGACTACTATTCATCCCAGTATCTAATTAGGCTCTTTGTAAATGAGTGAAAGTAGAATGAGGACAAAAAGTATACTGATCCGCTCATTGCAACGATGAAGATATCTTCTCATACTTACTATGAAGTATACGAAAAGTCTTTAATGCACCAAATGTTGTTTCCATAAAGGTGTCTCTTTGAATGGATAATTGGAATGCATTTCAAACATGCGGCCAATCAAAAAAAAATCTTTACGAACCTGATATGATGATCTTCAATAATAACAAGTTGAGCAGTGGTTTCGCACATTGGTGGTACTCGAACGGTACTATCCACTCCCCAGGTTAATTCCTCCTCTATAGAGTTCTCGCCTATATGTACCACTGAGATCTCGTTATGGAAGCCAGCGTTTGCTTCAACTATCTCGCAAGGTGTTTTCAATTTTAATTCCATATCAATCCCTCGACAAACTCCTTTTTCTGTAAGAATTCATATATTTATCTACATAATATATGAAAGAGAATGATTTTCGCTTCCTCGTTTAACATAACGACTATGCATCGAGACTATGAAAAGGTGAAGAAGCGCTGAGAACCAGCTTCTCTCTGAAAACTCGATGAGAAGGATTCATAAATATTCACTCGGTGAGTTGAAGGTGGCGATCGAGAATGGCGGTAGGAAAGCGAAGGCTCACCTTTCTAATAATTTCGAGCATTCATTTCGAGTGACGTCCATATTAGTTTTCTATACACGCCTCTACAAGTTCATCATGATACTACAAAAATGCTGACATAATGCTAAAGAAAAGGAGATATTAATGTTCTGCTAGAATCCACACACAAATTTTGAAATGCCGTTTGATTAGAGCGATATTGATATAGCTGGAAAAGAGTTCACTGAAAAACTTTTTCTGCTACAGTTTAATACTGTGAATGAACATCTTCCAAATTGTTTGAAAAAATTTTCACTGCACTGAAATAGATTAAAATAAAAGTCTAATCGATGTTTCATTTCGTGTGAAGTTGAAAGTCTAACCGACTGACACTGTAACAGCGCTCCTTGTCGCACGTTCAGTCTTAAATGAGTACTCTTGTTCCCTATCGGTGGAATTTGTGAATGTCGATTTGAAGAGTACTTGCTCGCTTTTTGATCGCTTTGTCGAATTCATGTCAACGCCATAGAGGGAATATCGTGGCTCTAGGCATTCATTGAATGCGTGTGACCAATTGATGTTGTACTAAACAGTACAGTATTCATTTAATAGAGGTATTTGCAAATGAAATTTTAAGAAATAAGAAAGGAATGAATTTTATAAAGTGGGGGTAATCCTGAAATCATCCTGAAATCAAAGAAAAATCATCCCGAAACTACTATTAGTTAAAGTATGTATAACCTATGGATGGTCAAGGCGATACAATTGATGAAGAAGAGCACATGAATGAGTGATGTGGCATGTACTTTGCGTTCATAGTTATCGAAAGGGACGATGGATGAGCATGGGATTATTCAGGTAGAGGTAGAAAAGTCAATCCATTTTCTATCTCTAAGTTATAGGTGCAGTTGGTCAGCACACGGGGTTCTTCATACTAATTTACGTATGCATCTACGTTTATAATTTAGATACTTGCTTACCTCCCAAGCCCCATACCGACAAGTTACAATTTGCAGCTTATCGGCTAATATGAACTGCTAAGTCTGAATTTTCGTACCTGAACAATTTCAGACCAAAATATTATAGTGAAGTAGGAAGGTTGAGAGATGGCGGTGATGGCTAGAGAAATAATCGATGTGAATGAGTATATATGATAGCAAGAAAATATTAAGAGCACAGATTGTATGAAAAATATTATTTTGAATCGCAACATCAGCAGTAGTTAGCAGTCTTATCATCGAATTGAACCAACTGTACTTTGATAACGCACTTAACAGAAAGGGCGCCTTCTTAACAACCTTGAACGTATGCACATACGCGCTTATGGTTTCACCACTTTCAACTTATGGGTTTTGAGAGCTATGGGAATCACCTCTGATGGATGCAATCTACACCATAGGACATTCTCCGATCATCAATTTTGCTGCGATTCATAAGGCATCGCAGTTTTTTTCTTCCTAAGAAAACGTAGTGTTCATGCTATCCCAAAAACGCCCAGCCAATATAGCAGTGGCTGCATTCAACTCACTTCTCCGCCATACATCAGCATTCCTACTGCTTTTGGTGAAGAATTTCAAGCTGTATGCTGAAAAAGTGCTTTTTGCTTGCCGTATGAGTGATTGAAGTTGCTATGAAATATGCAAATCAAAGTTGTTTGCTGAATGCGGTCCATATATTTTGTCTCGTAGCTAAGTTCCATGGCCGATGGATTTTCAGGTATCCCACTGTTAGAGGTTTAACTATTGTTTCTGCATATTTTGGTGGCTGCTAGATCTCATACACTGAAATGTTTGCAAGTTTGATATGCTCTTATCATCACAACACGTACAGATCGAAATTCTATCTAACATACTTGCTAACCTCTCTGAGGTGTTCCTTTCATTTTAATGATGCTATAATTAGATTAGAATTCTACATAAAAATTACTCTCTCATAGTGAAATTTCCTTCTGCACATTTCTTATTCACCAAATAATAAAAAATCTCCCATACACTATTCATGCCATCGATGATTAAACGAACTCATTGTTCAGAAATATTGCGCTACATCTAGCAGATGTCTGCCATAGTTCTGTAAAAAAAGAGAGAACTATGCTATTAAAAGCGCCTTATATTTGCAAACAATCATTCCCACCATCAAATCATATGGAATTGTTAGTTTCACAACAAATTCAAATCAAATTTTCGCAATAATTCCCTCATATTATTGATATGAAGCAAATACTCTGTAGCAATATCACTGATTCAAATGCGCATCAATAGAGTTGCGTAAACAAAGCAAAGAAAATGCATTTATTGGACGACCTTGAAGTATTGTTGGCATCAAATTTTTCCAGATTTCATTTGAATTTTTCCTTCCAGAACGTTGAGTTGGATTGAGTATTTTTTATATCTTCTTGAAATGCAGGAATATTATACGCAGAAAATAATTGGCTCATCATTTCAACATCATTCTAATTAATGCAGCTAAGCACACACGTAAGGATAAAATAGCGTTCGAAAGGAATAAGAAATTTTACCTGCAAATATTTTTTACTTATTTTTGCTTCATCTCTCGTCTTGGTGACTTCAAAAATTTGCTTAGCCCAATTGAGGATAATAGCTTCAAGATCCACAAGATCTCTAGTGCCCGATGTTGTAGTAACGTTGAACGCTTCAGTGGTCATCGATGAAGTAAAATGTTGAGAATTTTGTCTATTGATACACCCGTCACCTGAAAAAAAATTGCAAGCAATGATTTCTTCAATTATTGCTGTATAAAACAGTCAACTCATTTTTTCTATGACAGAAACGATGATTATCTAATAATGTGACTGGCAATAAAGAATACAATGAGTCTCCGACATAAAATATGCGTAATAAGAGTAATATGAGTATCGAAGAGAATGGAATTTCGAGGAATAAATATATAAGTCAATAATGAAAAGAAAGAGGAAAGACATTGAAAGAGTGGCATATAATCGGTTAACTCGTTAACGAGTCAATAGAGGAGTTCGTTTTGCGTTGGAATGCCGCTTATGTCACGGAAATGCTTCAACGAAGAAAACGATAACATCGGTGGAAAAAGTTTAATTGACAGCTGAATAAATAAACCCCCGATAAATTAGCAATCACATTTTTATTTTATCAATGAATTTTCAAGAGCGATATTCGACAATTAGAAGTGATGCCTAAATTTTTGATTGTTTCTGAGGTGGTTTTCGTGGAATTTGTTAATATTCCTATAATAACAGGAATATTACTAATTGGGGCGTTTCGTGTTACATGTGACTGAACTTGCTCATGTTTGATCGAGATAATATCTTCACCAGTAATGAAGTTATTCAAGACACGTCTAACGAATATCATCGACTTAAGAAAGTTATAAAACAAAGAAGCTCATCGAATGAAGCCGAAGCCCCTCCAAACTTCACGTTTTTGATGAACTTGCAAACAGCAATGCTCTATGGTATTCCCATAGTGAAAGATACATGTAATGAACTATTCACATCAGCCTCTCGCAGAAAAGAGGAATAACAGCGCCCTTCGCGAATTGCGATATTGACAGGGAAAATCGATGTGCTATGCCATATTGTGCGCCGATCAAAACTGTGCTCATGTTTGTTTAATGCTTGTTACGAAAGGACTGAAGCCTATCGTTGTGCTATGTGCAATAGAGGGACAATAGTACCATAAAAGGTGCATTCTATAACACATTCATGAAGGATATTTTCATCTGTAAAGGTGTGCTGATATAAATATGACAAGCAAAGCGATTTCAACTGGATATGATCGAATATGAACAATTTTGTTAACCAACATTTAAATGCGATGCGAGAATTTCACTTAGCCATTAAAAGTCTCATACAAAGCAACAACATTATTATGGCTTCAAATGATCGCAACGAGAATTCAACAGTGGTATCTATAGAGAGAATTCTGGACAACCGTTTGCCGCAATTATTCGGAAGTTGTTGCAACAAAAGTGATTGAGGAAGGAATATATTTTCGCAATGGGCATTTGCATATTTGTCCTCTAATGCGTTTTTGTAACGTTTTCTATGGCCTTATATCCGTGCATGTGCTTGCTCATATGTTTATGCATGCCTATTTGCTTTGTGGCTTCAGCTCATTGACGGTAGAGGACCAAAATTGTGCATTTTGATGGCTTCAACATATGCCATAATTCATATACCAGGTTCTCATTTGATAGGAGCGATTGAACCACAGATAATCTAAGCCAACACTTTGCACAGGATTCGAACCGTGACAGTAGCTTTCCGACGCCAAGGCATCTGCAGTAGATCAATAACCAGAATTTCGTGCAGGAATTTCACTAGTATGAATCTGACGATAACTTGCGCGTACTCCAAAATGTTCATGTCAATCAGTGGCTGGAAGCGGAAGCATGAATATATCCAAGATTCTCATTCGTTTTTATAATGGATTATTGCTTCATTCATTTTCTTCATCATCTTTATCTAACGAACTTCATATCACGATTTTTTCGTCACATTTAGTTTCTTGTAATTCAAGTCTTAAGTTTTTGAAAGCAAAACTTCTGCAATTTCCGTACTTAAAAAGCATATTCACTTTTATTCTTATTGATATTAGCATATTTCAAAATATGTTAGCATTATTCAAAAGTAATTGATTCTTCAGAGTGGAATGTGTGGAAATACATATCCTACAAGATCTTTTGGTAACTTTCTCCCCTTACTTTTTTAATCCTTGAGTAGATTATCCTTTACGAGATGGGAAACTCAATTGCTGCTACGTAAGTGAAATACCAAACTATGTTTGCGAGATAAGCGGAACCATCAGATCAAATATAGTGCGCAAATCAACCTGTTCTGGAAATCCCAATCCAGGTTGATTTAAAAGAGGAACTACATAAAATCAAATTACTATCGGATATGAGGATAACAAAACACTAAGGCCCACCGATTGTAATCTACTCGGCAGGATTAACGATATTTCAAAAGGTAACGAATGCTTGAAAGTAATTTTCGCACTTGTCAGTATATTTGAGAAAATCAGTGCTGCATGCAAATCTTTAGTAATGTAAATAAATTTAAATTTCTCCATAAAATTAATGCCAAAGAGAGATACACTGCAGTAGTAAAATTATTACTTTTACAAAGATTCTTTAACTTAAACAAACCATCCAAGTTAAGATATCTTAAGAGTCTGATCAAAAAGTACTCGTCAATAATTTTCACAGAGTTGTTGCAGGAAATGCGCTAAGTTATCGCCGATAAAAGATTTATTGCCTAAACCAACTAAGATGTGGCGATTTGTAGCGATCGCCAAGCGGAAATCATCATAATATGACGATGAATAACCTCTTGCCACCGAAGCAACTCTTGAGCGCCGAATTCTAATATAGAAAATTGAGTCGACAAAGACGAATTCTAGAAAACCTCTTCATATATGGGCGAGAAAATAAGCAGTGAATAAGTGTGAATGAATCAGAGATGGAGTTGACGTGATTGAGTGACAACTTACCGCAACACGAGAGCATTGATTGGAGTGCTCGATGACGATAAGGTGATTAAATGCTCCGATGCGGAGCCGATTGATGACAATCGAATGAGGCGTGTTACATAGGAATAAATCGACTCGATTCGCTTGCAGCTGTACCGATGCATTGTCCTTCTGTCGACGAGGAACGCCCACCGTACTGTTCATTCATGTGCAAATCGCCCTCTCCAATCAGTTCGGCTCATAACAACAAACGTGATGCAAATTTCAGATTTTGCAGATTCAACTCTATAGACATTCTATAAAAGATTATCATTTTTATACGTGCACGCAAATATTCGTTATCTTCGTAAATACTTGAATTGAGCATTTGTGAAGTATTTTAGAGCACCTAGAAGTGGAGAACGTATAGTTAATACGCTTAAATTTTGCTTCAGTTTGAAAAGCGAACCTACAACTTTCATCTATGAATGAAAAAATTAGCATTAATTAAGCTGTAACTTTTATTTCAAGAAGCTGAAATGCTGAGCTCTATGATTTCTCACTTTTATTTCAAAAATCACATAAAACCTCATTTTCCAGTATTTCTTTGGCGAAACATATGAATAAAAGTATTATGAGAGAAGAATCATCGAGTTTCTCAACGAAGAGAATCTTGGAAGATGCTTTGCCCGGTAATCCTCATATTCATTTTACCAAATACTATTAAACATCTCTTCTCTCTTTTTTTCTCCAAATATCTTTTCATATAGTATTTCCTATCTTAGTCGACCTTATCCAATATTTTCTCCTTCTTATGAATTGATTGTTCGCATGAAACAAGTTTTTCACACACACTTCACGCTGAATGACAGTTAACTTTGATTAATAAAGCAAACATTGAGTCAATTATTTGATGTACGAACTCAAATTTAAGAAAAGGTGTTTCGAGGGTACGGCTCATATCAACTCAAACATTCTTCAAAGCATCTATTGCGAGAATCACTAAAACAACTCTCATGAAATTATAGTTTTTGATATCCATCTAACACGGTTGTTTTCTGAGGATGCGCAATATCTGTATGCCTATTATTGCTCAAAGGCATTGTTGATGGCCTGAGAGTAGTTTGGATGTTGAATAAACACACCTTCTATGGAATTCAAAAAAGGAGAACATTTCAATTGTTGGGTTTTCAGTTGAGGGCTTTTGCAGAAAAAAAGGAGCCAAAGAAAGAAAACTGTTTCAAGACCAATGAGAAGGAGAGAAATTCGTCCCTTACAAGTCTCATCAAAAATTTTTATTTTCAGCAACTTCATCGTGGATATTCCATCTGTGAGTTCCGATTCATTTGTAATTCGATTGCATTGTTGAGTATTCGCGGTATGCTTTTGCATGGTTCCGCTTGTAAAGGCCATTTGGCCAACATAGCATTTGGACGCATGCAAATGCGCCTTTGTATGTTTTTCGAGCGCTTCTAATGCGGTAAAAGCTGATTTTTCTTGAATTATAAAACTTGATGGCTATAGCACACTTTTAGGAATATATCCATTACGAAAAATCTCTTTGATCCATAAGTTTCGAGAGCAATTATAGTTATTCATATATTCCAAAATATTTGCTTTCGTCTTTTCCGAGTCTGACTTTTTTCATCACTTTTTGAATAGTTCGTATAGGTGATCAGAACATTTGAGATATAAATGCATCAATGCATCAAAAATTATTATTTATTGAGGTTTTATTCGAATGATCTGTCTACGTAACAGAGTTGCTAAAATCTATATCGTGGCGATTCCTTCGACGTTTTATTTCGTTTGTTTAATTGTCTGTTGCCCATTTATCAAATCGTTCGATCAGCTGGTCAACAAAATGCGCATCGTGCCAGCTGCTGTGGTCTATTACTTTCGTATTTGTGTTTTGAAGTGCTAAGATGCAAAATGCATCATATAGCAGTCTTCGTGATATGATTTTTAATTTGCTGTTTTATCGCAGTGATAATGCTGGAATGCTTTATTCGTATGTTCACTACCAGAAGAACAAAGAATTCACTTTAGTTTGCGAACAACCGCATTCAGGAGTGCTCTTGAACCGGAAATTTCCTGTCAGTGACTCATATATAAGATAACGAGTCTTCAAGTATTGGTGGTCGTCTTATGGCGCAGAGAACACTTACAGAAATATATTTTAGCGCCATAGCCGTCTTCGCTTACAAGTTGAAACTATTCAGTATGGTGATGGGCATGGCAAATGTATGTGTATGGATCGCACACACACACATATGCATATGTGCATAGTCACGAGCAACCATGAGAGCACTACAATGTGCTTATGCAACAAAGTACAAAAGCACATAGAACTGACTCAAAAGGTATGATAATTGCATAAGTATTAGCACCAGTCGCCATTTAGGATCACAATGGACAATATCGTTATGGTCGGTCTCTGGTACGGCGGCGTCGTATTCGCCGAGAGTCGCACAGCTGTACCCCATTCATCGATCAGAGTGTAGCTGCTCGTTGAAGTGCGTGAATCATTGGGCATTGTATGCGCGATATGTGTGCAAACATGGCACACAGCACCAACACTGTTCATAATTTTGAGGTCTGCCAACGTTCGGGCAATTTCACTTTGCCTTACGGGTAAACTCGCTGACCCTTCACCTTCACACGTTCACAACCGTATAGGTAGAAAAATGCTATGCGAGGTATTCGGCGATCCTATCGGTTCGGCTCACGATCGAATGATCATCATCGCCTTCCTCCACCGATAACTGCAAAGTCAAGAAACGTTATCAAATTTCAAAACTTCGACGCATATATCACACTAATTGTTGGTGATGAAAGAAATTCCTTTCGTTTTTGCTATCGAATGCATCGTTTTGGAAATAAGCGATTCAAAATTGGAGAAGCTCACGAACGCTCTCAGAAAAATTTGACGAGAAGGATTCTCACATTTCCTTGAAGTTTTTCCTCTATATCTGTTCTTAAAAAAAACTTTATTGTATATATATTCGTAAAGAATTTACAATGGTGAGTGCGAAGAAAAATTGGCTAAGCAATGCCGAAAGAGTTGCTTCACGCATTGGCATACATTTTAACGAAATAATATATGCATGACAATAACATCGCGCTGCTGAGAATAAAACACCTATCAGGTTTCTAATAAAATGTGCAGCTTCCTAAATTATGAGGAAATTATTCAAATTCTAAGTATCTGGAGCCGAATTCATAGGCACATATGCCCTCTCTTCTTAATTCCCTCCCTCTTCCTTCCTTCACCATTCTGTCCTTCCTGTACCTACATTTTTGTCGCAGATATGTATCTAAATTAAAACGGAAATTCTCGTACTTTGAATGTTAAGCGAAATTATCCCTTAGGAACATTTTCGGCTGGAAATTTAAGATGATCAACATAATCTTAACTTGTAATTCGTGAATGTTGCACGCTAATTAGAAATATTCATTTATAATTTAAATATGCACATGAATGCAATACTACTCCTTTTATAAATTGCAGTTTCGCTCATTGTTTCATCAGCTATTAGGCAATTTGTTGAGGAATTTGTTGAAGATGATTTCTTATCTGTTTATTGTCGGATTTTTCACTTCTACAATCGAAGAATGAAAAAAATATTTAAATCTTTATGAAAATATGCATATTATTTTATAGGATTAATAAATAAATCGTTGGCTAAGTATTATACGAAAGAGCACTATCAAAATATTAGAAATAAAAACAGCATAGAATAAATTCAATTATCAATGGATTGCTGAAATAAAACCAATATAACATTTGTTCATTTTCAATAAAATTTTGTGGAATAGCTGAGAAGTGCGAGCAGCTGAGCATTTGCGAAGTTTAAAGAGTCATTAATTAACTCTTTACAGAAGTACAATCAATCTGCTATTTGATGGGCGAAATCAATATGAGAAAATATCTGTGGATTGTTCAATAGCTGCTTTCTCATATCAATTTCGATTCAATAACTTTGTGTCATGATCATTGATAGTACATGCCGTATAAGCTCAATTGATCTAACCAACACAACATTCACGGCAAAGATCATTGTAGTGCAGATCACAGCATTATGCATGTATCATGGACTGCGTAGTCGTTGCCACTGTATCCGTTTAATGGCATGTAATGAAATATTGACTTGTACGAACCTGAACGTCTGGTCACCAATAGTTTTCGCACATTCAGCGACGGGATTGACGAGAGATAGTGCTAAAGTTAAGCGAGGAAGTAGCTCAAAATCCCTCGCGATCTGTCTATATCGATACTCTTGCACATCAAAACAACGGGAAAATGCACCACAGTGCGTGATAATGTGAGATCGCACCATATATTATTTTATTCTTTATAGCCGTAAAGCTAGCACAGAATCAACGAAGCCGATCTCAATGCTCGACGAGAGAATCATTTTGCCCATGAAAATGGATTGTGGTCAATCCCATTTTTGAATGTGTAAATTTGTGACGAACGCATCTTTCTCTTTATCTTGCCCCAACTCTTTCCTCGTCCTTTATTTTTCATTCTACTGCGGCGGTGCCTTTCGGCAACAAGCATGTCAAAGTCAAGGCTTAGGTGAGGTTTAATATATTGTACTAATTCACTTCAGGATTCATATGATCTTCACTTTACGTGTGCTCCGATGCACAGGCAAGATCAGAAAAGGCAAAGCGACATACCTGAAAGGCATTCTGAAAAAAAAATGCATCAATAGTATGCAAATTAAATATGCTCGTAGGAGTATTACGTACTTAAGATAGTACAATATTGCAGTTCAACTGTTGCAAAAAAAAGGGAAACTTAACAAGATTTTAGCTATGACGCTCAATGATCATGTGCTGAGATGTTTGATCTAGAGTTGCAATACGGCCCACAAGCACATGACTTCACTGCCGATTGAGTGTACTAGGATTTTCGGATCAGTTAAACATAGCTTGTTCAAATAAACAAGAGAAAGACGAAAACAATCAACTAAATTACTGTTGGAAATATATCAATCTTTGATTCGAAAATGAAAATCACCGTTATTTATTCATCATTGCACTTGAAATTTTCTCAAAGTTTTTTGATCTTTCGCTGTTACTCTGGAAAACCAACTGATTAAGGCAGTCATCAAACAAGCCGATAAACAAAGCCGCTGACAATGTGATAAGGAAATTTCTCAGGAAATCGTCGTTGGATGATCATAAAGATTTGTGTGCTGCATAAAAAAACTCCGCTGTGATGCAGAACTCCAATAAAATTGCAGATTAAAATACCAATCTGCAGTATCATATAAGAAATTTTAAACTCTAGAAGGGCGCCAAAAATAGTTGTCTGTTTTATGTGCTCATTGCTAATTATACAAAGCAAACTCAATGGCGAATTTATTTCACAAGGTGTTTTTTGCTTTCGAATATTTATATGCTTACACAATCAATTTAGTGCAGGGATTCAAAAGCGAGCATTTTGAAAGCTTAAAGGATGTGCGCAATAACGGCCTCTAGAAGGGAATCTGTCTTTGAGCGAATAACATGCCAAATAAAGTAATTGTAATGAGCGAAATTAAATGTAAAAGCAACTCTTTGATGTACATAGTAGCAAAAGCAGATAAGAAATGTTGCGACGTCTTTCATTACTTCAAATGACTATCTGCGATTTCGCTTCAAATAGTAACTGCGAACGAAGTGAAACTGCAATAAGGTAATCCCAAATTCTAAGAACTCATTTGTTGATCACAATGTCAAATCGGCCGATGACTATTCCGCAGCAGAGATAAGTGCTCGAGATGATCTTAATGATAGATGCTTTGTTCAAGAAAAAGAATTTTCCCCATTCTATAAGGTTGCTTTTAATGCGATGTCTTTTCCAATCAGATGGATATCGTTGGTTGTACACTGCAAATTCAGCATTTATTTATTACGCAATACCGATTACATTTAAAAAAAAGCGGTGACTGTAGCCGAGCACGTAGCAGCACATCGCAGTGATAGGCATCCAATGCTAGCTTCATAGCGATATCTTTTTTTCCTCAGTTATATTCGATGAAGCGCCTCTCACTTCGCCGATGCACCGCCCCATTGAGATGCTCGTCGGCTAGAGTGGATAATTATAGTCACCTTTGCTCAAAAGAAACTCTCTTAAATATTCCTTGTAGTGGTGCATTAGCTCAGTTCTATCCACTTGTAAGAATCTCTCTCACTTGCTCAACTCCTTTGCTTCAGTTTAGCACTTCAGTTTAGCGCTATCCGTTGCATCAATCATCAGTGCCTGATTTGATATCCTTATTCGTTGCTCCCATTGTATAGTTGTATGGTGTGTACCATTTAATGATAAGATCCAGACATTTTCATCAAATAAATGCGATTTCAAGGCTTACATCCTTTCTGAGCATATTTGACATATATATGCAGCAGTTCTCTCAAAAATCTACAAGTCGAGAAATAGATTCAATTTGGAGAGCACTTGTGTTCACTTTTGAATTCATGTCTCTATTTCGATACGTTGTAAGTAAATAGGTAAGCTAAATGATTTCGATGCTAGATTTTACTTTGCGGGTTGCATGCAACTGATTGAACAGGTTTTGCTTCGGATTTCCAGGGTTGCAACCACGTTAGAATACACAAAGCAACTGATTGAATTTTGAAGTGGTAAGGTGGCTTAATTACTCAATTATATTATATTGTAACATACACTTTAGTTAGATATTATTATTTACTTTTTATATTGTCTACTTAAATTTTAATATTATTATCTGCTTTAGTGATCAATCTGTAAGTGAGATGAGCTATGTGAATGTAATCAATAACGTTTGCACTATATATAGACATTGAAAAATGTTAAAGATACTACACATTAGAGTTTGAAAGAGTGTGATTGATAGGATTACAACTTAGATCGTCTTGGGCTCCGCTTAGAGGAATCTTTGAGGAAGCTCTAATTTTTGCAAGTTTTTTGTAATTAAAATCTAGAGAAACTGTATAACTGCGCTTAGAAACGAAATCATTTCAAGAAGAAAGAAAGATGTCTGATTTGAAGCTGCCAAAATTGGATCTTAAATAAGATAAACTCCTAAGTTTTGCAGTCGTCCTTGAACGATGTAATACGTGATGTAGGTTGCTACCCAATAAAATTAAGTGAACCAAAAACACTATTAAGCATTACTAATAAGAGGTAGTCGAAAGTATGCAATAAGTGGTTGATTTTGGGCTAAAGGTGATAGTGAAACGGAAGTATATTTATCCCCATAGAATCAAAATGGAGAAAGGAGAAAATTTTGCAAATTAGTAAATGATTCATTTGAAGCGCATTTCGATAAGAAATTAATTCATTTCGGGTAAAAATATACGGTGGAAAAATTGATTTCCACAATATTTTATATTCTAATTTTATGAACAATATAGATTGCATTTACATAGTCTGTCAGGTTTCCTTCCTTTTTACATTAAAAAAAAATATTTACATAAGCATCTAAACGTTCATTTTAACGAAACAGCTGATTGTGTTTATGTTAGAAGTAACTAACCAGCAACTCACTATTAGTCATTGGTAGTGGAGCACAATTTACTTCGTTTTCATTGTCGCAAAAATGTTTAGCAGAATGAATGCCTAGATTAATTTCATTCCAATATGTAAATTTTTGTAATATTATTCGGTCATATAGTAGTAAGCTGGATGTGTTTATATCGCATTTATAAATATGCGTTTTTAAAGTGCTAGAATTGCTTGAATTGGTATATATAACTTACACTATGCAATGATGAGGATCTAGGCGGAGTTTCGAGATGAATGTTAAAAGATGAACAATTAAGGGATGATCAATAATTGAAAATGCTGAAGATTCGTGCACTTGTGCTATAGATCATGTGAAAATTCTTTAAACCTTCAAATTAAAAACGATCTTTTGTACGTATGTGTAGTGATCTGCATATATGCATACGTGCTGCATGTCCTTTTGAAACACATTTATCTGCAGGCTAATTTCATCTCTACAATCATTAAAACAGGTGTTAAGATATGCGATGGATGTAGTGTACACCTAGTGTGTGACCTTTCACCTTGATCAATGTAGTTGCAAAGAAGTTGTGAGCATTTAAATATCGAAGGAATAGTATGCAGCGATAGGTAATGAGAATAAGATGGCACAGTTTCTATAGTGATTGTTGTTAATTCATAAAGCTGGTGGATCAAAATGAGTGAGTTGAAAATACGCAGGCCTTCCCCTAACTTCTCTATAGCGTTTCTCCATTTGTTTGAAATCCACTCATCAATATTCAGAAAAAAATTGTGCCGATTGTTGTTGGCGTTTCACTCACATATATTCGAACTTCGATGAAGAGATTTTCTACTCGAAAAAGTTCTTGCAGATTGGACAATTCATTCGGGACGATTTAACCGTAACTTTTTTCTTCCATCAATAAAGGGGTTTGCGTTTGCCTAAAAATATTGAAACTATCTTTTTATGTCTGTTCATGTTCGAAGCATCACGACCATGAAGTTTTAACGACCGATCGAAAGAATTTTATTGGTTGATAAACTGTAATGTCTCATACATGTTTCCAAATGAGGATTCTACGTCGTGAATAGGCTCTTAAGGTACTTAAATTTGCATATCTCAGTGCATCATACATATAAATTAGCTCGTAAATAGCGACACAGAACTGTTTATTAAGTTATTGATATCTGAGGACGGAATCACAAGGCTACCTATGAGGACGCTCGTAACCGTTCCCAGTTAACACTGCCGAATCGAGAAGTAATTCTTTAATTTGACTATCACTCGACTTTAATTTATTAATTCACAAATGATCTGTTTTCGTGAAAACACGGCGACCCATGGAAAATATACAACTTGTTCTCGTGTGGACATCAGTGATTTTTTCTTGGAAATTGAGAAAGAAAGTTCTCAAGAAGACATTTAATCTGGCGCTTTAGACTTTCTAAAGAATGTCTGTCTTCACCAACATGAATATCTTTATTAGAAATTTCCAGATGCATCGAAAATTCTTAGGGAAGTAACGAAAATGATTGCAACAGCGCTTTATATTTTGAGTTTTTCAAATGTTTTTAAATATCTTCCCATAGAATAAATTCGAAAGGAACTTCATAATCGTACATTTTAACACCTATTCATCATCATTTTATGTTCCATCGCCGTTCGCATTAAATTGCTTACCCAGCAAAGTAAGTAACATCCGATTGACAGACAAAAGAGTTTTTTTTTTTGATTCGTTAGATATTGCTGCGCTGTTAGACAGAAATTGTCAATGAAAAGTGACATTGAAGAGTGGGGCGAATCTTCAGATCAACGAATGGTGCCACAGTTATATAATTTTGCTGTACCTCTCTAGAAAGAAATCTTTTGCAAGTACGCAACATCTGCCTAAACCTATAGCGTCGAACGTTTGCATTGTCAAGTGCGTTTGAGGCAAATAATGGCCAATATCGAGAACGATAAATGTGTTATTTATCGACCGTAGTAATAATTGTACAGCGTACGGTAAAAACTTAAGCCAATTTATTATGGTTTCTTTTTGTTATGGTGAAATTTTGAAATCTTTCCAGTTTTCAGTTTCAACTAAAGATTTCGGATCATAAACACAAGGTGTTTTGCTGTGCGAGTGCAGTTCAAAGAGCAATCCTCATTCTTTACACCTGCAAAGAAGATCACAAGATGAAACGAGCAAGTTGGTGTGTTTACGAACAGAACTCTTGTTTTACGTTGAAGCTGCAGCTCGCTAGGCAGCTGCAAATACTCGCAAAAAGAGACACATGGAAGCAGAGATTGTGAGCCGGAAAAGTGCAAGGATTTAGAAGTGTTAGAGAGAGATGGGTGTTCCACGTTGTAGACAGCAACCATTGCTGTGGTAAATATACTCACGAGATGGAGGTGGGCATTAACGATTCGCTGCATTAGCGCTTCAGCTTTCCTCACTTACGGTTTCCTGGAATTCAGTCACTTATCCAATACTCCAGGTATATCGGAAACGGCAACTTTTATGCTTTGCAAACTCCGATCAGCGGATTCTTCAGTCTGACGCAACTCTTAGGCTCAGGCTCAATTTCAGGTGTAGGATCGTCTGGGCGCTAAGGTGACGTGAATATCACAGGACGAGATTTAATACGAATTTTAAGAGCATATTGCGAGCGTTCTTTGAGCCAGCTGTCTACCTAAAGTAGCAAGGTTGTGACCAGCTAGCTACTTTCTGTTACACGCGATGTTGGATTCTTTACAGTCTCTCTTGCTATTTTTTCTTTCTTATCAGTTTTAAATGAATGCTCTAAGAATTGGAGTAACTGGCTTCAACTGCACTTAGAAAAGCTCTTTGAAATGATTTCATCGAGTTTCGAAAGCTGAAAGCCTATTGTGTTGAATAAATTTTCAGCATTGTGCTGGAAAAAACATGTGCTTCAGTTGGCTTATATTCTTTAGAATTTCATACAACTGAGTGCTAATTATCGTTTTATGATTACCACCTGGAAACTGTTATCCTAAACGGATCGTGACATTCTTCAAGTTCAATGCATTCACTTGAATTCTGCGAGCATAATTTTATTCTTGTTTTTACTGATTTTTAGCTGCTTTCAATGCAAATTGAATGCTTTAAGAAAGTTTCATTTGAACTTTACAGCCGGAAATTCAAAATTTGCACTTAATTCATGAAAGTGCTTGGCACCAAGGGATATTACCATACGTCTAGCGTGATAGTGGGCAGCAAAAAACATCCCCAAAAATAGTGGTCATATTTTCATTCATGTATGGCCAACTATGGTATGGTCATTTACATGGACATCCCATACTTTAGCTCAATTTTATCTCATGCACCTGATAGGATCGAAAAACACGGGGCAGGTCCGCTATTCATCCTCATTTGCCTAATTTTTCGCTACGCTATTGACATGCAGTGAAAAAAGGTCAATTTTACTGTTTCTAAAAAGTGAAACTCCTTCATCAAAGCTGATGAAAAATACTTCCACATATATGCGCGTTTTTAACGATCAGATTCGATAGAAAAGTTGCTAAAAATGATTTGAAAATACCTTTACATATCGGACCTATTCGTCTGAATATTCTGGTGCGATGATAATCATCGTTAGTCTAACGAATTCGCCAAACGAAAAAAAAAAGGTTTAAAAGAAATCACACAATCCTAGGATATCTACGCAACAGAATGATAAATGAATCGCATTTCTATGCGAAGCACGCCAACTTTTGCAGCAACAATAAACCATTCTGCATGGTGTAATAATTGATGACCGCATCCACCACGTTGTATTTTGCAAATTTTGCAGTATCAATGTTTTCATTCAATCGAAGGCCTTCAGATACGACACGATAACTAGATATTTTAAGATCGGTTTTTTTTGAAAGAAAATTTATTAGTACACAAGAAGGTGGCCAAGTTAGCCGCAAAACACGCATTTTTTAAAAGCTTTTCCATCTTGCTAAAAAAAACAGAGATATTCTCTATTGGCAATGAGTTATGATGGTTTTTTTTATCGTTGCGGGAAGTTGAAGTTTCTGCTTTATTTCGCATGTATGTCACTATGTTTGTGGAGTAGATTAAACGCGAAAATCAGTGAAGTTTGAGTTCTGAAATTTAGTGGAACGTATTGATTCATACTACCAATTCTCTATTTTTCTCGTGCCAAAATCCTGTTGATGCGAGGGGTTTCAAGTGAACTTATAAGCACTCAAGAGGGCATATAAATTGCATTCGAGAGAGATTATCTCTGCTAGTAATTTCTTATGAGAAAACTACATGAAAGTTCTATAGAGTTTCTGTCTACGCAAAGGGTTAGTCGCTTATCGTAGGGAAATGGTTATCTGATGCTTACAGAAACGATGATATATAACTGAGATGTCGGGATTCTATTTTTCTTCTCTGGTTCCTATTTGAAATACAATTGCAAACGTCGAAATTGTTAAATGTTTGTGCACAGTTTTTCTCTGTTAAATTCTACAGTATTTATTCAACATTCGAGTTTCGGCTTTCTTATGAACAAATTCTTCTCGAAAATCAAAGATGAATCGTGAATTTTCCAATAGCAACATTAGAATTTTTTTTTTTTTTTTTTTTTGGAAAATGCTACGTGTTTATTCGCTGAGAATCTCTCATCGTCGGTTGCTTAATTGCTCACTGCATTTCAGCAACGAATGCTATGAGATCTTCCCCGATGTTACATAAATAGCTCAATGAGGAATTTTTTTGAAGGCTGCTCATTTATCGCCATTATTCACATCTGCAGCAGCACTCATTGATTATCAAAAAAAAAGCGATTTCGTTTAAACTTCGGTATTCTGACATTTGGGAATTACGCAATGAGAACTGAAATATTTTCTCAAAAATCTGTTTTATTCATTGCCGAAATTGCAGTATACGAAAACGTAACCTTGGAGGCTTCATTCAAGGAAATGGAGAGAGTAGGATAACCTCGTTGACGTTCATGAAATTCGACTCATTTGCTATGGACTGCTTCATTTGTTGTTGTACGAAGAATCTACCGTTGATATGAAGATTTTATGACTGTAACAGCATTACAGGTTCCTCGGATCCTCTTCTTTTTAACTCGGGACGAAATTTACGATTCTCTCAGTTTGAGACGCTTTTTTCTTGCTTAAGGATTTCGACCCATGCCAACTTGCTCCTTGGACCTTCAGTTCCACTAACCCTGCTCCGATATTGAAGCATCGTCACCACTTCTGGAGCATATAGCAGGTTTCTCGTAGGGTGAGCATCCGTGAAGGATGTGCTTTTCTCTCCAGCGAAATCACCGCTTCTTCTGAATATTTTCACGGCGGTTATATGAATTGGAAGGCGCATGAGAGCAGTGTCTTAGACTTGGGCAATGAAAGGGCGGATGGGCAGGGTAAAAAATTACGACGGAGGCAATTAGAGGAGCAGCAACGATGTATATTTAAAAATAGCCGAACGTGGAATGATGGAGCCGCCTCCAACACTACGGGAAACGACGGTAAGAGAGAAATAAAGAGCTGAATTATAACACCCTAGAGGAATGATGAACAGAAACTAACGAACGACCAGAATGTGCGAATAATTTATTACGGGTGAGGTGAAAGATGTGTTCCTTGTCGACCAATCGCTGATAAGAAATGATAAAAAAGTGAGGTGTTCGTTGTCGCATTAGTGATTATAGAAACGAAGGCCTTATCTTAAAAACTGCTCACTTGATGATGCGAAGGATATACGCCGGATTAGTGAATAGAAAACAAGATTACGCATTGAAATGCAAAAGATTGCTTTGTCGTTTTGTAGGTTATTGTTTTGCGTATGCATGGAATCCGAGTCACTTCTCTTGCTCTCTCCCTTCACGCCTGGACATATCCCTCTTATCAGCTTTCGCCATAGGTCAACGTCCTTTACTATATGAATAGAACTATGTAAACTGCATTGCTCAACGCATATTTGTTATTGTTTTTCAAAAGACTCGTTATTAAGTTTGATTGTTGATGAATAATTTTATTGTCTGAGCAACACTTTGTAGATAAGGTTTATAAATCCGTAGACCGCACACCAGAAATCATTTCTCAGTAAGAGCTGCCATCTTTTGACTTTCAGCGATCACATATATAGCGGTCATTTAGTGCAAGTGTAGGTATCGAAACCGTGCAGTTTAGAAAAAATTCTGCGATGTCTCGATTTGCTTTTTGTAGCGCTTATCGAAATCTTGCTCATTGCCATCAACGACCTTCCAGGAGGACCGAAGATTGCTGCCGTAGGGGCCGCTGAAGTTTTGCTCTTGGTCTTTCCCCCAAGATTTCGATCACTTTTTTTTTGTTGTTGCAATATCTTTTTTCCGGCAGAAGGTGCTATCAGGTGGTAATTACCACGATAATTCGATACACACCTCTACGCCGTTATCCTGAAGATGTGCAATCCTGAGGATGCGCACTACCATGTATCATTTGAAGAGAATTTTGCACTTCCGCCAAGTTTCTTTTCGTCTTTGGGAATTGAAAGGAAAAGGTGTTTAGAGAATATATAATCACACTTCTTCATCTCAAGATATAGGTTCCTCAGTTAAAAATCTGTTATAATTTAAGTATCATTTTCCGCATATGATGAATTCTCTATTGTTTTGTGGATAAGCGTTTAGTCATTTCATTCCAAAAATTTTCATTTTTGAGAGTTCTTTCAGTAATTTAGTCTTGCATAACGAAATTTGCATTTTGTGAGTTCTATTTTAACTTTGATTATCTTAGCAGTTTTTGTTCAGCTATTCGCTTATGCGTTCTGTCACGTTCATTGTTCGATGAAATGATATGAATGCAGTAGGTGAGATCGGCTATTGAAAATCTGCAAGAGTGATAGGAATTCTCTGAGAATAGCAAATATTTCCAAGAGAGAGGCATTTTCACCTGAAAGCATAAAACGGATTGAAAAATAGCAAATTAGAACCATGCAAAGTTTAAAAGTTTGAACAGAAAGTTGAGCATAACTCAATAGGGAACGAAAAAAGTGGATAATGATATAGGAATATTTGAATTTCGAATGTTTTTCCTCAACGTTTATACTCTAAATGATTGTATGGAAGCTAGAAGAATATTTGCGACTGAAGTGAAAATGAAGTGGTCGAGCCATTCTCTGAATCACGATATGACGGTGCTTATTGATTGTTCAATTTCATTTCTTTTAGAGTTTAGTATTTATAATGATATTCGATAGTTTCGTTTTCTTTGAACCCTTTAAGATTTGTGTTTAGCAATTTTGCGATGAAATTTCAGTGAACTGTTGAATCAGTTTTCTGACATAATGGGAGACAAAGTAGAGGTAAATCTTTCGAGTAGCCTCAAACAAGCCAACCAATGGGATTGGCCACTGAATCGTAACGATGGCATCGTTGAGATAATCAACACCGATGAAAGATTTGAAGTGGTGCTCGAGGCAGCCTTCTTTCAGCCGAAAGAAATTGAGGTTCATTTTTTTTTTTGCTGTTACTTATCTAGCTTTTCAGCGTTCAATTTGAGAAATATTATGCGATTCGAAATCAAATCTCGTTCAAAGTATACATGAAATATCGACAAACGTTGCATTTCCAACTACTCTAACTAATTCCTGAAATAGTAAATAATAAAAATTCATTAGCGGCGAAGGAAGTAGGCAAAAAAACGTAATCGGTTGAAGCGAGTGACGTACAATTGACCGCGCTAACGCAATATTCTTATCAGCTGGATTGTTACTGTTAAGTTAACTGTTGATGAATTCAACTACTGGTTGATCTAAAATCCCACTCCTCTATAACCATGTGATCCAGGCAATCGAACAAAGCTGAAAATCGAAATTCATGAATGAAATTACCATTTTGGTTTATTACATTCCAAGTGATGAAAAGATCCCTCTTGTCAGAGACTCGTGATTTTTTACGTCAACATCGATGTGTTGATATCGCTGTATAGGTGGCGATGTGGAAGAAAGTCTAATTTTTGCCGTTGCGGCGCTTCACGTGATAATCAGGAATGCTGGATACAATCAATGTTCGCGAAAAATGTATTGGTATATTCATTTTGCCTGGCTACAAAAGTTCGGTCGGCTATGCAACGATAAATATTGAAAAAAATGGACACTTACGAAAAGTTGAAAGAGAAACAACCCTGAAAATTAAAGGAGAGATTAGTGAAGCCGCTCAAATATCTTTTATGCTATTGATCAGCTTTTAGTGTTATAGGAATTTGCAGTAATCCATATCTTAACGTTAGACAAACTGTTAAAATGCTTTTCTTTATGATTAGGCGCCTTTGATATATAGAAATACGAAAGAGGTTGGTTCGTTTAAAACTATCTAACGTTCATCAATGTGGGCATGTGGACAAGCGTTGGCTAACCAGTTTCAAATTTTATTCGTATCCATTCCACTATTTGCATATTGGAACGCCTGTTATCAGGCAGCATCAACATTTCGTACATAGCGCATGAATAATTGCATACATTCCCCCAGATGATTGCAAAAAATAATGAAATATCGCGAATAAATATATTAATTCTCATGGTCGCAGATTCCGTTTTGCCGATTACCGGACATATCAACATGTTAGCTCCAACAACCTTTCTTAATTAAGAAACAAATCTTTAAAAAATTACATATTATTTACTATTTCTGCTAGCTATCCTTTAAATATTTTGTATAATCTGCAAAAAAATTGCTGAAAAAATTTTCACTTTCAGGTGAAAGTGATAGGCGATCAGCTAGTTGTTCGTTGCTATCACGAAGAGCAAACACAACAATTTGGTGAAGTGAAAAGAGAGGTGAATCGTTGCTACAATTTGCCGGCTGACGTAGATAAGAAGACGATCAAATCGAATCTCACTTCAAGAGGCCATCTGGTTATTACGGCTGGCAAACTCAAGAAATAAATGCACCTCTCCAACACGAAACGTCTTCAATATCCCCGTTTCAGCTATTGGTTTATTAAATCAATATGCGAACTGCCAATTCAAAAATTTTGTACCATTAAATTTTTTTCTACTGAAATGTCTTATTTTGCTTATAAACATTGTAAGTATGCCTTAAATGTTTTATGCCTCATAGAAATTCATATGCTACTTCTCGAATATTCAGGAGAATCGAAGCGCAAATTCATGAACTACTCACATCCTTAATCGCTAACCAAATGGAAGATTGTGAGGTGTTTTCTATCGCATATTCTTTCATGCTTAAATTACTTGAACGTCAATATTCTTATCGTTCATTTTAAGGCGATATGAATCAATTTATTGTGTTGATCGTGTGCGCTTCAATCGAAACTTGGAATCATTTTTCATTTCATATGGATTATTTGACCCGTAATTCTACTAGATACACAGCTTTTGCCCGCAACAGCTTTAAACTTTCCTAATTTTCAATAGAATGTCGTAAATATGCAATTTCGGCTTGATCACCAATGAACATGGCAGTGATTTCATATTCACCATGCATCATCTTATATCGATTTTTTTTTGTCAGCAAATCGACTTTTTTTCACATACTCATTTTTTTCGCATAAGCTCATACGAATGAATATGTTATTTTTAACGTACTATCGAAAAAATATCAAAGGAATTACGATTAAACGAACTTTATCTAAGCCGCATTCATTATCTTGCAAAGCGTCTAGGACACAACGAAATAGAATGCTCTTCTAAGCTAAACATGTTCGATTTGCAGAATAAGCAAATATATGTTTATGCGTCTCACTTTTGGTGACAAATAAACCCACAGATGCGATGTGCAGTAGGGGATTTTTTTTGTGGTATTTATTCCCAATATTGTGTTTACAGTAAAGAACATTTCTTCATGTTTGCACATCTCACATTGACAACTTTCGATGGAGTTCCACTCACATTGGTGATTGATCGATGGGTTTTTCCTTACGATTTTATTCACGGAAATGTAACGTTCCTACGATTCTCTCTCTACCTGCTCGAAAAGAAAAGCTCATTGAGATCGGTACCGAAGTTGATTTCACTCATTCATCCCGTTACAATGAAATGTTTACCTATGGTTGGTTCTCATGTTGCAAAAACGGTTCATGGAGAAATGCAATTTGAGATGTCACCTAGTTTCTGATGTGCAATGATATTAGACAGAAGTTCTTTCGCTGGATACAAATGTATAAGAAACGAAATTTTAGATATTTTAGAAGAGTCATTCTTGGCCGAAAATTATAATAATATTCTATGTTCCTTCGTAGATAGCTAGCACTATCCCATTGTACCTTCGATGGATATCTACGCAGATATCCATTCAACAGTCAATGGGATGATGCTGGTTATCTGCGAAGAAACATAGAATATTTTTATAGTTTTATAATTTTTTATCTTTGCGTCACTGACAACTATTTTATGATTGAAGATCGCCGAGTTTAATGAGTACGATTCGTATTATCTCAAGCGAATAGTGGAAATTTTCAGCGAAATGCGTCACACGACTGTAACTGTTAAGCATAATTGATAAGGTCCATACTCTTTGTTGTTTTACGCACTCATTGTCGGATTATATACTTACGTATTTATTTCAAAGTTCCGAAATGGGAAAACACTTTTAAATGGGAAAAAACGCCTCTGATAAGTATACGTCGTTTTTTTTTGGAGTGATAGATGTATGCGATTACCAATCATCAGTATCATATGCACGATCAGCATTTTTCATAGAGTGAATGAGCCGTGCAAATCATAAGACAATTTCGAGAATGAAGCAGATATGCCAAACATATCAACGATATGCAAAGGCATCGAATTGTTTGTTGCACGTCGACACGCTAATAACGCGCAAACAACTGCGATCGTTTTGCAATTGAAAATTTATTTTTAGCGTATAGGTAGGGAACTTCCTCACCTCCTCAACACGTGATGTATTCCAACTCCTTGCGAGCAACATAAACAACAGTTGTCGTTAAACTGTGTCTGCGCATACGTGGGCGAGCATGTGTCTTCGTATGTATGCGTGTGAAAGAGAGTTTGCGTCTGTGCGCGTCCATTTACGTGTGCATGTGTGTGCGTGTATGTGTGTGTGTTCCTATGCTTGTATATGCATGTCATCTGCTCTTGCTCATCTGCGTATGTTCATCTATGTATCTGCCGGTCTGCGTGTGTGTATGAGTATGTGCACGCGTATGATTTGTACGACTCGCAGCCCATTCATGCGTATCACCGATAGCATCTGGCGAGAAGTCCATGTAGTTGATAAAATGATATTGTAACGTACATCTTACTATTCGGAATGTTCAATACAGTATTGGACATTCTCCGTAAGTGGATAGGACGACAATCAAAAGCGGTCAACTCTCTGATCAAAAACCCTTTTGTTACCGAAGAGCATTCTCAGTGTTTCTCCTCGGATGTTGTTTTTATCATTGGCCTCTTATAAGTTTCTTCATCCTTCCAGTTATGAATGGTTGCACTGTAAAGAGGTGAGAAAAAGTTCCAAAGAAGGTGGCATGTTAAGCTAACTAATTCCGCTTACCCTTCCAATCTATACTATTTAAGTTGCTAACAAGTAATAAAATTGCCGAATATTGTTTCTAAATTCAAACCGAGCCAACCACTTGTTCAAATCTTCAAAGAAAGGTGACCGGTGTTCGAACACATGATCCAGTTAACAAGGAGAAGAAAGGCTTGTTTCACAAAGCCATTGTGCGATAGCAACTAATGGAGAAATGAGCGAAAGCGCAAACATTCACGTCATATCAGTTATCCGGCACATTTCTGAACTTCTTTATGACCCAAATGATGTTGGATGTAAATGATGAAAGGACACAATGCACGAAAATATTTTATGGTGGCTAAAAAATGCCGATTCATTCTCCTATGTGCACATTATTTTTTCAAATCTCTACGCTCAAGCTTCATTAGGCTCTAAATTGAACTAACCAGACGGATAGAGAGGCACAAACGTTTAGATATTCACAGACAAAACGTTGTCATTATGCGTCCTGCAAGAAAGAGACTTTATAAAAGTGCGTTGGTTGGCATTAATTACACTACTGAAGATAATGAACCAGAGCGAAGAGTAGATTTAGGTATTTATGTGAGCATTTAATCGGCTGTATTTATTAGTAGTCCACATTTTTATGAAATATTAGTTGTCAAATATTCATACAAATAGCGATAATTGCGGTTAATCGCATTGTTGTGGCGGAAAACTTTCAAACTCAGGTATCTAGCAATTCGTTTGTTTGTTTTGATGTTGTGTTTTCTGTGAACGGCACGATTCATTACAAGCGGATGGTTTCAACCTGCGACAAGTAGAAAGAAGGATCCTTAGAAGTGCAATAGGCCTTCAGAAGTAGGCATACCGTACAAATTAACACTTAAATCTCTAGAAACAGTAAACATGCGCATTGTAATGCGTTTTCGTTCGAAGCTAATTCTTCTCAAAACCCTTCAAAAGCATCAATCAAATCCACCAACATTATAGCTCTTTTTTTTTCTGCTGTCAATTGAAGCAGCAAAGCTGAATGTAGGCGAACATTTATTTGCACAGACGTCGCAATAAAATTGCTTTCAAAAAATTTTGCTCAACTCGTTAAAACATTTGTGAACATTCACGTCGAATCCTCAATAGTGCACCCATTCTTGACAAACACTTAGAAGCGATACGATTGAACGAAACGATAATCTGCTGATGTCGATTGTATTGTTGATAGAACATTCTCAAATTTCGCTAAATCAATCCGAATCCTCATTTGTTTAAATTGTTTCTCTATGCTCTATTTTATGATACTATACGACTGAGCAATTGGTGGCAATCTACTGAACTGCTGGAGATCTCCTGAGCAATGAAAGTTTTCTCTCACCAGCACCGATGTCGCGAAAAATTTTAGCGCACTATTTTGTGTCAAAATTTGCGACAAATTATTTTGATCAAAATTAACCCTAAATCGTTTCTAAGTATTTTGTTCGTTAATTTGGTCGAAATTTGCTACGCTGTTTGGCCAGATTCCGTTGATCAGCTTTTACATTACCAAGTCGAAGTGCATCAATGCCTAAATTGATGTTATTTGGGCTGACGTAATTGCTGACATTTGTTTGGCTGGATCACGTTAGAAATCATGCATTCCCGAATGAGTTTTTCATGAACTTTCTGACGTTTGATTTGTTTAAAATGCTTATAGCATATTTCCTCAAAAATCAGAGATTTGCAGCTCGTTTTGTCGAAGTTGATGGGATAGAGGATAACACTACCGACGTGTGGTTTTAGTAATAATCCACCGAAATCCAATTACTGCACCACATAATGGCTAACACCTGACTATTGCGAAAGCAGAACAGGTGGCTTCCTTCAATGCAAAGCAGCCGAATTCACTCGTACGAAAGTTAATGTATCTTTTTAATCAGTGATCAGTCTCTCCATTAGAAACATTACTATTTCAGAGAAGAATAATAACACAGGCAAGGTTTACCTTATTATGCCTATTGAACGTAGTGGTTTCATTTCTTCGACGAAATTAAATATTTTCAAATAAAATGGAGCTGGGGGGAGAATTTTGGGGGGAAGAAGAGGCGGGGTTAGAGAGGAACTGATCAGATTCGATGGAAGAGTTTATCTGCTCCTAATAGAGCAGTTCATAGAGTTGAGCAGTTGATGAGCTCCAAAACACTTTAACAAGAAACTAATGAACATGCTAATTTTTATCGCTTCTCTTCATTTACAGTATATATATATATATATATATATATATATATATATATATATATATATATATATATATATATATATATATATATATATATATATATATATATATATATATATATATATATATATATATATGTAAACTCATGAAAGTAGCGATGATAGTGAGCATGAAATGCCGTTAAGAATATTTGCCTCAATAAATTGCTTGTTCCGTAAAGGAAGGTTATCGTGTTGAATGGAATACGGGAAATAAAACTGAGTTCATAAACGATGAAAACGAAATCACTTACAGAGGAAATTCATGGGAAATGTTTATCGAAAGCACTCGAGGTGATGGACGTAGTACATTATTGTGCAAATATTCTGCTATAGATAGAAACCCAGGTAACGAACAGAATAGAATAAAGCAAAAACAACACATGCAATGGAGTAATAATTTGCAGCTTGCAATTTTGTAGGATATTTGAGTTAAGTTTATTCATAACGTGATTCATTGAGATTTTAATATGAAAGGTTAAAGTTCATGGATCAAGTATTAATGTATATTAGTTAGAAGGGAATTTGTAGTTGGTTGTTGAGAGATTGAAGAGAGATCTTAGTTGAAATTTTCTCGCACGATCCATGCTACTGTGCGTAAAAACCGAAACTTTGCCTTTAATATACTCGAAACTTTCGAGTATACTAAAACAATCGCTCTTTAGTATCGCTTTGAGATTGGCACCAAAGAAAAGCTTAAATTTTATAGCAAATAATAACAGCGAAAAGAACACCAAACAAATGAGGAAGATAAAAGTAAGTGTTCGATGAGAGGAACATGCCTTTCCTTTTGAACGTAGGTTTCCTTGAGCCAATTCGCAATGAACGATCTGTCCAGAAAACAGCTTCAGAAAGACTTTCCATTGGTCGATCGATAAAAATATCATGCACACGCAAAACTGCATTAGCGTATTCAGTGTTGTTTAGCATTTCATGTACCATTCGAAGTAATTTTTCGCCATTCAATGATAATTTATTGAGCGAACGAGCAAAACCTATAGAAAGTTGTTGAATTTCACCTTAAAGGTGGAAAAAGATACCTTATCTCTGAAAAGGATTCGGCTATTGCGGTATGTGATATTCAAAGTAATTGCAGATAATATAAAAAAACACCCCCCATAATGATGTTAGAGTCATTCAATACGTCCACATTTCGGTTGTGAGTTGATCGGTAGTTCAAAGAAAAGCTTTGCAAATGACCGCATTATTCAAGATGCCATGTTGTGCCATCAACTCTACAATGACGAAGCAATGAGTGATTCATCCACATAGAGACAATGCGATGCTCTCAGTGCAACTTAGCGCATAGTGTAATGCTCAAATTACTTGTCAATAAATCCATCTGTAAAGTGAACTGCAAATAAGTTTGTTTAAAAATTTTCTTGCTTACCAAGTTTCATTGCAATGGCTGTATTGTGGGTTTGTTCGGCAAATAGCGGTAAATAAAGCACCGATGTTTTCGAGCATATCGCTTCTTTGAGACTGAAATTTATAATTTATGTCGCCCTTTATTCACTTCAAGAATCAACGCGTATTTTGATACTTGAATCGTGCGAATTTCGAGTTTAGAAATAAAGTGGTATCTATGGACATTCTAATCGGCTATAGATGAACTGATTTGGAAAATATATGTCATTGAAGTGAAATATCGAATAGCGTGGATCTTCAATTGTTGAGTATTCAATACTACGATGAATAAGTTATCTTAAGTAAGCAATGATAATCGATAGGTTCAAAAATTAATATCACAACCCGATTTCTCCGTTATCAATGAATTCATTAGTGAAGTGATGTGACTGAACAATTTATTTTTTTCTACAGGAAATAATCATCTAAAGAACATTTTCACACCAAAACTGAATGCTTAAGTACCCGCAATCGCTCATACGTGAGATTGTATTGAGGAGATTGAAAGTAAAAGAAATTACCAAGCTAAATGGAACGTAGTAAAAAATGAAGATGTAGCTGCTAAATATTCCTGAATCGTGAATAGAGTCACTTCAACAGGGTCACAGCAGCATACTGGATGCTTGATACAGAGGCAACTAACATCCAACTATCGCTTGTCTCATTTTAGCAATCGCTTATCAGAAGGCGGCCATAACTTGATTTGCAAATACTAATCATGGTTACCTCCATGTTGGTTTTTTTTGCATTTTTGAAAAGGCATGAAGCATCCACAACCAGGACCGTGATTCCATGCGACAATATTGGTAAATGTTCTACTATACCACTTACTTGTTTATTACTAACATCCGTCTAATCTATATCTAATCTGCGATTTCCTCATCGTTGAGATATCTTCACTGCTATAATTTTGTATTTAATACTAAATAATTTGATGATACGTAAAGGTTCATTGAAGTTGTGCGCAGTGATTTTTATCTCCTTAAATATACTGAAGTCAGTTGGCTAGATAGGTTCTTCGTATAGACACTAGCGCGTAATTTGTGCGTGTAAGCATAGACAATTCTTATCAATCAATATCTTCGACGAGGTGATAATGCATACAATCATAGTGATAACGATTTGCGCCGCATTGCTGGTAACGAAAGAGTTTGCTATGTGAAATCATGAGGCGCAAAATGATAAACGTTGAAACCTTTTCAAGCCACCATGACTGATAAAGAGAATTGTTTTATTGTGAGATAAAATATCGAATTGTGGAGCCCATTTGAGCACTCTAACATGCGGTGGCATTATTCCAAGCGATTCACCATCGTAAACAAAAACTATCCTGAAACTAATGATTGCTCAACTTCAAATTAAAATACATACAAAATAAATTTTTGAAATAGGCTTATAATTTGATCTTGAAATAAATTAAAAACCTTCCGCAACGCAACAAGAGCCTAAAAGATGAAAACAATCCTTCTTCTTCATCGTTTTTCAATGAGATCCTTCTTTATTCGATAGTATGCAAAAAGTTTAGGGAACGAATCTGACGAACCTGATATATAGAATTGATTCATTATATGCCATGCATTCTATTGCCTATTTAGTAGCTCCTTCGTCCTCTTCGCATTTTGTTTCAACGAATTCTGTTGACTATGGAAAAAGAAAGAAGTGATGAGTCTTTCTTTTTTTTAGCGAATAGAGAAATTCAAATAAAATGCTAGTTAATTTTAGGTACTTATATTGAGTTTTTTGATTGCCGTCGTTCACCTGATATCGCAATCTGGTTTGCGCATGAAAATGAACGCCAAACGGTTAACGAAATGTTGAAAATATTTGTTAAATGATGCCATTGCATAATAGTAATGCCACCTCTGACAGTAAAACCTCAACGCTAGCATTTCACAAGTGCTTATGCAATATTTTTCGCTCAAAATAACGAATGAAAGTTGGAAAAGAGTATTGGAAACGGAAATACAAACCTATACTGATGCATCTCTTTCATCGTATTTTTGAATGCATCAATAACGACTTTAGGTGCATGCGACCATTTCACATAGGTTCCAAATGCAATGTACACTGTTCCTTTCGAAACGCTATCATCCAGAAATTCCTTTAGCTCGGTCGGTAGAATATTTGCATGTGGACAATGCGATCCTATATAGACGATATCTGATGACACTGAAATTCAGCGGAACAATCCCTTCAAAACTGTTACTGCTAGTAATTGTTGAGAAAAACAATTAGAAGCTAATTTCCAATTATGTAAATAGTAATATGAATGCGAATTTTCTGGAAACTTAACTTTCCCAATGCTGAGAAATATCTTCGCTTGCATCTTGCATGAAATGTTCCCAGTAAGATGAGCTTTTTGCCGCAATCTTCCAAAGGATACCAAAGAGCTCCAAAGGACCGAATAGATTTCTCAATGGAATCAAGAAAAAGAAGAATGTTTAATGCGTTTGAAAAAAAAAGATGATAGATTAGGTGTGAAAATCGCTCTCAATTTATCGAATGCAAATTTTTTTACGATTTTCATTATTATTGAGCTCAATTTAGATTCTAAAATAGAACCTTACCCACAAGAGAAAAAAATAGACACATAACTTACTTGGTGCCGGAAATGCTAGATAATTCACTTCTTCTTGAAAATTATACACAGCGTTCGTCCATAAATTGGTGAAAGAGAAATCTTTCACACCCAACATCGAAAGCCCCTTAAAAGTCTCACAGTCTGATGAAGAAATTCACAATACATATGACAGATCAACAACTGTTACCGCTAGATCAGCAACTGTTCGCATAGTGGAATAGTCATGTAACATTACATCGACCGATTAGACTAAATGGATCTACGGAAATGTCACAATGACGAGAATGCCTGAAAGCGGTGTCACTTGTATCATTGGTAAGTGAAGTAAGAAGGTGTGACAACTGATGTGAGCTAAACTTGTCGATGCAGGATCACTCACTTACGTGCTTCTTAGGTGGAATAGTTGGCATAACTGTTCGAGTGTGATAGCCTCGTAGGAGAGTCCACCATGGACACCATTATTCCCAAGGTGTGGACTATATGCAGATAACAGATATAATGATATGCCCTCAAGTTTACACAGAACACTAAATATTTTGCAATTGTTTTACACAGAACGAACAGACCGATGAGTGTTACCTTAATGCGACAAGCAGAAATTGCTCATTTTGTAATCCACTGATAGAAGTAACCTTGAATAATTATTGCTTATAGGTGGACAATTTTTTATCGAACGTAAGGAAATTTTTACGATCATTGTGGTTGTGACACAAAATTGATTATGCGATGATCCGTTATGCTCATATTTGCAACGGTGATTGCAAATTAGTTCTTGTGAAAACGAAAAACTTCGCTTCCACTTTTGCATTTTCTCTTTTCGCAATTCAACCTTCTAAGCTTGGTCGAGTGCATCAATTTTTGCAAAAGTTAGTTAACGCTTCAAGATAAATACGTTGTACGCATGCTCAAACATCATTTGGCAAACATTTGCGAAATTGTTTGCGATTTCTGAAATGTGAACCATAAATGTCTCAGTATGAGTGAAGACGCTTTCTTTGATAGCAATTAAAAATTGTTCTATAAGGCAAAAACGATCCGATGCTACTTTTAGAACAATGTAATATGAGATGACGAAAATTAAAAGAATGGGAGTGGAAAACGCGATCGCTATCGATGGTTAAAATTCACTAGTAATTTATTATAAATAGTGAACTCATAGAAACTTTTGTACCATTCAGGCGGCAATTAGCCGACTAAATAACGACAAAAGTGAGCGATTCGTTAAGCTTATCCTATTCCTAGTAGTCATTGAAGTTTCGAGCACATCTCAAGAAACATTTCATCTTGCAATTTTTCATTCCCTGATCTGCTACTCATAAATCATATAGCGAAAATGAATCGTCTCGCAAACTTCCTGAAATTTCGCCACAGGCACACTTAAAAGGCTATATTCTCTTTCAAGAGGTCAATTTGTGTGAAAATAAAACAGCATTATGACCTTATTCTCGGCGTTTTCGACACCGTATTTAACGAATAATGCTGATGTTATCTCATCATATAACGAACGGCAACGGTGAGCAAACTTCTCAATATTGTAGTTAATGTCGTCTGTTGGCGGCACCCACATGGAAGGCCGGCCGATGAAAATTCGAGCTGAAAGCTTCCTCATTTCTCAGTATTTTAAAATAATCCTCCCATGACTATTATGAAAATAAAGAGTGCAAATTTTTGATCGAAGGGCAATATGAAATTGCAAGAGCAAATCCACGCAGCTAATCAGGATTGATCAACAACGTTGACAGGTAATAATGCTTTCTGCTAAAGGTTCATGTATGCAAATTTGATTGAGCTGACAGTGGGTAAATGCTCTTATCGGTTGACCGCTTATTCAGTATGTAAACAGTCGAGCTATAAGCAGATATGTGCAAGTAGGTGGATAGAGCACAATAATTATGTAATAAAATGGGAATGCATGCCTTCAGTGCTGCCTTGGCATGAGCTTTTTGCAGCAACATCTTGCATTCTCTTTGGCGCACAAGTATCAGTTTCTATGAATCTGCATTCACAGATTGGTCCTCGCTGGAGAGTAGATTGCAGCCGTAGATTAATTTACAAATCCACCTATTGCCGCAAATATAAGGAACAAAGTTCAATTGCAATTATTGTTGCGAGTCGAGAATAAGAGTTATTGGGCAGGAGGCAATGCACCATAATGCGCTTTGGAAGTTGAGTATTTGACGGTACGATTCAAATGTGAAATAAGTTGAATACTAATTTCCACGCATTAGCGTGACTCGAAAAAAATTGACGGCATTTGTCCGTGATGGGAATAACAGCCCGACGGCATGATTCAAATGTGAAATCGCAATTTCCACGTGAAGATAGTGAGAAACGGATGTGAAGTTGAAAATATTGCAAAGCACAACGGATGAAATATATCCTAACTTTGTGCACATTTGTGATCTATATTCAATAATAATACTTCTCTAATGAAAATGGAAGAAAAAAGGTTCTTTAGGAAGCTTCAAATGTGTTACCAAGAGCTTGTTCCCAACTGAAAAGTTGCATCAATACGGTCGTGCTAAACATTATGTATGGTTTTCTGTTGATCTTTGCATTCCTCAGTGCGATTCCGAATCCTCCCATAGCGAAAAGCTCGTCAGAGAATACGATATCCCATGTTGTATTGAGAACTTTCTCGATCTTAAGATAATATACATATTTGTCTACATAAAAATGGCTGATTAAAGTCCATTTTAGAACTAATTTCTAAGCTGGAAAATTATTGGTGAAGTTTAAAATTATGAGAATCAAACAATTTAGACCGATCGTCGAAACAGTCATTTTCGAAAGTCTTTGATTATGTAAAAGGGATTGAATAAAATCACAAAAACTGTTAAGAGAACAGTAAGTTAATATATCGCCACCTATATTGCATTCTTGAAAATATTCTCTCCAATGTGTGAATTATTTATCTTTTGCTGCTATCATTGCTGACATATAGCTATTACTCTTCATTCAAGCATTCTATATGCAAATCAGCACTTGCCTTCTAATTCAAATCTTTCGCAAATCTTTGCATACGATAATCTTTGAGGAATTCTCAATTGAACAAATCTATTGCTAAATAATTTCTATTCATCTTATCGTTTTTTTTGCTATGACGAACACATCGCAACAATTTACCTCATCGTAATGTTTCGTTAAGACAGCATAAATTGCCGCATCACCCAAAGTAAATAGTTCAACGAGGGCCTGAAAAGATGATCTATTTATGCAAATAACTCTTTTGCATAGAATAAAATTCTAAATAGACTTCTTATTATTAAAGCATCGATCACCGATCTGCTGAGGAACGAAACGTCTCTTCTCTCGAATTCTTTCACTTAAGGGAAAGTGATTTTTTGTTGTTGAAATGTAATATCCACTTGTTATAAAAACTTTCAACTAGAAGCCTGAATTTAAAAAGTTTCGAACCTAGACCACTTGGGCACCTTTCTACATTGTGTGCCTAATTTGTGCATACTGAAATTCTTCATTGCCTTCCTCTGGAATCAGCCTACGCAATAACACTTAGTTGTGATTATCACATTAGATATCCACTTACTTGTGGTTGATAGACTTCAGTCCACATTGCCTTCAAATCGAAAGTTGTTTCTGCGGTTAAATGCACGAAGTGATTTGTGATGCCATTTGGGAACTCGAAAGGCTTCTTGTTTTGTGTTGTTTCCAGAAAGTGAACATCATGACCTGCTTTCATTAACCTAAACACTCTTTTGATCGACGTACAATTCTGTCAAAATCATAAAAATTTTATCAACGCATATTAGCGTATAGATGATGTTGAAACAACTGTTTCAAATCGTATATAAACTACCTTCACCATAGCATAAACTTGCACAGCGGCTAATAGCAAAGCTCATAACGCCTACTAAGAAGTATTTCATTCGTATATGGTCACTTCCAGCCACCTTCCTGTTGAAAGATGATGAGATTAGCCGAAAAATTTAGCATGCTTCAAAAGTGGTCGGAAATGAGAGAATCGGCAACTGATGAGTAGTAAATCTTATTTGCCGGCACCACAACGAGATGAAAGTTCGGCAATTACAAGCTAATATGAATTGTTATGATGAGAATTGAAAAAAAAAACGCCAAAAATACAGAAATTCTACTCTATTCGGCAAATTTTTTCTCGGGTGCATTTCGGAGGTTTTGAAGCAATTTTTGCGAGCATAGACTTTTTCAAAAATTCGCTCATACCTTGAAACATTTTCAAATTTCAGTAACTTGGGAATTAGCAGAACAAAATCTGACGAGTCACTCATGAATGTAATATGCTCCACCTGATTGTGAATATTATTTGTTCCCTATTCTGGTGTATTTGTTGCAGAGTGCAATAGAAATAAGTGCAGGTCACGACTACGATAATAAGTGCGTGCCAATTTTCGCGGGTTACCAGCAGCTTCCAGATATGTAGTTTTGATATACAATGGAATATCGAAATAATCATATAGTGGAATAAATTCTCTTGGGGGCGAATATGCTAAGAAACAAACAAAATTTGTGACCCTGACCTATTTCTATGGGGCAAAGAAGTGAAAATCTCGCTCATGGATTCATCCGTCATGCCGGTAAGTGTAAAGCCCATCTATCAAATTCATCCAAAAATTTCCTGATGAAATATATTTAAACAATGAAAGCTTACGCTTTTGCGAGTGGTAGCATACTACCGATATGACTTGTAGAAGAGTGCATTCCGTGGAACAGAATTGTTGCCGCTTGTGCCTTCTCTAGGAGAACAATAAAAATCAGCAGCAATATACACGCAGTGACATTCATTATTATATATCACTGCCTCCTGCAATTACATATATTAGCACAAAGTTTATGAGGAATGGAAATCAAACGAGAAGTACTTGAATGAGCAGCAAATTGCTTCGTGAATGCCATATTCAACAAGGTTCCTTTGAAATAGTTTCGTAATACCTTGAAAATGGAATTGAGTGTTTTTCGCATTAAAAAAAACCCGGAGCACTGCCATCCGTTTGTGCGAACCAGCATTTCAAGACTAATCTGGTTGACTAACTTTTTATGACAGCAATGGAATAAGAGGTGGGGTGAAATTTCGCAGTTACCATATCGACCTTCTCCTTATGGATACCTCAAGAGGAAACAATGGAGTGAAAAGGTCTGTTTCATACGGCCGATGATTTCCTTTTCATCGTCAAAATTCTTGCAGCTCAAATGGAAGAATATTGTTTTCTGATGATAAATCTTTAGTGCTATCAACGCAGGCATTCGAATAGCAATGATAAGCGAATGATGTTCAGCTAGTATCAAACTGTTTCTTATCATATTTGCATATGATTCTTCCAATGCTGCCAATGTTTTGATAACGATTTTTTATACGGAAATGTTTTTGAGCAAAATGCTTTCCATAGGCTGTATCAGGGCACGTTTTACTCAACAACATATAAGGAAATTTTTGAAAACTTCACGTCATTAGGTGGAAAAAGAAAGGTAGATTTTTATGGGTTTTGGGCATCAATATAAACTTAATATCTGATGCGTTTTCATAAGTGACTAAACGTGATGTTCAGAGCACTCCTTCGATGCACCTAAGTGTACTCGATGTGTCCACAATTTTTTATCCATCTTTTTCGACTACTGTTTTCAAAAATTCGTCGAGGACCGGAACAAATTGTTGCCTGAACCATCCAAGAACAAAGAAAGCTTTTTTTTACGGTCGCACTATTTTTACAATGTTATGCACATAAAATGACAAAACCCTATACCGATGAAATATGTCGCATAAACTGCAATGTGGAATGGCGCAATTTTTGAAGACGTAGCTTCCGGACTACATATCTCTTTTTAGCCCGAGGCTGCAGCAGATTGCATCCGTAGAGGTGGAAAACTACAGTTTGCTTTAAAGGATTCAAATGGCTTTAAAAACGTTTAGCCATTTAGGTCATATGTGATGATTTTTGTGGAATCATTGAGCAGTCTGATCGCTCAGTAAACCAAGCGCTTGACTGTGAATGTTTAGTCGTAATTTTACTCAGATCTATACAAATCTGAACACTTTATGCAGTAGTTTAAAGGAGTTGCGATATTTTCGCTGGTTTCCTATGCTTCGTTCGTTGCAAATCAGATATTTCTAGTGATATCTGACCATTGGAACTGTATTTGTATGGAAGCCATAAGGATGCAGTTAAATTCAGAAGTGTAAAGCGTTTGGACGGTTATTTCAAGCGGATACTTTTAGGCGAGATTCAGAGGCCTGTACTCATGATCAGCCCTCGAGAGTGATGCGATTCAGAGGAAACGAAATAAGCCTTCATCAGTATGTTCATTATTAATATTATCTGCGTATGCTCATTCATAAGCATATCTTTTATTAAATTCTCGATTTACATGGAGATAAGATGAGAGCTGTCGAAATCAACGATAGGTTCGGTAAGTGACAATGATCATTGCGATAGTCCGACTTCATACAGAGAGCGCATTTTTTCGACTGCTGTGGTAGTTGCACGCTGCCGGAAGGTAATTCTCTCCTCTCGCTGAACGATCAGCACAGCGTCTGCTGATGTCCCGAGGATGACTTCCGGTCATAACTCCTTCCGGTCACGAAACACTGCATTCGGCCTTCTTACGGCATAATGATCCGTTGGCGAAAGAGAATAAATTGATTGCACTTGGAGGGAGTAATCGGTTTTGCACTGCGGTTCTCTTTGGGGTTGCAGTGCTGATGCGATGAAGTTGTTTTGTTGACCTAAAACATGGAGCATTCAGTAGTCGGATAACAAGCTGCTTTCAGTATATTTATTCTTAGTGAGAGACGATTGCATTCTACTATAAAACTACCTACTGACCAACATTGAAGACCTCATTACTCCTCATTAAATATCATTCTTTTTCAAATCGTCATTCCAGCTTCATTTTGAATAGAATGAATTTGCTAGCAACATTCTCCTTTTGAACATTCATCTGAAGGGAGAAAGTCGGCATTCGTCAAGGACTCGATTATTTTACGCGTTCGGCTGGAATGCACAAAAGTTGATTTCGCTACTCTTTGAGTTAGGGGATCTTCATCAACATTAAATCATGCGAATTCAGTTTGTTAGATAGCTGACCACCTCATAAGAAAACCTATGTGGTGCATTATTCATAGTTTCTTGAACATCTGCTCAACGATTAGCTTAATAGGCAAAACCGTAACGGCAAGCATCGTATCGGCTTTCACAGCATACGCTGCCGTTCGTTGCAACCAATGAAGGCGCAGAAAGCTGTCGTTTCAAAGTGTGGCCAGTTTGGCAGAATTTCGGAATCAGCTACATGCCATACATCATTTTCTTGAGGCCCGCAAACGGTAAACGCGCAGGAAACATAACACAAAGTAGATGCGGAAACCGGCGACACTGAACTTTCTCTTGCTTTCTACCTAGCACATTTCGCAGACAAAATTTTCATCTGACGCCAACTAATCGAACGCATACCTTTTCGTTGCTGGAAACGTTACAGGACTTCATGCTCTTGTTATCCTGAAAGATGTTGACAGAATGAGCACAATATACTCGGATTTCTTAAATTTTAGAAATATCCGTCTGTTTCACGAAATGATGAGGACTGAAGGAATGCGTTGGTGCTTGAGGAACTTTTGCAATTTATGACTGACGTAAAATATAGAGTTGTTTGAGTGCAACTCGTTGTAATCACATCTATTCCTTCTTCCTTTTAAGATTTGCTGGCATAAGAATGGATATTATCATTTATATGTGCATAATAATCTTAGAAGATTTCATTAGAAACTGGATCGAATAGAAAATTCACCTTTATTGCATGAGTGACTTCCTTCACCTCAAATGATTTCTCACTCGCAGAATCTTGCGATCCGAATGAGTCAACTTCACTTGGAGTATCCTCCACTCGAACACATGGCGAGTCACTGAAAACGGCTGATATGCAAACGAGTCATATGGAAACGGTTGATTTACATTCTTTGCGCAACTATGCAGACTGCTATGAGATTATATAGGTACAGGTTTTATGCTTAGGTGAATTCACATAAGAAGCCCTGCACATAATCTCTATTTTTGATCTTTTCTGTAACTTTCTTTATTCATAAAACGAAGATCGGAATGATACCACTATGTAATCCTATCAAATCTAACCTGTATAAATCGTTAAAGTTGAGGATTCGGCTTAATCGTCGTCTCAGTTCAATTTGACGTTCGAGAAGACTCATGTCATCGTTAGTGCTGAAAAAAAAAATGTGAAATACTTTGACGTACGATGTTTCTTTCATAATGTATTATAATATTTATTTGTGAGTGAATTTTTTTCTGAACAGTTTTAAATACTCTTTTTGTTGCGATGAAGAAAATATCCCAAACCTTTAAAAAAAATTAAATTGTCGACGAAGTTTGTTTGTGCTCAGGTGGAATGAAAGATGACACTTTAATGTATTCGAATTTTTGTAGTGGAAATTACTTTCTTTTCATCAATGGAAAGCTTAGAAATTTGACAGAAATGTACTTTCTCAATGCAGCACTACATGAAATAGCATGAGAACCTTATAGGATTATGTTATATTAATAATACACTAGAGCGGTGCTATTAACTTCGATGAAAAGAGTAGATAGTTGAAAAATGTTGCAAAATAATAGCTGACCTCTTCTTGCTTGACCTATGATGGTGCTGCTTGCCTTTAGAGTTGTCTTTTGGGTTCGAAGACTGAGTCTGCGATGAAATCTGGAATCACATCAGAAATTGGGTGATTTTAATGACTCTTCAATACAAGCTAATCTCTTACTAAATCATCTTTGACCTTTTGCAATCAACTGGCATATCCTCATCTACTCTTCTTCCTATTAATGCAAAAGGTTGCAAAATGATCCAAATCCTTTACGTTTTGGATTTTTCAAAGAAAATTACTGGGAATGATTCTATGAATGAATCATGCTCAATTAGTTTCGATGAATAATCGAAATTAGTTCAGAGCAATTTCGATAATCGAAATTCAACCGAAATATTCAAGTAAATGATGGTGAAATCATTGCAACAAAATTTAAATCTACTTTATATTGATTATTTGTATGCACTGTTCACCAAAAAGAACATGCTTATGCATTCCAATAACAAATATTCACCTTTGAATGCATCGCGAAGAGGCACGACAATTGAATTGCTTTTGTGAAATCTGCAATACATCAAAAACTGTATATAAATGTTCACGAACGGTTATTTGTTTTAACGTACGCTAATAAAGAGGTAAATATTTCGTGTAGAAATAGTTCAAAGGCATTTCTATCTATTTTCAATAGTTTGCAAAAACTTTTTCTACTAGTACAAGTAAAATGGCTCTTCTATCCCTCAACGGCTCCAAAGCTCAAGAGAGCAATTGAAAAAGGTCGGCTGTAGGATATAAGGGTCTAGAAAAAAGATTGCTTGTAATATGGACTATCACAAGATGAATTACTTGTAATAACCTCTACTCTATATTTCAACTGAGGAGAGAACGCTGAAACAGCTATCGCTGTCGATGTCGAAGCCGTTGACTAGCTATGCTACGTTTATCGGAGCGTACACGAATATATAGTACCGTTTTGATCATTTGATCTTGTGTAGATAACAGCGAAATGGGGTTTTGTGTTGTTGTCATCGATATGTACCTGACAACGCACATCTATTTAGGAAAGCCCTTTCGATTGATGTGTGCTCATATATCAATTGATACACATGCAAAAAAACGGCACATGGGGAATACTTTTGACTGATAACGTTTTGAAATCCGACAACCCCTTATTTCAATGAAATGAGGCCTCCTCTATCGGGCGTTTACAAGTTTTTTGCATTTATGAACGATGCGACGTTGAAAGCGAAAGATCATCGATAGAATGTTCTTATTTGTGCAAGAATATTGTCACTAAATGGTCGATCAAATTGTTCAATTTTATTTCGAATTAGATATTTTTGTTGTAATCGAAAAATCTTCGTTGATCTGATTCACGTTCGCCATTTCACCAAAAAAAAACTTTATTCGTCTATGACTTAAGGTTTTTCTTTGCAGCGCGACAACCTTGGTTGAATATTGTAACATCGCAACCTTTCGTGAATACGAACTAAAGCATTTAGTATGAAGTAAAGTTATACCTGTAAATGTAATCAGTACTAGATGTATTAAGTAGTGTACTAAATGCTATCAACAGGATTCACCATGCCATACTATAGTGGACTTTTCGAGAGGTTGCAGGACACAATGATTCACCCCATCGCACGTTTCAACCCGTAATACAGCATAGTCCCTCTCATCAGGGCATTTCCCATCGCAATTATGGGATTTGTTTGGCTCTACAAAACAACACTACTTGAATTGTATTGTTTCTATGCCGCATGACGTAGAGTAAGTATGAATTTTGGGTGGCAAATATTGATCTATTTTTTATTTTCGCGTTTCATCAAATCAAAGAATAAATATTCCTAAAATTAAAACAATAAAGCAATCGTTTTCTTCGATCTTCTGATAAGTGGGGTTGTCATTTGACAATATGGTGAAGTTTTTGAGCAAAATTAAAAAGGTGGGATTCCTTCACTGTACCTTATCAAGCGATGTTGATGTTTCAAAACGTCTCGATGTGACGTGACTGACGATTTATTGCCCATACATGATCAATGAAGCGATGAATTAAGACTTGGATGATGCTTCACTACTAAGAAAATTTTGAAAAAAATATGGTCTAGAATCTCACGATCTGTGTTTTGAATTTGCTGTCCATCTAGGAAACCCACTCTATCACTATCCACAATGGCAGATTTATATTCGAGGCAAATCTTTGCCATTTTCCGCCTCACGTCTACCTTAAATAGGTACATGAAAGCTCTTTACTACGGACGACCGCCTGTTAGCGATAAACATCGAATTCTTTGAGAAGCTACAAATCTTTAGAAGTGTGAGGGATTGAAGGGACGTTGCGCCTTCTACGAAAAACTCCATGCATCGAAATCGTCCTTGTGTCATAATCAGGGCGGAATCACGAATGAATTAACAATTAGATGATTGATATTCCAATATCTGCCATTGTATATCTGTCAGGTGCAGAATATGGGATTTGATTTCATCGGGCTCATCACTGTAATCGGCTCTACTCTAATCGCGAACATTGCATCATATTTCACGTTAAATGCCATTTGTACGAACAAAAAATATGTCGCACCGATATGTAGCAATGCTCATTCATCTTGCATGAAAAGTTGGCTACCCGAATGAAATTGAGCATTGAATTTGAATAGTGCGGATTGCCGATAGTCAACAATTTTTCGACATTAATGCCTCATTTATCGCAATTGTAAATTTAGTTATCCAGATTATCGTTGTTACTATATTCTTGCAGCAGTTGAATTCATCAAAGAGAATTGTGGATGAATCTCAAGTGAAATTTCGTTGAATTCATGCATATGAAAGCGACGGAAAAGAGAATGCTGACAGATAAATAATACTGCCTAGTAAATCAGTTACTTTCATAAAAAGCCCAAAAAATGGAAAAAAAGGCATGCAAGGTTACAGCAAAATTCATCCGTTTGTATAGATGTTCTAAAAAGGATTCATTTTATGTTCTTTTCATTGAAATTAGCATTCGTAAGGCCCATCATGATGGCGACATCTTTGTCTATGTTTAGGTCTATGTCGGCCTATTAGCTCGAAATTTTCCACCTATAATAAATGCAAGGATCTTTCAATTTCAAAAGTGATTGTGGCTATCTGGAAGAGATTTACCTGGAAGTCGGGAAGATATGTTTATAGTAGGACTTGCGAATCTACATTTCTAGGTGCTAATTTGCCAAAACAAGTTTTTCTCGAAGGGCTATGCGAGCGGCGAGGGTAGATAAAACATGAATCTATAGTTATGAGAGTGGGACTCGAAATGCGCAGACTGTATTTCCTCCTCCAATGCGTGTAGGGATTGTTTCTTATGAAGTGCAAAATGTGACATCACCTAAAATCGCCTGGAATTGAATCAATCGGTGAAACTGTCCTGAAATTCAATATGCATAAGTTTTCGTTCCGGTTTCCACACGTTTGTCACGTTCAGGTCGCACCATTTGAAACAAATTTCCGCACAACACTCCTCCTCTTCATGTCGCTTTATATCATCAAATTTGCGCTTGTGAATTCGTTGGCAGTCAAAAATAACCTTACGGCTGAATATTTCTTACTTTACAACTTGAGCGCAGTAACGTGAGTTGTTGCATAAAACTGTCAACAGTACCTGAAATAGATTAGAAATAGTCACTTATAGTGCAGTGCTAATAAACACACCTATAGCTTCGTCAATCATGTTGTTCCTATTTCCGTTGAGACGGAAGAATATTAAGCATCACTTCAGTGTGATCTTACGCAATCGTATAGAAAACGCAATCGCAGTTTTTTTACATACTTATCACTGTCCACTATAAGAAGGGTATTCCTTCCCTTATCAAACGCTCCAAACTTAACTGCTCAAATATGCGTAAACAAGATAATAGCTAAAGAATGCACGTAGCGTACTGAAACATTTGCTGGAACCTTCCAAACAATTACACACTATGTAAGCCATTATCGCAATCTCCATTAATTACTCTCTTTTCCAACTTTCTATAAATTCTTATGTCACGCTCTCCCCTCTTCCCTCAAGCCCTCCCTCTTTGAGGCTACGTTGAGCGGACCTTTTGAGCCTTCACCCTCAGATTTTCGAGCAATTCATCTAAGGTCATTCAAACCAAGTCATTCGTCCAAAAACTATTTTGCAGAAACCGCGAAGACATGATATAATCGGGAGTTGGAAGAAATGTTGTTAAACTTTAAATTTCCTTGAGCACCTCGCTAATACAGGTCAGTAGAAATAATTTTATTCTGTCGTTCTATAGCTGACTGTTACAAAAGCTCTGAGAGAAGACTTCCTAAGTTGTTTTTTTTTCATTTAATCGACGTAGTACGGAAGTTTCTTCTTAACGATTTTCATTTCATTCAATTATCCGATACAGGTGCATAAACCTCTCAACGATAACATCGTGGAATTTGTTCGCACGTCAAACGAATATCGTCACAGAAATGTATAGTACTGCTGAATGCATACCATGTATTGCAAGCCTCTGATCTCCTACAGACCAAATTCGTACCGCTCAATTAGGGTCTTTGCAAGCCTTAGGTCATAGAATAGAGAGAGAAAGGATTACTGTTCACATGATTAACGAGCATTATGCGACAATATGAGCAAAAATATATCATAATTTAGCAGGTTATGCAGTTGTACATGCCCACACCAATAATGTAATGAATAATTAATTGTTCAAATGACTTCAGCTTGATAACTCTGTGTACACACATAATGACTGTTGATTGATATGCAGTCCATAACCAAGTGATGTGTGATGTATGTATGCTCTCATGCCGCTCTCAGCTTTTTTTTTCACTAACGCCTTCCAAATGCTGATATACGAAGTTCAACAACCATTTTTATTGGGCCCTATCATACTCAAATCAACAGCTGTTAGATCAGCTTCAAAAATAACGTCCCGAGTTCGTAATCTCACTGAACACCTACTGTTGCCTATCAGCAGCATGTGAGAATGGAAACGCTACAGATTGATACCGCTAAATTCTATTAAAAATATACCTTCACACTGATGGTGTGAAATTATATTCTCCTTCACTGAATGAAATCCACTTCATTGCATATGTCAATGTGAGCAATGGTGTTCGAGCAACTCTCAAAATCAAATCGCTGCCTGCTGCACATGTCCTTTGTGGATGCATCAGAGCAGCATAATTTGCTCTTGGAACAAAGTTATGGACAGAGAACAGAGCTATATATATATATATATATATATATATATATATATATATATATATATATATATATATATATATAAGATCAAAGAGGGATAAAAACTTTCAAGATCAAAGAGGGATAAAAACTTCACATGCCACTGATGTCCTCACCTTAGCTCATTCAGCACTCAGACAGTCTCAGAGCAATGTGTGCAGAATAATTTTCTTCTGTGCCTCTTCACCATCTCTCTCTTACTCGTGCAATCTTGTATATATATATATATATATATATATATATATATATATAGAGAGAGAGAGAGAGAGAGAGAGAGAGAGAGAGAAAAAAAGGATATCAGTACTTCCGTTTTTCCTTGTTGCGGAGATAAAGGTTTTCAAAATGGGGAATTTTGGAATTATTTTCTATGCCATTCTCTGCTGACTTTCTTGGATGAGTTTGTTGGACAGCCGGATCGGTGTGGTGTGCGATGGTGAAAAGTGTGCTAAAAATTTTGAGGAAGAAGTCCTATCCTCACAGTTCTGTCACTGTGGACTTTCCCCACAAGTTTGGTGTCTAGTGAGAGTACTGTTCGAGGTGAACCCACTGTACACAATCGCTCGTGTATACATGTGAAAGGAAGAGAGTAAGGAGATGTGACCATCACTATGAAATATGACCATTTCACTATGGAACACAAAGACGGGTGAAAATGACAGGGATTGCGTCGTGGAAATAGCTCAGTGGTTAAAGCAGTCGGTTGATGTTGTGGGGGGGAGAGTCGGGTTCGTTACCTCTGTCGCTTTTGTGTGTATTATGGAGGTTGGTGGGGGTCGAAGCTCCTTTGTGTCATAGTCTGCAGCCAGTTCTACAGAGCTGTGATATCCATAGCAACAACTGTACCTGAACCAAAGCAGGGCATAAAGAGGGCGCAGCCTCTTGTGCAGGGGCACAGGTGGCGGAGCAGCCCCTGACCCTAGCATTCGTACTAAAATAGAATATAGATAGACAGTAGAGGTTCGTATCCTCAGTTCTTCCCATATTCCTCATAGTTTCCCATCCGCCCTTCTTTGCATATGCTGTACATCTTATTTTCTGTCTGTATCTTGGAGTAGTGTTTACGCCTTTATCTATATACCTTGAAGTGTCATTCTCTTATGGGAGTATACAAGAGGGTGTAGATAGCATAGCACGGAGGTGTCGATTATGCATTGGAGGGAGGGTAAGTACAAAGATGAAGAAGGGGACTCGATTTCGTGCGGAGCGTTTGTGGTGTGTGGTAAGGGAGGGGGAGTTGTGCTGACCGTGTGTCTATATGTGTCTGTTGTGTGTGGGGATCGTGTGTGGTCTGTTTCAGTTTGGCATGTGTGTGGGAGAGTGTAGTATGTGTGGTGTATGTGGGGCATCGTGTGTGGTCTATTTCAGGTTGTGTGGCAGAGATTCCGTCTGGCTATGTGTGTGGGAGAGTGTGGTATGTGTGGTGTGTGTGGAGGGGTAGGTTGTGGTACCCGGGCGCGGGGTATGCGTTTGGAGCACTATTTTCGAGGAAGGGCTTCAAGGTTATTTATGAAGTTATAACCTTACCTTAAAAAGTTATAGACTGTCAATAACCAAAAAAAGTTCTGATGGGTATTCTAACGATGGCCTTTTAATGGAATCCCACGCAATGTTAAAGATTTCCTCGTCTATTGTGCTGCATTTTCTCTTCCTTACAAAATATGGCTCCGTTTTGTTGAAAGCGTTTTTGCGCCTTTCGAAAACACTCTATGCACTTCCTTGTCCTTAAATGATCCAACACAAGCTTGAAAAAAATGTACGTAGGCTAACAAATAGATCTTTTATATTATTTCATCGATTCTAGAGTTAAGTAAGAAAAAAAAACAGCATATTTTGATAGCCTTCACGCATGAAACACAACTGGAGGCACGATGGTAAACGTGGGTCGCTTGATCAACCGTCGGAAGGCCTTTAAATATTTATCAGGACCATGCCTGGTATCAATTTGAGGACGAATATGAGTCTGTCTCCTCTGTATGGAGCATTTGTTTTGAATCCTTTGTATACCACTGGTTGAACTTACATCTGATGGAAAACAATATTTGGTTTCTACTTTATGTACATTTATTGCAATAGACATTCAACACAATGAACAGATGAATACATAATGTGGCCAGAATTTTAGAGCGATGGTTAGCGCAATGCAACTATCGGTGATAGAGAAAGTTTAAAATCTCGAGAAAACAAACAGAAATTTACTAATAAACGTGATAATCCTTTAGTAATTTATAACCAATTCTTGGGAAATATTAGCTTTCAATATTTTTGTTTTAGAAGAAGCAAATCCTCTCAGTGTGTTTAAAAGTTTTCGTCCAGTGCCGTTAAATGGAATGTCAACGAACTTCGGAACCTCCCTCGTCTTTCTCCGCTCCTCCTCTATGCCTTACTCCTTCACAAGGGATCATTTATTGAGAGAAACACATATTCCCACGGTGAGGTTTTCAATTAAGACTGCATTGACCACCTTCATTTTTGATTCAAGTAACAACGCTGTACGGAGGCCATAGTCTGAATCTTGCTCTTCAAGGAAATATTCCTAACTTTTCACGCCAAATCAAATTCAACGATATATTCCGTCGCCAATTCCACAAAGTACGCTAAAAGGTATAATCAGGCATTAAAGGAGCGAAGGAGGAGCAGTTCATCCCCCGGGCGGATTTTATTTCGCTCACTTATGTGTCCAAATACAATGACACACGAAAAATAGGGTTTTGATGCATCAGGTATTGATGCCATCGAACGAGCAAATCTAAACCGAAGCAAGAGGCATAATTAACATCAAATCTCTGTCAGTTAGTATTCCTAATGTCGTGAATACTCGTATGATTAATCTGAGCCAGAATTGATGCATGAATGCAAAATTCTCTTATGTTTGCATCAATGCCGAAGTGTGGCAAAAAAAACGTAAGTATATCTTCTCCGTTGCGAGGCCACTTATGTCGATCATCGAAAATTGTAGGTGTGAAAAATTTAATACTTCTTCTTGCCCACATGCGATTAAAAATTCTCGGGAATCAGATGATGAACAGGAATGATGTATCAAGAACAATTTGTGCACATCGTAATGCCGTTTGATGGCATTCGGCCTTATTCCGTTACTGATGACTCGTGGTTTCTTGTCGATGTTCCTTACTAGGACAGCCGTCGGGTCGATCTTCACACTGATTTCTGAAATCATCAGCCTATTTGAAGAATGGAAAATCGCAAAAAAAAAGTCGAAAAATAAACGGCGGCAGCCATTACGATACAAATTTACAGCTGTGAACGTCAATACAATCATTTTCATTGCCAAAATACAGGTAACACATGCAATGATCAATTCGCTTTTTAATCTAGAGGTGTACTCGATCAAATATTTAAAGGCCACATTTTTCTTCCCGAACTTCTTCTTGAATGTGAATCTACCAGCTGTCAAATGCGAACTGCGAGAAATGCATTCAACTTTTTGAAACATTCAAATATCTGTAAGTCGCTCAATGAGTCAATGTGAAATTTGATGTCGTTGGTCACGCCATATCTATAAATTTTCACAGCTGCAGTTCATGTGGTGCATCCATAAACACATGAATACGCAAAGAAATGACGTCAATTAATACGCTCTTGCAGAATAAACTTTCAAAAACGCATAATAACGAATCATTTGTGGTTTTGCACGGACAACCGAATCGATGGAAATACAAAAACTTGTGTACTAATTGCTCATCACTTGCAAAGCTGAGATAGATCAGTTGAGTGGAATGCTAAAAAATTTATGTCATCGTTCCATCCCAATCCCCTTCACTTCCCCTAGCAGTGTAGGGTGATCAATGGTAATCTTTCCATGTTGCTTCAATTATTGCTTGCTGAATCGATAGAATTCAAAAGTGAAAAAAATCTTCATACATTTCGGCCTTGTCAGATGATTTTGAGATTTGAAGAAACGTTTAACTTACTTCTTTCCGCCTTCCATTTGCTCCAAATAAGCTTTCCTTCTCTCTTCCAACTGTTCCAAAAAAGCGTTATGCCTTAACGAGTGAAAACCTTTCGGGTAGCCGCTGAAAATAATAGAATCATCACTAAAAATCACTAATAACATCGCTAAAACATCGAAAAATATCTCGAAAATGGGTTCCTCAACGAGTTAGATTCGATTAACTCTTTCAATAGGATGGTAGTTAATGCTGACCAGAGTTGCAGCACATATATTATGAACACTGCTCTTATTTCTTTGAACATCTGCATGTGACGACGTGGCTAGTAGCGTGAAGGAGGAGTGCACGCCTTCAGATGAATGCCAGCGATGCAGTTTCATTCATTCGTCCCTTGAAGGAATGCTGATCATCCTGAACTTGTGTTCGGGATGAGAAGAAGAAGATAACATTATTTGATTGCTGTGAATGCATTCTTCATTTGTCGAATGCTTTTCAAGATTTGCATTGTTGATTGAAATGAATTAAGTTAGCGACAGAAATTGGAAGAGGTAAAGAAGCAATGTTGAAAATGAGGTTTGCAAATTATTAAGCAAGTATTAGTGAACAACAAGCCAAAGCAACCTCACCTATGGTGTTCCACAATTCTGTGCTCGCATGTATCCAGTTTTCCGCAATGTATGCATGGCGGATAGCGCTGAAATCATACGAATGCAAAAAATAAACGTTTAAATGAATATTTCTATGACCAAAAAATATGGCTTTTCTGGGCATTTTCCTTTCTCTGGAAATTGCACATCTGTGACATGATCCTGCAGAAAATTCGACGGAATGACTATTGCAGTCTATCTCATACTGCCTCAACTACAGTATGCGATAATAGCTTAATCTAAAAAAAAGCTGAGTCGTGTACTCTCGAATAAACCCCCACTCCAAAAGCCATCAAAAAGCTAGAATAGCTGCTGTGAGGAATTCAACTTCTTAGTTCTCTTTCATTTTTCGCTATGTGTTTGCATAAGCGCAAGTTTTTCTCCCTTCCTATGCATAACTCGGCATCCTCATCGTCTGTACAAGACGCATGTTCAACGCTCACTTACTGCAGAATAAAAGAAAACTCGGAAAAGGAGCATACATCTCCTCAGTCAGAACACTGCTCTTGGCGTTTCCATATTTCTATATTTGGCGCATTGTTCCTAAATTAACACTTTTTTCCGTGGTGATTATTTAATTGAATAAGTATTGAAGGTAAACAATTGCTAACAGAACTCATCATCAACGTTTCTACGTAAAATAAGAGCAACACTTTCATTTCCACCTTTCAGCTTCACATTCAATTCAGAGGGGAATCGCTCTAGATAAGCGAAGGAAATACGAGATTGCATTTGGTAGTAAAGGTAAATTAAACGGAATATTTACCATTTCTTTTGGTCTTTCATTCGTTGGGTTCATTGATGATCTGCAATCGAAACTCTCTGCAACTGAAGAAAGGATAAAGTTCGTTGGTGAGCAATACGAATATTCGACGCGGAAATAGTTTCTATCACCAGCACAAATGTCGATAATAAAACAGAAACAAAACTTTAAAGGATAATTCAAGTAGTGAGAAAAATTGCAATGAACGAATTTTGTGTGAGCAAAAATGAGCCTGCGTACGCGAATGCTTTTGAAACGTTGAGCCATTTCGTAGACAAATAATCCACATTTAGGGCACATCATTAGAAAAGTATCGTCACCGTCACCGACGAATCGCTTAATACTCTCTAGGTGAATATGTTTAATTGAGCAGCCATCTACAACACTTTCGTAGTATACTGAAGGACGTTGTGAACGAACTTCAGATGCATATAAATCGCCACACAGGAAATACGCTCCACAAAAGCGCATCGACACCCGAGGCATAGCTCTATCATATAGTGGGATCCTGTAGAATTCGACTAGTTTTCCATTCTTCCTAGCAGGTAACTTCTGGATCGTATTGCTGCGCATATAAAGCAACTGTAAAATTCGGTGGCTTTTTTTCATCTATTCCTTATTATTATGGTGAACCTATTTATTCGATCAACAAGCTAACGAACTGCATAACGTTCATGAGCACCACATGCAGTGAAGAACTGAGCCTGCGTCGTTTTATGTATACTTTCGAAATCAACATACCCGCGTGACTATATTCATGAATAAAAACAAAGAAACACCGTTACGAAAAATCTTTTAATAAAATTCTATTCAGCAATGATTTTGCTATGCGCGCAAAACTTCTCTGCATATTTCAATTTCGATGCTCTTATTTCTACAAGATATGATATTTTCCTAAGAATTTCCTAAATTGTACGACTGTAGATAAAAATTTGCCATTGAATCGTGTTGCTGCTGTCGATAGAATGAGGAAGAAATTGTTAAAAGGTTTTTCAGCAAGGTTTAGTAAGAAACAGAAAATATTACATAATGGGTAAAATTTTTGATTGCGATAGTCACCTTATTAAAAAAATGTCGCATAGGCTTGCGAATATTAAAATAGTACTGTGTTCAAAGATTCTGTGGTGATGAAAAACGGGTGTCGAATCGATGTTCTCGGAGCATTTTTCTTTAGCAGTGTCTAGAAGCTCTCAGATGCTAGCATGGAACATTAATCTAAAAGAATAGCATCGCCCAACAGTTTGCTGTTGAAGTTCGTTCACCAAATTAAATCAACATTCTAATGCTTAACCCTGCTGATTATTGTACGCACTGAATTTGCGAGTTAGGATGGGGACAACAGAAACCTGAACAAATGCAGATAACCAACGTTTTTACTGAATAAATTATATTCGTGCGAAAAGGCATGCTCGCACCCGGCTGGCAAAAGCGAGTGATAAATCTTTGTACGACAAGCGAAGAGCGAACGCTCTCCCACCCACCTATAAAGTACTTTTTTGCATAACTCGGTAAATTAGGAATAATTCTAGTCTAATCAGGGATATACTGCTCATTATAAAAAAGCATTTATGAATAACACTATAGCAATCACGTCTCAACAAACCTATAAAATTAGCGACTTCGCTTGCCGTATTGCACGTTCGCAAACAACGGCCGATAAAAGGCATCGTAGGCAAGGCATGTTGTGACTGTGGTAAACATATGGAAGCACGAAACCAAACACACAATATGGAATCTCTCTTCGCTATCTGAACCGTCGAAAATGCCGCGTCATGGTTTCGACCTTAGCGATCACCACTCTGTAAACACTGTGATCGTAGGCCTGATGAAATTGCCATTGACAAACCACACAAGAAGAAAAACTGCAATGACGATAGTGGAATCGAAATCGATGAGTCAATGAGAAATAATTGATGAACTCTATGGAAAAATGAAGATCATTTATAAACCGCCTTTTGCATTTATATTGACGAATTTCTGCACTTCCCGCGCATAGTTAAATCGCGAAAGATAATGCTGGGGTTGCTTCGAATTGCTTTTAGCAATCTCCGCAAGGCATTAATCTACTCAAACAAATGATTTTAGTGCAACAAATTGCTGCCAGAATCGCCGCAGTACGAGATTAATTCATGACCCCCTCCTTCCTATTGCCTTCCCCATTCGTTGTTTGTGCGAAACACTGAGTGATAAACGTAGTATACTTTCTATGTTTCGGTATAGTACGCGCTCTATTGGAGCACTCAGTTCTCTTGTCGTTTCCATTGCATATATCTTTCGTACATTTCGTCAAATGATAGAAAATGCCTGCCTCTTGATCCAGCAATGTTAGGACTGCAAATGTTAGGTATGTTTATATGTTAGAGATACTCACGAGCATTACGGAGTATTATCGCTCGCAGTGTTTTGCCCATTTCTGGACACTATTTCCTCACCTGTTTAGTGGATTCGTTCAACTATCCTCATATCTTTTCAAATCTCTATTTCTCTATAATTTTGCCGAATTTTTCTGAAATGCTACACAATATTGATCACATTTTCATAAGTGTTGTGCGTTGCAAGTTAAACATTTTTATTCATTGTTCAATGAGAATATAAGCCATCTAAATGAAAACGGAAATTGAGGTTTTAATCTTTGCGTTGTTTATGAGCGCAATTGACGTTCGCGATACATTATGAATTCACTGCATTTCGGGCATTTCGTAAGTCGTGGTGCACAATTTGTACACGAATTGCGATGACGACACGGATTGAATCTCATTGTTGCCTGAAATTGTCTATTGCAAAGTTGACCATTGAATATTCCTATGTGTAAAAAAAAAAAAAGAAATATTTGATTGCAAAAGTTTTTTTTTCATTGCTTACCATATATAACTCTCACATCATGGAAGGCAGGCAGATGGAGAAGCTATAAAAAAACTAAAATAAAAAGCCTTCAATCCTGTATTCTGTATATCCTACCCTAGAAAATCTCATAATCGCTGTAGAGGTGTTCTAAAAAAAAGTTGATGCGATATGCGCTTTAAAACTTGCTCTTTGCTTTTATGAACTTTTATAGATTTCCGTCCGAAAAGAGTTTCACGCCAATTACATATCTGAGCGTATGCAGGTATGAGTTTATTTGTTTCTCTAGTGAATTAACGTAAAAAAATACGAAAGTTAAAGCAGCTGAAATAGGCTGAAATAGTTAAACATAGTATACGCTAATTGATAGCCCTTGATGGTAACATTGAAATTATCCGTCAACACAAAATCAATTGTAATCACTAGAGAGTAGCTAAAAACTTGCAGCAGGTCAAAGTTTGAGCTTTAGTTGGCTAGAAAAAGTAACCCGAATTAATGGGCTCATTCACCATTGAAAAATCGGATTATGCATTGTTCTAATTCTTTTATGTATTTTCTTTTAAAGCTGTAATACTTCACATGCAAATTGTACTGGCTTCGTCAATGTGAGCATATATGAGTAACAAGTCTTTCATAAAATCGTGTAACACTGCTGAGGTGACGATTCTGTCCAGTAAGTAGGAGTGTTTACGCATACAAAATATTCGATCATAGATAGGACATTCCCTCCTCTCCTTTCCTTCCTCTCTCCCCTACGTTAAAAGGCACTTATTATCTTAGCAGCTGCGGAACTGCTGACTTTTCAATATAAGGTGATAAGAAATGTAAACCTTTTCTTTTCCACAGATAACGCATATATCTTCTTCGTCCAGCATCTGCAAATTAAATATTTCTTACTTATTCGAAAATATCTATCTACAATTTATCAGTTTCCAACACTTCGGCGACCTCGAATACGTTGTAAAATAGCAAGACTATCATTTACCAAAGACTATCACTTCGGAGATCATTTAAGGTACTTTGTTGGGGATTCATGATGACAAATAATTAAAAAAACAAAGCAAACTATAAGCCTTTTTTGGTGCTTTGAAGACGCAAGTAATTGTTTCTATCCTTTGAGATCTCTTTAAACGTGTCATGAAGTTTGAATAAGCGTTGCAATTATATGGAAAAAAATGTTTCAGATGTCTTTTACAATACTATAAAGCGTATACGACCTAGTATTCACTGGAAGAGGGGCAAAGATAGGTGTTGTTACGTGTAACTTATCCAATTGCTAACCGAAAGTATTCTCTATATTGTCCGGTCAAACTCTATTCTATGAGGTGGTTTTTTCTGAACTTTATTGATTTCTTGAAGTCGGAAAGGACACCTTATATTCATGACGATGTCCTCCACTTTGACCACTATGATGATGGTGATGATGGTGATGGTGATGGGTGCGATGAGTTCGCCCTTCTTTCTCTTCAGAAGTGTCTTTTCTTTCGGTCTTCGATGGTTCTCTAGAATAAAAGAACGGGAACCATTATATGAGCTACTTAAAAATGCGTCCAAATGCTAGATCAAAGAGTGATCACATTATGAGTGACAAAAATTTTCGCAAGAATATTTCCTGGAGTTTTTCATCAGTTTTCTTGTCCGACTTTGTAAGCGTTGAACGACTTAAAATTAAAGTGCTGACTTTCAACGTTGAAAGTTCTTATCTTTACAGTGGATGAAGTTGGAACGATAAGAGAGCTGACTTTTTGAAGATTTTCCCAACATAGAAATTATATGTAAGGACGATTACGACGCTACTTCGTACACTCGAAACACTACTTTAACAATTTCAATCAAGCATTTTTCAACTCGGGTCATAATATTTGAAATCAATCCTCCAAAACTGCGGATGTGGTCTCTGAAATGATTTCCGTTTGTTTCGTTACCGAATCTTAAAAGAGATGAAAATTCTTGAGCATTTCAAAATCTTGAGTATGTAAATAAGGTGCTCATAGGCGTTCAACCGTTCGTATAATATTATCGTCTTGCTAAAACCCCATATGACTGATGGATTTTCGTGTTTATTCAAAAAAAGGACTGAATTATTATAAGCTTAGGCTTCATTTCGATTAGAATAGAACATTTCATTCATATGACGTTAGAAATTCAAGAAAGATAATGCTGTCTAAAATTTTGCTGTTAAAAGGCTGATTGCTGCATTGCATTGAAAAAACCATCTTTTAGTTCAGGGAAACATTATTAAAGGACGGAACATTCTACTTACTTCTCTTTTGTTTCCTTAAATATATCCATCGCAGGTGAACAACCACAACTTCTGCCGCACTCTCGACATGCTCCCTTCGAACCCTTAATACACGTGTATTTCATACTTCTCGGTTCTCTAAGCGTTATTTGCAGATTTGAAGCGTACCCTAATCCATGTTGCTCTTCTCGAACTTTATTTTTTTTTTCGAAGCTCGCCTTATGGAACTGTGCCCGAACCATGAATAAATTCTTCTGCAGTCGTTTTTGTGCCTCATGTTTCTAACAATTGAAATATTCAGATGATGAGAATCGATCATGTATTGTCACCGTGAGTCCTATCAATGAAGCCCTTCTGAATTCGATTAGACTGGAAGCTTAGAATGAACGTGCAGTTAAGCGCAGCAGGACGTTTCACTGCACTCCGAAATTGCAGAAACTAAAATTTGATGCCTGAAACTATCGACAACAACAAAGCTACCTTGCGTTTTACATCTTATATCTTCGAAAGTTGTTTTCGAATAAGAAAATTGCTTTTTTTGAACTGGAATCCGTCTCAGCAGTAAAATAATGGGAAATTTTGAACACTTATTGAATGTTGTCTTGGAAAGATCGAAATTATAATGAATAAGGATTCAGTTATTGTTCACCTCAGTCGACATGACGTGGAATAAAACAAGTGACCGCCAACCTAAAACAGATTTTCAATTGGTTTTGCCTAAAATCTTGCGATTTACATTTGCAGAATGCGGCGATAGGAGTAACTGTCCTGATTCACTATAGTCACCGTGAAAATCCTAATTCATCATGATTCACACGAGGATAAATGAACGTTAACGAGAACAAGCTATCCTTGTCTATGAGCACGTTGGATAGGCTGGCGAGCCGTAGATAAAAAACATGTATGATCATTCATTCCACAATAAAGAAGCGACTCCTGCGAGAATCATTATTCGAAATTTCGCAAAGTTGCAAATAAAAATCACATTTGTCATCGGCATGAAAAAATATGGTCAATAGAAGGATGCAAATATAACAAAGAAAGATAATAAAGGCATGACGTTGGCATTCAGTATATATTCCTGAGGTATTCCTCACACGATACACCTTGAAATCTTTTCCTTGAAGCATATGGGCTACTGATCGTGCAGCAATTGCAGATCGCTAAATTAATGGGCCACTTTTAGATATACGACAAATCTCTTACAATAAATGAACCCTGATGAAACTTGAAGTGATGAATCCGCTAACATACAGATATTATAAAGTAGCAATCCGAGCTACGGACGTACTCTTTAAGATTCAATGGTTCAAACGATGAAAAGATGAGAAACAATAGAGAAATAATAAAGTGGGAGTATGAGTTTATCTTTCAGCGTGAAAGGACGTTTTTTTTCGAAGCAGCTATCAGTGATAAGGTGGCAACGCTTCAGGTGAAAGCAAAACGTTTGAAGTGAAAACGTCGAACTAGACAGCAAGTTTTTTTTTATTATTGCCACTTCCATACGAATAGTTAGATGTCGGTGGCAACTTATTTGTTCATCTCCCCCACTTCTTCTCTCGTCATTCCATTAAAATGCTTGTTGAGGTGAAACAGATGTGCCTGCAATTATTCATTCACGACACATTATCGTTTGCAATTGAAGAGAATCCAACGAAATTTGGGCTTGTGACATTCCGATGACATATGTGAGCTAACAGTGACAGAGATTCTAATAGTCAGCATGCATTCCGCATCTTCTGGAGCTAATCGGTTCACCAATGAATCATGCCTTGACTGACACCGGGATGCAGTTCAAATATTTTCGCGATATTCGAAAAGAAGACTGCACGGAATACTGTAGCGTATTAGCACTTCAGAGATGAATTTTCAGGGACAACGTTCTTCAGTACGGAAAATCTTAAGGGTGGCACCGGTAGACTAGGTAGCAAGCTAATGGGAAACTCTCAGAAGCAACAAAACAAAATTTACATTCGTTGCTTAAAGACAGCGTCAGTGGAGGTCACTTGAGATAACTTTGCGACATTTTTATTCCTTCCAATCTCAAGCAGAGCACTTACAAGAAAGTTCTGCAATATCCGAAATGAAAAGGTAACTACTGCTCATACTTCAGGTGATATTACTTTTCACTTTTCACACAATACAGACTAAACAGAAGATTAGTGCTTCATTCAGTGCTCAAGGTTTCTTCACTCAATGAAATATTCAAATGTATTAGTTCATCTGGATGCTCTCTGAGTGTTGCAATACTTCATTGTTTCTTGTTGCGCTATGACTAAGCCATCAATTTTAGAATTCCTGATTCATGGTCAAGACATACTTGGTACTCATCAAGAAAGTTCCCGTAGAAAAGTGCTAGCTGACTTATGTTGATTACCTTTCGAAAATTCCACAACTGACAGCAATCGTTTCGCACACGGCAATATGGCATTCAAGCATCATAATAATACGACGAAGATTTGCATGCGTCGAATAGTTTCGAGCGTATATTTGTCATAACGCACACGATAATCCTATTTTGTTATGAAGCTCTTTAGCATCGCCATCGTTTTCGTTATTTTTCAATAATTTTCGACTATCTACATAGTGAGATTGCAGTTACCAAGCTACGTCACAACGGTAAATGATGGATTGATGATTCGACAACTCGTTTCAACACGTAGCTTTCGAGTAAATGTGATCGTTGCCTCTCTCACTTTTCATCGCGTTATCGCATATTTTCGAACCTATGCTGTTGATTACTATTCTGCAACATACATGCCTTATTATATTCATTCCTTTTTTCATTCACGAATAAATCTTTCCCAATAACAATCTTATCATTTGAGCACACTCAAATCTGTGCATTTCTATAAACGCCTCCTTTTTTGCTAATCTTCCTGCGGATGAATTTCGTGATGCTATTTGAGGTTGTGCAAGAAATGCATGTTGCTCTGTCACCATGTGGTCGACACGTTAGTTATAATGCATGCTTATTCAAAAATTTTAATAGATCAAACTCCATATAGCCTCTTTTTCCATAGTGCCAACTATGAAAAATTGCTTATTTAAATGAACATTTGCATTGGAACACCGAAAGAAAGCGTTCAAACTGAGATTAATTATGCAGCTCTTTAGAAACTTTCAGTTTTAGATGCGATAGAAATTTTCGCACGAGAAAATCATTGGGAAAATCAAGATTAAGGTTTTAAATGGTGAAATTTCGATAGTGTCAACGTCCTTCGTTAGTTTTCTCAAAGAAATATTGTCCGCGCATTGCTGTTTTGATTTACTCAGCGATGTGAACTACGAGACGCTGCGTGTGTTGAAAGCATTCCTGGATTAAGTATAGATTAGCCGCCACTGCATGATCCAACCAAAGAATTCCATAAGCAGCAAAATAATATTCACACGATCAATGGATTCTATGTTAGTCATCGTCATAAGTACTTCGGAAGACTTTATGAGCTGCTATCATCAAGAATTGGTGACTTAGTTATTGTTCATAGCACACCGCAGGTTTAGACTCTGCAATTTACCTGGGCCGTATTGCATCGCAAGGATATCTCGGCAATGTTCTTTAAGATCACTAGTTAAATCTCACACGCTTTCGTAGTAGAACGATCGTTTTTTGCACTTTTAGGATTTCTAATCAAAATTCCTATTGTAATTCGACATTTCGGATGCAGTTATTAAAGATCGTCGCGCATGTCACTTGGTGCCCCGCTATGTTATTGCATCATAAAATATTGCTCGTCAATTGGTTTTTCAAGAACAACCATAGCCGTTTACACTAGAAGTTGACGCATCTATCGCCTTCCTATTCGTCCAAAAAATTGCATAAATATTTCAATAGTTTTATGTTTTTTTGGTCCTGAAATATCCGTGTCTGCTTTTGCATCCATGAAATTCGCTGCTTTACGTGATACTTTGCGCAAATATCCGTACAACTCACTGCTTCAACTATGCTTTCGCAAAGGCCGATCTGTACTTATTCTTTTACACTAACATCTTTCCGGAATTCAAAAAACTTTCTTTTTCATGCATTTCCCCGAACTGTCTCATTTGATACAAAATTTGACACACTTCCTGGCCTATCTTTTGCTTTTCTGCTACCCTATCCAGTAATTGCAACTCGACAATCACCGAGTCTACATATGTATCATTTGGCGCCGGTAAAGCCCATTATAGATCTACATTCCATGTCATTTCTTCCTTGCTCTTTTAGTTTCGTATGTATTTTCAAACATTTAATTGTGCTAAAATTTTTTATAATTTTGCACTCGTTTGATTAACATTTCACATTGACCAATTTAAATAAGTACAAATTTTTGACAAATGATTTATGCGCTCGGTCACATTAATCAGAATATGCATACAACATTTTGCATAGTTATTTTTTCGTCCATTTTATGAAATTGATGGATAAGATGAGAGCGATACAAAAGCGTATGCTTTGCTAAGTAACTGTACTGTTTCAATCATTTGTTTTAACTTATATATACGCGAATTTTTCTTCTCAAATGCCTTCGCTCATATTTTCACATGTTTAGGTTAAAATAATTTTCTAAGTGATACGATATGCTATCTATATAATGTCAGTATTTGCCTGCGGTTCTTACAATAATTTCGTGTATTGTCAGTCGTTTGCATTTTTTATTTGTCACTTTGCGAAAACTTTAGAAATCTTCCTACAGGACATAGGAAATTGCCCAAAACGCAAAAGAAGGAGTTTATGGGAGCTTTCCGTTCGAAGCTCACTATCTCACGCGAGCAACCGGACGGTTCAGTCGGGCAAGAGATGGCAGTATCTACTATGAATACCGCTGATTTGCGCATAAGGTATGTGCTTGAATTGGGAATTTCTAAAGGCCTTTGTGAGGAATGCAATTGAAAAAGAAGACTGGCGGATAGTAGAGAACAGTTGCCCACAACAACAAGCATAAAAATGCAGTTCTTTACCTGCGCAAATTGCCTCGTTATATCAACATTGTGGAATAATGTTGCAACCAGATTCACTGCTAGTGAGAAAAAGTTCAACTGTTAAAGCTCCCAGATGAATATTTGTTAATACTTGCAAATTTAAGAGCAATGCAAATATATTCCTTTTAGGGACTAGACTGGTTGAACATGGAAGCTAAGCAACAACTGAATGAGCGAAGGATCATACGAACATCAGTTAAACTTCGAAATGAGCATATATATGGCGGGGGAAATTATCGGCAATTATCATGGGAATTGTTACCTTTAAGGTCAAGAAAGTGAACTTCGAAATTACTGATGGCATGATTTGAATTCAATGCGCATCATTTGAATTACCCTGAAGGTGTTGCGATCTGTCATATTGTATTCCATTGCTTTCAGTTTCTTTTATTGATACGCAATTCTATTGAACGTAGTTTTGCAACTCACTAGTGCAGATTCATTTCATGCATCAAAAACAGAGCGCATTTTTCGAGCATTCTGATTTGCCTTGGGGCGGCAATATGATCGCCGTACAAAAGCAACAACGCACATAGAGGGCTGAATATGTGAGGCTCTTTCACAGCATAGGGAAACTCTATGCTCTCCATAATTCATCGATCGCAGTCCTATGCGCTCATTGAATCACTGAATATATGCATATGCATTATAGACATGGCTTTTGAGCGTGCAAACATAAACGTTTAAAATAACGAGAAAGTCGAACGAAAATGAGAGAAGGTAAGATTATTGCGACAGAGGAGGCAAATGGCAAACAGAAACAGGTGCAATTTCGTGGATCACACAGGAGTGTATGTGTAAGAGTAGCAAATTTGATATCTATATCATCTGCTACGCAGCAGAAAAATAATATCTTCGTGTCTGAATACTGTATAAACGTCGTCGCAAACAATTTCATTTGGAAATTTTGCATCATTTTTGTCGCTCATCAATTACAATCGGGTATTTTATTCCTTTGCTTATTTTCCGATCACATCATGGCAAATATGCCTTGAAATTCATTCATTGTTATTGGGAAGATGAATGGAAAGGACGAGACGGGCACTCCTGAGAGGATGAACCTGAACAAAAGCGTTTTGCAGCTGATGAGCTGAACCTTTTGAGCAACGAATGCGTATCGATATTCCGCCAATTGTCTTCTTGTGATTGCACATTCTGCAAAACGAAATCCTCTATAGCCTTCTGATCGAAATTTTAAGGCTATCGTTCCTTTATGGGGTAACGAAAGTCGGCTACATTATTAAGAGTAGATTTTTGCTGTGACCTTAATATAATTGATGCTGTTCCCATACTAGTCAAAGTTCTTCATGGGCATATATGCATTAACATTTCATAGTTCAAGTGTTGCTCTAAGTGCGCACTTTTTCAATGTACTAGTGAGCCATCAGTGCGATTGATAGCCTTCGGGAATAACATAAGTATAATCTTCGGGAATAACATAAGATTGGTTAAAATCGCCCTAAACACTCCGAGCTCTCAACGATCCGTTTTCCGTGATAAACATCAAGGGGAGCTGCATCGAAAAAAATAAATAGTAGCATCTTTGAACTTGCTCTTTATAGAATCGTCGGCATCGGCAAATTCTGCGCCTCATCTTCCTCCATCACTAAAGCGATGATTTCTTACGCTTCTTCTTTCTCTCATGAAGCAGATATCAGTAAAAAATAAAACAGATTTACTCACCCCTTTCCTCACAAAACAAAACCATGTTTGAAGGTCTATGCTTTTTGTGCGCTGAGTATGATTCATGCACCAATATCAATCAATACCTGTCATCATGAATTAAATCCGTTTTATCGGCGAATTAACAACACCTATAAGCTTACGGATTTTTGCACTTTTGTGAAATCTGTAATCAGTTTTTGTCGGTTGTAAATTCGAATTGCTGTCCTCAGTGACAATCCTTTGAAGTGATTGGGCATAGCTGGTGGCTAGATGCGTCCGAACGAATTGGATGATAGTGGTTTACCTTCATCATTTACCAACCTCTGTCTTGGTCGTTCTGTAGCTACATGTTTGTTGTATGACTGCTTGTGTTATCTACGTGTACCTTCAGCGTTCCAATTTTTTTGCGCAGTGGAGTAGGATTGCACGAGGCTCCTGCACTGGTTTAAAGATTTTTCGGTTACTATACCCCGCAGAGTTCTGTTTTACTTCTGGAACTTTGAAGTCACATCATACACGAAAAGAAAACATCTTGAGACGAGAGCAGCACGGTGGCACTTATTAGGTTTCACAAATCCTTTGTACCCCTTATTGGTGGAAATTGAAATTTTTATTCATAATCGGAAAATAGCTTCTCAATCTGAAAGTTAGCGGACTGTTGTTTTTTGTTTTGAGTTTGCTTTGCATAACGTAAAAGTTTTTTGTCGAAAACAAAGTATTGAACGTTTTAAATATGAAAATTGGGAAACCGCGATGAGCAAAAGTTTGACAAAGAATTTCAAGAATTTCAAAGTCCAATGACACGAGGAAGTGGAGGAAAGTGCGCGATGAACGTAAACAGCATCCTGATAATAAAGGTGCTAAAGGTGTCACTTTAGGTGTCCATTTCACATTAAGCGTCACTAACTGCTGAATAGGAACCTCAAGCAACCATGAGTTGCAACTCTCCGATGAATCTTCAGAATGCTGTTAAATGAGAGTGCGTTGCTTGTTGGCAAATGTTTCCTTCTTCAAATATGATAAAGCAAATCGACTTGCACAAGTACGATATTAGTGTCCATTTAAATGGCGGAGTGGCTAAGTGTAGTGAACATGTTGGTGTCTTTCTCCAAGGCGTATATGATTTGTTGCTTCTTTTTCTTGCTCCAGCCATATGCGCATACCCGCAACGCATGCTTGTAGCTTGCTATGGCACGCGAATTCTGTGTTTATGTGATAAAAAAAAGTTTCACTGATTTTTGATCAATTTAGTGCAAAACTTTCACAACGTATACGCTCTCCTAGATGCTGCATTGTGCTGTCATAAACTTGCCCAATTTCTCTGTTCGTTAATGATAATGTAACAGATCGTTTCACAATAGTTCAGCGATTTTACATGAAAGCAATTTGCGCGGCTCTTTTGGACTCCTTTTTATGCGAAAGTGGTAGCGATCTACTGCGCACGCCAAATTAGGAATCAGAACTTAGTATAGTTGCGCTGAACCATTACACCCATATGATCAGAGCATGCTACTGAGAGCTGTTTTGTTTTTTGCAAATTTCGCAGTGATCGACAAGTATGAATTTGACATTAAAGCTACAGCGAGGAAAATAACAGTCGAGGCGACTAACTTCACTGAAGACGCTTGATATTCAAAGATTCGTCCCGTTTTGCTTTCAATATGTTATACAACTCGGTTCTTGGGTAGCACATTACATACGATCTGCATTTATGCTCATTTATGTGTTGTACATTATGCGTGTATATGTGCCTACCGTCAGCTGAATTCCTCGTATGGTAATTTCACTAGCGAAATCTAGTCGATATGATGCACATCGTAAGAAGACCATATACAATCACTTTCAGATTTTAATTGAAATCGATTATTGTAATATCTTCGGTTAAAGTATAGTCAAACTATTGGATTAGTTTTATTATTTGCTGAAAATTAGGTGATACCCTTTGGTTTCAAACGTGGATCTCAAAACTGTTTATCATATCACTTCCTCCTCCAAGCTCCCATATCTTTTATAAACTTTTGCAGGGCAGCATTATGGCCGCCATATTTATGCATATTGCTTGCCTAATCGAATTTTCCACATCTGAATCCGCCATAGCGCCATTTTCCATATTTTTTCTGAAAGAGCGAGAAAACACCAGAGATATGGTCTTCTGTAGAGAAAGAGACATATTAACGGAAAAATTCATCGTTCCTCGTAAACCTCACACATCTAATCAGAAATTTCCACATGGAAATTTATCCGTTGATTTACGTCGAATAATGATGAGGTGGCGATCAATAAATTGCAATAATTGCAATCGCTTCAAAAATTTTCTCTTTGCATTGCTTGTTATCCGTGATTCGATCCATTCGGAAAAAAAAAATTCGCAAATATGCGTAATAAGCAGACACTAAAACCCGACGGTGTTAGTGTGTTTTTTTTCCAAAATTTAGAAATAGTGTATTCAATAATATGTCACACTCAATCCGATAAAGCTTTACAAATTCATTTTCCGCCACTCATCGATCGAACCCGCACTCTATTCACTCTATTCAGAACTCTATTTTTCCAGAAACGAATCAGAATTCACTTAGGCAAATATTGTCTTTTCCAAATCGTTTCATTAATGTTTCTCCGCTCATCTCATTGCGATGAAGCCGATGAATCTCAATCTTTTTCGTTTCTAGATTCGTTGAGAATCTGTCCAGTCAACAACTATCCCAGGTTTATTATTCGTCGAGCAGTAATTGCAAAGGGCGAAATTTCCCATTATTTCTCGTTGGTTTGCCGCCTAATGGTGACATTACAAATGACGCTGAGTCATACATCAATTCTTTCCTCATAATTTGAATTGATTTTGGAGGCATTCTCTGGTTTTGTTAGCCGCCTGGATTATTCATGCGTTTCATTTTCGATCGCTTCAAAGAGTTGTTTTATGTGAAGATCGATAATTGCGCTTTACAGCGATAAAGGACACGAGTCCAGCAAATCGGCGATGGTAGCACATCACGACGGTGACGACGCCGCTCATAGAAGCGCTGCTGGAACACCACTGGACAAAACCAAGAAGACTGCATCACACTCGACACTTGATTCAAAAGTGCAACGTTTTGTACTTGACAGCATAACAGTAAATGATAGGAGTTCTTTCTCTTCGAATAACGAATGCAACTTAATAGAAGTGAAATTTTGAGTCGAACGATTCTTCCGCACTCAATATGAGCTGATTTCCTCAACGTTGATTGTATCCGAAGCCAACATTGCTTTAGTTGTTAACTTAGAGTAACTATATCACTTTTTGCGACCTCTTTTTGTTTTTTCTCTTTCTTGTTAATGCCACAGAAGCGGCAATACTTTTCAGATTTCATTTTTGCATTCTGATGTCATTTTAGTATTTTATTTTGGCGTTGTTGGTCAGTTATTCACCTCAAATTTGTGGTTTTCCGAATGACTGCATTTAGAATTGGGAAGAATATGAAAACAAACTGCAACAATGACTAGCAAAACAAAATGACAATCAATGATCGTTGAAAACATGTAAAAACCATTAATTTTCAGCCGTTATTCTCTTACTTCTACACTATCACAATTGCTCTCTACATGGCGTATTTCTCTAACGATGAGTAAATATTTTAAGTGATTGATTATTTTATATGCGCTTATTTCAGAGTATTTTCGATGATTATCCAATATACAACCCGATCGAGGATTTCAAATTCGATAGTGGAAAGTCATTTCAACGAGGCTGTTTTCCGATTGACTCGGTTCGTGATTAGCAATTCGTACTGACAGATCACCTTTGTTTTGTTGAATTAATTATCGTTCTCTTCATTATTCTTTGCTCGAATCTTTCTGACTTATTGCATTTCCTCATTTTTATTTGAGGTGGTTCAGTTGTAACCTTCTCTCAAGTATTCTCTCGTTTAGATTAATGAGCGGGGACACATACGCAGTCATTTTTGACCAAGTAATCCCACATGTGATCCAATAATCCCATTGGTCTGATAATTGCTCATAATTTCGCAATGCCTCTCATATAGTTAAGGTGCATGTTCAAAAAATGAATCCGACTTCGGCTAAACACACTGCTAGTTGCGCTATACACAGACTAATCTCGAAAAAATGGGATGAATTTAGCTATGAAGTTTCACATGTGAAGTTTTACATGTCTTCATGTTGGAAACTTTTTTTCGAATTTAGATTATTCACTCTCAATTCACTTTGCTTCATTTCTATTATAGTTTTGGTTTTATACGTGTGATTTCGTTTCTGTTGCAGTTTACCGAGTAAACCCGCATTTTCCTTGCAAATTCGTCCTTTTTATTTATTTATTTATTTATTTGTTTATTTATTTATTTATTTATTTATGTATTTATTTATTTATTTACACATTTATTTACTTTACCACTCGCTCTGTGCATTCAGCAAAGCTGCCGCACGCCGATTACCGGTCACCACTTCTCTTCATCCAAGGTGCTCGTATAAACCAGTAGTATACCTGACGAAAAATGTCTTCCGGGAGCTTGTCGAATTCATGACCTCATTTTTAAGGCTTCGAACAAACTTAGTGACAGATCGCTAGCAAGATTCTATTTCCTTCATCGCTGCTTATTTTGACTATTGCGCTATGCTTATGCCGAGTCGTGCATAATATATGTTTATGAGCTAAGAATTTAAAATGATAACAAATATATCGGCTATTTATGAATGAGCGCTGATAGGCTTGCTTGCCGGTTTTTTCTATTTATTCAATGATATCCCTAATACATATTTGGACCAAAAAATATTCATCGCAATGTCAACAGATAGAAGAACTGATTTTCGTATTTCATTCTAACATCGATTGGCAGAGATTATCCATAACAGTTCTTTTTTAGTCTAAAGTCAACATTGGAATAGCTGGTCGAAGCTGTTCGGGCAAATCGGCTCTCATCAACGCATTTCGAGGACTTTCATATGGAGACCAGTATGCGGCCGGTAGATATCCGTGTGAAAAAATGGAGGCTTTCACATTTGTTGAGGAGGAGCTGCGTCAAACGATCCTATGGGAGATTCCATATCCGCGAACATTCACCAACGTCGCCGATATCTATGACAGAAGTATGGGATTCGACCGATACTATGAGTGAGTTTTGACAACTGGACTCAAGATTTTAGCAGCAACGATCCGCAGTTTCTTAAAAAGGGCCCACACGAAATATTTAATCAAAAATTTCAGGATTTCTGCTTCCAATAATGCAAACGCCAGGAAAAAAGCACGAAAGTAAGTCATGATGGGCTTGAAAGAGGCTTATGTGATTTGTGCTTTTCACTGCTGTCCCGACCTGCTGTATTACCCACCAGAAAGACACAGCAAACCCTTGTCTTGCTTAATCAATTGCGTCGCGAATTCACAGCCAAGTAATTTGCTGTGTATGAGGTTTTTCAAGTTTGTACTTGAAAAGCATATCAATGGCAGCGTATGGGTGTGCTTCGAGTATTTCTGTCAGTGTATGCGCACTGATTTCAGTTTGGAATTTAGTGAAACAAGAATTGCCAGGAATTTGACGGTTATTCTTTACATCATAGGGCGGCAGCCATGCACTAGGCTTTAAGCTTTCCACCAACTGCAAATGCACTAATTTACTCAGAAAATTTCAAGTTGAGCACAAATTTTGCAACCGTTCTAGTCTTGGCATGCATGGAGAAGCCGATATTAATGCAGAAGATTGTATCGCACACTAGCTGTTGCAGGAATATGATTATGCTATTATTAATATTATATACACCAACTTAATTCAGATGTATATTTCGTTGGTTGTTGAGTATGTGAGACCGGTTAGGCTGGAGAAGAAGATAGCAATTGAAAACTTTATTCTGATCCCCATGGCCCGGTCTTCGGCTCTTTTTTGGCCACAATTGTTTCAGAAACGAGGAGTTCTGTTTTCGGTGATGAGCATACAAAGGCACTCATGACCAGATCTAAGATGTTTGTCAGCAAAATATGGCAGCATATTTTTCTTTCTTTATTAGGATAGGTCTTGGGTTGGATTGGAACAAGCAACACAGGGAATGATAAGTCCCGTCTTAAAAGACATAGTCGAATCCTTTGATGAGGAAATGTTCTGCAATGACGCATTCTTTCAGCACACACAAGCTGCATCTTTTCGAGCTGATCTTTGTGCTAATTGCTGACGGTAATCTACATGATGACGATATTGCTTTCTCGAAGGTCGTACATAGTCGAAGAACTCCACTTGTATTGTTGAGTACGAAAACGGACGATGATCTCGATGCCGAATCGCGAGAAACTCATCACGAAATCAATGATCGCCTCAAGGAAATTTACATTGAGCGAGGTTTGTTGAATGCGCTTCGCGAGCGCAGTTCTCAATACTTTGTTCCGACAGCAAATGTAATTTATTTATTTACATCAAAAGAAAGAGAAAAGAACCATATCTTCCCTATCGCCCGCTATAATGTTTGAATTTTCGCAACTTTTCTATGTGGCCCCAATCAGAAAGAGTCGATACGCATAGAACTGCAAGCCCGTTCTAGCCCTACTTTGCTTACTTCAGTTCTCTATGAAAAAGACTTTTAAACTAGAAGAATGTGCCTCAAAATCGCGCATGAGAAAATCATCTCAGGAGTTCACTCTGTGTTATGAACGATAACAAACGATTCGAATGCCTCGTCAAGCTTGGCAATCACATTCTCTCGTTTGCATTTGATCTTTTATGTGATCCTTACATTTTAGCTGACTCAAAATTCTATTGAATTCAGCGGCACTTCTCTGTTGCGGAGAAATCATTCAGATTTCTTCTTTTTTTCAATTTCTTTTTTTTACAATCTCTGCTCTTACCATCAGATTTGCTTGCAGATTTTCTACTTCCCGTTTATTGTCCCTCTATGTCGTTTTTGTTTTTCGCATACACTTATGCATGTGTCCTATTTCATGAGACGATGAGCAAAATAAGCAAATGAAGTGATAAACTAATGAATAAGTTCAACCATCCGCAGCCAAGTGAAGGTTTCAGAGGTTAAGGGCGCGTGTGAGGTCGAAATTGAGCTCGAACCTCCCAAGCCTCGAGACGAAAGAATTGAGCTAACTTGGAAGCTGCTGTCCGAAATCTTGATAACTGCAGCTGCCGAGTACCACGGAGCCTGTCGGTCGTAAAATCAAAATAAGGTTGAAGTGTGTGAACAAGCTGGAGGCCATAAAATGTGCATGCACTACATTCACTTTTCTGCGCTTTTCATGTGTTTTTTATTTACTGCCAGTTCTTTGAATTATTTTCCAAGTAACTTATATGTTTTAAATCAAAGCAAATTTCAGCGAGAAATATCTTCGCGAAAATGATCCATCAAAAAGCACAAGTTCTCGCCGATATTGAAATGCTATACGTTAGCGCACCAGTGATCAGAGACCAGCTCAATGGCAACACGTCTTATCTACACTATAAGGTCGATGAAGATAGGCTGCTAGAATTAGTAGCTTTAAAGCCTGGCTGTCACTATGCTCTTGAGAACTCGCTCAGGAAGCAGGTAGTGTTCTTGGTTTGTTCCCTGTCTTGTGAATTCTCAGCAGCCATAGTTAAGGTAAATTTGCCTCAGCCCTCTTCCCTACCCCGCACTCAAATCTGGAGATAGACCGCTTCCGCGAAGCTCATAATTAAACTTCAGCGACAATGGACAACACTTCACATTATTTTTGTGAGGAAATATCGAAAGAAAACTCCTCGAAGCGTGCAAAGCAAAAGGGGATAAGAGGTTCAATCATATAGCGATAATACCGTAATTGAGTGGATGTGAATCCTAGACGCGCTTAATATTTTTTCCAGGAAAGAGTTGGGACATTTGTGTTCAGGATGACTGTTTTAGACGTTATGTCAATTTCCATTCGAAAAAAACCGTTTAGTCATTTCGCGCAATTTGTCATAAGAGAATTTGAACTCAACGGCCAGAGGTGGGAAGCACATACTGCAGATGGTGGTTGCGACGCTGAAGTGCTTACATACTCCCCTTAAGGTCACTTCTTAATGTACCGATGTAAACATATTATGCCTGAAGCCAGCCTCTAATCGAGACTTTTAGCGATGGGGATATTTAATTGGTGTTCTTTTAATAATCGCCGTAATTGGCGAACAGAATGCCGACGATAAAAAGCAAAAACATATTTGAGCGCATCAATGTAAGTTTTGTCTACTAATATCCCATTTCGTTTTAAAGCACAAATAAAAATTTAAGAAAGTTGAAGGGAAATCACTGTTCTGGGTTCCTCGGATAGAGCTGGCAGCATTGTGCAATGGAAAAGTAAACATAGATTCCACACAAAAAACACCATGTGAGGGTATTCTTCGGTCGTCATTAATTGTCGCTTGCCTTGTTGAATGGAAATCGAAGTAAATAGGACGAATGAAAAAGATTGGAGAAGAAAGCGAACTTTATGGGGGGAGGATGTTCGGTTCTGATTTTTAGTGGATACTTCGGCTTATTGGACCACGTGTATTTCTTTTATGAAAGATTGTGCGCACTTCTTTTTCAGAAGGATTCATATAGTTTGCGACCAACGTTGTCAAAGCAATATCAAATTCACGACAAATCTGTGAGTGTTCTTTTCAGAATTAATTGTAGCTCCATATTGAAGTGAGATCTGTGAGTTCAAAGGAAGCATGAGACATTCATTGACACAATTTTTTCCACACATTGATTTCCGTGAATGGACTCGCTTGAACGAAGATTTACGTCATTGGTCGAATGTTTTCTCGAGAAGCTTCTGTGCGAAGTGAAGAACGTTAAAGCAGCTCGAGTATATTTGCTCAACGAAAATTTCTAAAGGAGCCATAAATGCTCTGAATTGTTCATTTACTTCCTGTATATTCCTGGGATGTTTGGGTAAAGATTCTTAGAAAGATAGATTGATGGGTTCATCTTCAGTAAGTGAGTAATGTGATACCACATGATTGTCATTTTACACTCATAAATAATCGTATATAAGGTTGATGCAAAAATGGAGCAGAAAATGATTAGCTTTCTAAGAAAAAACAACACGCCTTACAACGGTTGTCCACGTTGTGACCTATGTGCGCTAAAGTGATGCATTCTGAATCGTCTCTTGGAAATGAAGTCATTCATGCTCGATTTTTCACTTGTTCTGCATGTAATTGCATCCCTTTATTTTCCACGTGATTTAGTTGCAACTATATGTTAGCGCACTTGAAAATAGTCTCGTCGCCTTTTTCATTCAATAAAAATATCCGATCGGAACTGTAACAATGTGTTTCATATTAGAAAAAAGGTTTCTCTTCTTTATCCATGATATCTTTAGCAGATGTAGTGGTAAATCGATGTAGTGTTTAGAGGATTCACGTCATTCTTGCATTGCGCAAAATTTTTGTTTCGATAGGAAAGAATTTTGCATTTTCGATGCAAATTGTCGAATGCAATTTTCGATATGAGTTTTGAGTCACAAATTATGATCTCGTCATCGTTGTCGAATTGTGCAATATGCGCAATTGCACAATGCGCAATTGTGCATTACAATTGACGATAAACAATACAAAAAAACAGCGCAAAAACGCAATAAGAATGTGCAAAACCGTCAAAAACAAATGACAACTAAAAACAAGGAAGATTCTCAACATAAATACTCCATCATGAAGGATGGCATAATCAATGGGCGTTGAAAGTTAGGACGTCGAAGGAAGCTAACGAACCAAAGAGTAAGGGTAATATGGCCCGGTGCTAAGTGAGCGTGTTAGGAGCTTAGATTGTAATGTCGGCTGTTATGTCCGCTGTTCCGCAAATGGGTCAAGCCTCGTTGTCTGTTCAGTGATTCATCTTTGAAAGGTTCGTAGCAATGCTACCGATTTATTTCTACGAAATCGTTGATCGTTTGTTTAAATATTGATTTGCTTTCACCGTTGATTCATATAGCGCATGTTTTGTCTATCTCGTATTTGCGCGAATCTCCCGTCATACCCCCTACAGTGCGATATTCGCTCGTAAAATCAGGGATATCTTAGCCTGCATGAAATATTAGTCATAACAAAAAGAATAGTTGTTTCTGCATATTTATTTCTTGCTTCACAAAACTCGATAAGAAACAATTGTTTAAAGCTTGCTTCTTTCAAGCTTTCATGAAGGCGTTTGACAAAATCGTAACGCCTTTTCTGGATTGAATGCATTAACATTTAGCCCGTATCGATGCGACGCTCGCGTGATAGTCCGCAATATCGTTCGACAATTTTGGCTGATGCAGGATTCGAAATTTCATATGCAACCGACGATCGCGTTTTTGGCAGTTGCTATCCGAGATGTACAGTTAGGAGAGCCGGAAAGGTTATTGCAATGCATTCAGATTCTGAGTTCTCCTTGTAGCTGTTATCAGCGAAATATATTCGTTGAATGTAGCGCATAAGATGTTCCATTCATTCGTGATCCAAGTTTTTGAACTTTTGGTGATTACCTGAATAAGGTTCACAGCATTTATCTGATCGACCTGTTTGCATAAGACATTTCATATTGATCTCATCGCCACTTCTAAAGGCAAATCGGCTTAGTATTCTTGGGGTCGGCTACTGTACAATCCGAAAATCGTACTGTTTGATCTGCATAAGTTGTTGTTTTGTTGCAATGTACAGCTTTTCCTCTGCAAGTCGCATTTTCCAGAATGCGCTGTCAAGCCAAGATACCCGGTATTGGCACCGAACAGTAAAAGCGATGAAAGTCTTATGAATAGCGTGCCGAATTCTCCATGCTAAATAAGCCGTCTTGTTTCTTGTGAAATTCGAAAACGAAAAGCTAATGAACTGCCTTGACTAGATATTTCATCCTTGATAAAACAAGATAAAGCGAGGTAAATAAAACAAAAAGCTCATCGTTGCGTTTACTGCAGATACTTCTAATGCCAACCACCAATCGCCAACTCAGTAGGCTTGGGAAAAGTGCATAGGCCTATCCTTCACCTCCAGCTACACTGAACCTACATTTTCATATCGCTTGCAGACGGCTTTCAACTATGGTTTTGCCGGCGGACCTGGTACAGGCAAGTCGGCACTAATAAATGCGATTCGTGGGATGTCAAGTCGACATCCATTGGCTGCCGGTCGGTCTCGATGGAAGCCAGCGCTGTGCGAGAGGTTCGAGTTCGATGACGATCTGCTTGCCTACAGTGTCACGTTGTGGGAGATGCATTATCCAAAGAAGATTAGTGCCTTCTTCGAATATATTGAGTAAGTCTTGTGCCCCATTCTGCTGGACCTCACGAAGAAATATGTGCCTCGGCCTCACGGCTCAAGAGTTTCGTTTTTGTAGTGAACAGAGCACGACCCGCAAAAATTGAAAGGATTCGATGTCAGCTATTATCGCACGAGCGTCATTACTTATGACGCTTTAAAGGAACCTTAGAAAAATGAAGGACAACGTAAGTGTTGAGCGCCGCTTGAAGCAGAATGATCTACAACACAAGAAAATCACATCCATGGCTGTGTGTTTTGATAGTTTCAACAGAATGCTGTCAATAGTAATTTAACTGCGTAAAAAACAGGAAAGTGCAAAAAACCCGATGAAACACATCAACACGACTATCAAATCTACCTCTCAAGAGGAGTTAACGTTTTCCGATAATTGATATCACCACTTTTTTTTTCTCATTTAAAACTTGAAGGCATAAGATCATTGACACCAAGTCGAGAAGGCCCGTTTCACATTCTCCCGCATATCCTTCAAATTCTCAGAGAATCGATGTAGTCGAAGTTGATCACATAGTATGCATTTCTTAATAAAGAGCTACAGTTCTGCTTCCCCACTTGATGAAGTGAAGCACAACGAAATTTGTCTATAGAGTAATTCACATATGAAATCGAAAATCCACATCAAGCCACTAATGGAATGCAAATCAAGCGATGCAATAAGTTATAATGAAACCAACAATTTTTCGGCATAAACGACAACTCTTTGCATTAGGGCATTTTTGTAAATGTGGAAAGCATATTAACTAAAAAATGATTGAGCACACATGCGTTGCCTACCAACTGCCATTTATTTATATTAGGCTATCTTAACTCAGCAGATATGAATAATTTTCTCATGCAAATATCTGAGAAACACTAAAAATATTCTAACAAAGAGCAGGAGCAAACTGTACACATGTTGTTCCAATAACTGGAAGTTAAGCATAATTTTCAAGAAATTTGTTGTCAAATTTGAGACGCACTGAAAAAACCTAAACGTAACAGTTGAGAGTTGAACGGCAATACCTCTATGATAATGCTCTAGACATATATGTTACAATGTATGCATTATATAACTAGCAATATTCAATAACTGGACTGGAATTTTCGAACAGTGTTGCTGATGCAATCGATTGCAAAAAAAGGTGTTATGAGGTGAGCGAGGTTACCCACGCTTCATCGTATAACCTACCGAGGGCATCCAACATATAGTTTTAGGAACAACATGTTCAGATAAATACTCTCATTGGATCCTCTGAACGTCTTGATTAACACACATAAAATGCCGAAAGAAGTAAACGTGGAAGAAAGACGAGGAAATTGCCGATTAGTTTGCTTACCTCTATGGCATTTTGAATCGCCACACCAAATAGAGAGACGTTAGCACTCCATCATCCCTCTTCACTGAACACCTACGAAATTTCATCGAAAAATGACTGTAGCCGAGCTTGTTGAAGCTTGGAAACATCGCGACGACAGCAGCAACTCGTAAGCTAAATGCACCTACAGCAACTCGGGTACGAGGTCGATAGTTCAATGTTGTTTGGTTGGTTTCACGCAATTTTTGAAATCGTTTGCTGCGGCCAGATGAGATCGCTGAAGACGTATTGGCTGGTTTACCCTTGTTCCGCTTGGTCTGGTCATTCACGAATTCCTCGATATTCACTGAACCAGAAAATGTGTTTACAGCCAGTATCAATTAGCGAATTTCACCGCAGTTTTCATTCTTATCAATGGAGTGCCCACCGATGAAGATCTCACATTTGCAAAAATCGCATTTCGAAGGTATGGAAATTGCTATACAATTCATGAAAAGATATGCTAAGGAAAGTACTGAAAACAATGAGGTGCGTTGGTATAGTGGAAAAACAAAAGAAGGGAAACGAATCATTCATGGGTTTAGTATATTGATCCCGTCATGAGAACATAGAAACTGATATTAGCGCTCAGCACAATTCGCGGAAATCAGACCATCTTCAGACTCATTTAGCATTTCACCTTCAATCACCCTTTTAACAAAAGAACAGAAAATATTTTGCTGTAGGCTAGCTCGAAAATTTTTTTTGGCGCAATAATAATTTAAGTTGTTTTCCACTCAAAATAAAATATTTTTTGCAGATAATTTCAGTAACAGTCCATATTTTTATTGAGGTAGTTTATTGCATTACAGAAATGCGACAATCGTTTTTCTTCTTTCCAAATGCGATAAAATTCTCATGGCACGGTCGAGAAGTGATGAAATACCTGTTTGTGACCTCCTTAAGCAACGCTTCGTTGATAAAGGTTAATTTTTAATTTGCCTATAGGAAAGTCTTAACGTTGTGCCTTACAACTTTCAGATTGCAATATTTGAGAAACTAAATGAGCGCAACCACTTATTATTGAGTCTTTAGAAAAGAAGGAGTGCAGTTAATGATTTCCTTATATACACTCTTGCTATTGATTATAGTTTCATATAAGTTGGTATGAACGACCGACTCAGCACTAACATTTTGTAACGGTACTTTTTGAAGAAATGACATGAGCTCAGATATTCCTAAGAAATCAAGTTATTATAGAGCCTTATCGTACCTGTTCACCCCCAAAGCTCCAGTTCGCACAGCCAGTCTATTTAATTCAGTTTCTTTTCAAATTCAATCTAGATCATTGGAAAGTTGCAATTTTGCAAACTCAAAGACAATTTCGGCATTTCCATTCGTCGATTCAATTGAGGGTTGCTTGAGTTCATTTGAATGTGCTCTGCAGTTCAATCAGTTGCGCTAAACGTTACAGGTATCGTACGATTCGATCGTGTGTTAGCTTCAAATGCGCCCGAGCTTTGCGGCCGTGTGCATCTGTTCTTCGTGAGCGCAAGGGTATTTAAAGCGTTGCGCTCAGGAGAAAGTGATGCATCGGTTTTCCTGCTTCACGAACGAGCCGTATTCGATTTCCTTAAGCAAAAACGTATGATAGCAGAAATGCTTGAATCGCCGAATGATGAGCTGAAGGAAGGTCTCTACGCGAACGTCAACGAAGATACACCTCCATCGCCAATTCCAAACCTTGTCTAATGGCTTCGCATCGCATCCTTCCTGCTGTGATGTTCAAATTGCCATCTACGCCACAACAATTTTATTTTCGTTCATCTTATAGTCACGTTCTAAAATTTTGCTACCAGTTGTATGTGCACTCTTGAAGCTGTGAGACAGCAGAAAAAATCGCCTTAGTTATTTACGCATATACACGGCGTGCAAATAATATCAACATAAATTGTAATTGAAATGAAAGAAAAGATGGAATTACAAACATATCCAGTGAGATTCTATCAACCAAACATTCAAACGTCGTCGATCAGTCAATGCTGTCTTGAGGTGAAATTTGATCTCGCATAAGTTTTATACAGTATAGAACGTTTCGCAGTCAAAATAATTCTGGAACTATATACAACATCTTTATTTGTACGCCACTTGAGCGTATTTGATAGCGTCAACAAATAGCAGGAAACGTTGATTAGAATTGAATGCATAGTTCTCTCTGGGGAAAAAAAAAAGATGCTCCCATTCAAGTACAGAAATTTGTGCGCAACATGATCCCTTTGTAACAACGTAAAGATGTTGTCTTCTCAACGTAAAAAAAAAAAAAACATGAGCAGCTAAAAAAATACAGCGATGATTGTCATCATTCATTCTTCAGGTCTATGAGACACTCTGAGTTATGCGATGGGATGCGTGATTTGATAGAGTTTAAATGAAAGAACGAATGAATGTTGACTTACTCGTGGAATACATGCTTCTCCCAATAAGATGCATTATACGCCTTCGATGTCACCTTTTAATCCCTCAACTGTTGTTAAAAAGCCATTCGCGAACTTCCTACTTTCGCATGTGTGCAAGTGTGCTTAAGTGCGCGTGGCTGTGTCTGTGTGTCGACATTGATTTCATCTCAGTTCTTCGCTAATACATGTAGATCACGGCGTGCCAGATTGGTCTTTTGGCGAAGATATGCTTCCTGCAGTATCGAACTTTTTTACCATCAAATCAAAGCCTTCTAGAAGGTTTTGCGCAAGAAAAAATATCAGCATCATATGGCCGATCGGATGTGGACGGTTGGATATTTCAAACTTTCTGCTTTCCGTTCTAGACGGTCTTCGCTTATAAAATCTACTCCATCATGTGAATGCGCTCTAGATCTAGTGCGTAAGCTTAGCGAAACCTAATTTTACGTAGCAAGGTAAAGATAAAGAGCTAAGAAATGCTGCGTGCGTTGAACATTGCATAGCTTGGCTTGAAAATTCTCAATTTCTCACAGACTGTCGTTTTCGTCGCAGATATTCAACTCTGTGTTCACCGACGCATTTACAGTTCTGCAAGACAACAGCTTTATTTTAATGATTTTGACAGAAGAGTGGGTGGAAGCTTGCGCAAAGTTTTCTGTGTTTTAGCGAAAAAACATTTTAAAATAGACGCAGCAACGATGATTTTGATTATTATCATAGTAAAGGGTGTGAATCTTCGTCAAAATTAGAAGACAGTCCGTTTTTTCAACTAATAATTCAACGTTTCTTGTTTTTAATAGTGAAATGAAACGGTTGGTGGAAGCGATGATGTATGGAGCTTTATACGCTTTAGGGCCGTACTGCATTCAATTACAGGTTAATTTAATATGCGATATAACTTCGTCATTAATGACGACAATGGGAAATTTTCTTGTTTTCTGAAAGTATATGTTATAAACAAATATCTCCCAATTATCAAAAATCATATCCGATCCATACCAATTTGAATCCTTGCCTTCAAAACCTTCCGTCCTCGAAAGGCTTTCATTAAAATTGATGCTTCCACTGCTTCCTGTTCACAACAGTTAGGGATCATCTGAACATTTGTGTTGCATAAGTAGACTGTATCCATAAGCAGGCTACATCCAAACGTGCCTGTTTACGTCCTTTTTTCCACACAGAAGCGAGCATCATCTGCGGAGCGTCTACTCGAATCTCCTCCATTTCGCGCACTGCCATTCTTCCATGCATCCTGAGAAGCCGACACGAAGACCCTTGGAAGCCGATACAAAGATCCTTTCAATGGTTTTGACTTAAAGTCGATTTTATGTTCTCAAAATAGTTGCTGATCGCCTTGCTTTTATATTATTTTAATCCACAAGCTCTTAACACTTCATACCCTTAACTCCCTGAAATGCGAATGAATTGAATGCATTTCGCTGCATCAAGATTACGACTTCAACTATGCTAAGATCAGCACGTTAAGTGAGTGGGGAGGCAAAGCGTCCCATTCTTCATTTTGTGTGCCATTTCACATGCTTCTGGAACGTGTGTAACGCTAAAACGTATTGGCATAACTTGTTAGCTGATATTGTCCAATGAAAGGCCGGATCTTGTAACATAATAATCTATTTACTGAAACAATCGAAAACATTCAAAAATCATTTCCTTCACAGCTAATCAGTTTCATACAAGATTGTCTATTATGGTCTTAAAGCATTTCGCCGTTTAAAAAAATTCCAAGACGAATTTTCCCAAATATTTTTAAGACAAGCTCATTGCATTACAAGTTTCAAAGCAACCGCAATAATGCATTCGCTGCATCAACGGATACCTCTTATTCTCTCTAATCATATCGCTGCCTCTTTTAATTCACAATTTTCTCTAACAGCTTTATTCTGATGTGATCTTATAGAAAGTATATACTGAATGAATAAAAATTTGACGATTTTGCGCTCACCAATGCCTTTATGACTGTCGGGTAACCGATATGAGATTCAGTGTTGTGTGCTGCAACGTAAACTTTGAAGAAGTAGTTCGATATTGGAAGTTAGAAGTACCACCTTCGTAGTGGTTCACTCAAAATAAATACCGATGAAGTCTGTCCATGACAATGAATAGGCAATTGACAGCTTCTTTGCAATACTGATTTACATTTTTCCGAGCTGGACGCTGACCACTCATCTAACTTAACGACAAATCGCTAGAATCCAGCACAGGTTTGGTCCGAGATGAAAGCTAATTAAGGTAATGCAACGATCAAAAAGCAGCGTTCCTCTAGGTTCGATTTATTCTGTATTTGTATTAATGAAAAAGGCCTCATCAGCTCAGCTTGTTTCACCACAAATGAACTTCCTTATGCGTGCACTTTTTATCAACAGAACAGATGCTCAAGCACAGTCTCATTTTTCACATTATTTTTTATACCGTTTTTCATTAAGCCGATATCACACATTTTCGACGAGCCTAATGATAAAAAATTTCACCACATTTCCGGATTATGCGCCAGTCTACATTTTCGGTTTTATTTGATGCTCTTAATCAATCAATCATATATATATATATATATATATATATATATATATATATATATATATATATATATATATATATATATATATATATATGAAAATAGGACTCTCCCACTGTGATCACGCCACTGAAGAAATTTCACCTGCATAATTTATTACAATGACCTGCTCTTGAAGAAAACGTTTGAGAAATCAAGCTAAGGTGCTCCTAAAGTGGTTGAAATAATTGCTAAACTCCTCAACTAAAAAACAGAAAACATTTAGTGCCCGCAAATACTCTCGCTCATGATATAAAGATCCCAAGAATACTTTGCATTTTCAAAAGGCTAAATTTATTTACCTCTCACTACAATTTCGTGTACCTTACATACGTCATGAACATTTAATCGCACTTTCCTCAATTAATTGCTATCAACATTTATTGTGATATTGCATCAGAATTCCCATTAATTGCAATAATTTTGCTGATTATGCATCTCTGTTCCACGAAAAGGACGACTAATTGCTCAAATGAACAATAAAACAATCACATATTTTATCGAACAGCTGATTTGCACTTCCCAACGGCATCGGATTGATGGACTCACAAACATCCGAACAAATGATACGTCTTGTTGAAGAGAAATTATGACATTATTCAATTGCCAAATCAGTTGTCAATTTTGTTGCCTTAATGAGACCATTGAATACAAAATTCACATATTCTAGGAATCGAATAACGATAACTGGGCGATTAGCTGTGACTAATAGCAATTAACTTATAACTTTGTGAAAACAAAATATAAGCTGTTCTTCGTTATCGATATGATTGTAAAGGACAGTTCCCTTTGCCTCATCTAGCCATCCAGGTCTCCTTGAGGATTTGCGTCTTCTCATGAGATGCGGCACAGCAAATTGCGAGACAATACAGGTAGGTATAATGGTGAACAGTTCATTACATTTGTACATGAAGGTGACAAACAAGTTGGGACGCGTTCACGACAATGGCTTCGATCGTCGTCACGCTCCTGCAATCGCACTCGGCGAACTCCACGCTGCCAACGATCTCGTTACACACCCCCGGCCTTATGTATGACCGCTATGCCTTACAAACAGTCCAGCGGCCGGAATGAACACATAAGCGTATCAACCACTTTTATATCCCCCGATTCTGCCTCAGGCTAGCGCCACGATATGTGCTGGGTAATCGTTTGATCTGCCTATATGCTCTTGACCTTCTTTGACTTACTTTGCACAGCGCACTATTCCCTCTTAATACTGAACCCACTGATCCACCTTGCATAATGGTCGCTTTCACATCGACAGCACTGATTTACATCGGCTAAATATTGCACTGCATCATGCGCACATATTGGGCCATCGTTTTTTAAAAGCAGAAAACAGCGAGAATTCAGTGAAGCATATAAACGAGGAGAAAAAAAAGCATGCCATAATATAGAAATTCATGCTGGCTGAAAAAAAGAGTTGCAAACATGAAATATCGTTGAGACCGGAAAGCTGCAAAAGTGCACTGATCAGAGAGCTGCGCCGATTCAAACCAAACATGCGTATGCCATTGTGACGATCACCGCTCTAAGATTAGCTGCAAAAGTTGCTTTTTTTCACTTGCTACCATATGCGATCAATTGAACGGCGAATTTTTAATGTATACAAAGAAGTCTGTAGATTGCCAAAAACGTTGGAAAGCTTTGTTGTCGTTGTTCGAAAATATGGTAGAATATGTTTAAAAATTTGAATCCATCAGATGTTTACCTGTTGTCAATAGATCGACGATGGGTGATGTTGCAGTAGCATATTTTTAAACTCTTATCCATAGTGCTTTGGCAATTGAGCTTTCATTTGTTAATTGAAGTCTGATGTCCCAAACTTTGGATCACTTGCATGATAATGGATCAAGACGATTGCAGAGTCAACCCTACGAAAAGAACGGATAAGTCTCGATGATAGGAATTCGCAATTTTCCAGAAATTCGATGTTTCATCCAGGAAGCCTCATAACTTGCCCAAATAGCGACAGGATGATGGCGAATAATTTTTTTTTTTCTTCGGAGTGGTTTCACCTCAGATAGCCTTTCACAAGTGGTCACTTATCCAATGCAACACATTGATGATCAATTTTTCCATTAGAAACCTATTCCCTTTTATCTGTGCATCTTCATTTCTCCAAGAAAGCTTTGGATATGATTCACTATCTGCACCGCAGTCTTGAAGGTCTGAACAATATGTTTAGGAAACCTTGGGAATGCGGAAAGATTCGCTCCTTGATTCCGTTTTCCTTTTTAAGGTTTCGTTTTCCTTAGTCGTCAACTTTTTTTTTTCCTTTCTTCATGAGTGCTTTCTTCCTATAGAGGGGCATCCATTCCCCTCTCCTCCTTCTTCACTTTTTGAGAAAGCGTCTGCTTCGACACCATCCATTTAGAATAAGGAAGGAGTATTGAGTTGTATTCTCGAGGGATTATTCAACGAAGTACTGAAGCAGGCGCACTACTCTAACGTTGGGAAACGCAGATTCTCTTCCTTTTACCTGGGGTGCACTCACCAAAGTGTATCTAGTGCTAATTGGTTGTTCTGTTTAATCGTCAATATTCAATGTACTTAGCAGGAAGTCCCCCTTATATTCCCTCGGCGCATCTTGCAGCAGACATTCATGCGAACGTCGATTATCTTTAAAACCAGCGCTCATCTTTCAACATTTCTATTGTGTTTTATTCTCCCCCGAATAAGAAACATTCTTGAAAAAATTAGCCTGAAACAAAATGCAAGAAATAGATGCCGTATTCTCCTGCTACATCCAGTCCTCATGTAAGTTTATTTATAATATGACTGTCCTATTCATTTCGTTTGTGCCAAACATTCATAGTGGATATCCACAATGTAGTCAACTGATTAACGAGAGAGCTGATCTCGCTTACAAATTTGCTGCTTGGGAGGCTTTTTTTTTGCAATAAAAGAACGACTGCAGCATGAGTATAATCTCTTTGTGCTGGAAGACAATATATATGCATAACTGGCGATTATTTTCAACTTATAAAACCATTGCGCCCACATGTGTTTCCAACACAGAGTTCACCGAAATATTCGGTCACACTGATGTTCCAGAAGTTAGAATTATGAAAAAGCGGTGGTGCTTCTGATTATTGATGTATGTGAGAATTCTTTGCATCTCGCAACGATTCGTAGATTAAAAGATAAATGATGAGAAATTGTGTTGCCGATAGATGAATGTTGGTTTAATAACTATAATTTAACGCGAAAGAAACGCCGATAAGCATCAATTTGTGGAAGCTTTGTAACATTGTTATTTATTCGCCTACTTGTTATCGACTTCAGTTAAATGCGCAAGTTGAAAAGAGTGCAAGAGTAAAAATAAAATAAAGTGAAATAGAGCAAGAAAAACTTAAGGCACTGAAATATGCTTTCACTCTTTTCTTGCAATTTCCGATCACCGCTATTGAAAATCTTCAAATGAAACGTTACCGCCGATTCAGAAATACCGCCAACTAGCTTGGCTATCTATAAATGGGCGCTGCGAAATTCGCATATCTCATTCGACTAGCCGTTAGCATTGTTGTCCTGCCAAAAACGCTCAACCAAGAGAAAATTTATCTTTACTTACTTAGAGTAATTGCAATTTATCAAATTGCAATAATATCTCCATCTCTCTGCCCTCAGCTTGTGACTATTTCTAGGAAATTTTTATTCATATCACTATTGTCCTGTTAAGTCACTTTGCTTAAAAAGAGTTTTCCTCAGCTCATGCAGTTGTCTCATCTTGTACGTGAAACTGCTTTATTATGAGTCTGCCAATGGAGTTAGTCAAGTGAGATTTGAATTTCCTTGGAGATTTGTTTACATCTTGCAATGTAATTACTCAATAATAAGTCAATTATATCGTTAGTCCAATCAGTGCACTTTAAATATTTTAACTCACACTTTGTTATGTTTCTTATCTGGTGGCTTCCATAATTGTCATCGAAACGCTCGAAAATGAAGCAAATTCTTCCCAAAGGATAACGACTTGTCATTGATTAATTCAGAATGTAGCTACTTAAGTGTTTCTTATTGATGTAGAAAAAAGATGTAGATTCGGCTGCGCCAATAAATAAATTACGCAAGCGAATGTATTCAATTAGCAAGGAAATTCGATGTGAAAATGTGATCTTTCACCGTGATAAAAATACGAAGTTATATTTGCTTCCTTTCCAGTTTCTTAAATTTTTCTCCCTAATGATATCATTTCTGACGATATACAAGTAGGTACTTGTGATAAATATCTTCATTACAACATAAACTTGAGTGCTTCTAATACTGATAACGCTATCGTGAATGCTTCTGATACTTCATAATGCTAATGTGATCAGTAGCGCTACTGCAACTTAAATTCACTTCATACAACAATAGAAAATCACTCGACCCGTCCACTGTTCGATACCAAGCCGAATGGTCAACTATGATACCACCTCAGCTTCGGATACACAAGAACTATTGCGCGAAAGTTCTCATCCTTCACTCAATGTTCGAGAAGAGGAGAATCCGCAAGTGTTCAAGGAGGTCCGCTTCATGGAGGAGAAAAGGAATAGTGCCGCCATGAATATTTGTAGAGGCTTTTTTTTCTGGCCGAGGACAAAAGGCATTATTTCTGTTTTCTCAAACATTTTAACGACACTCAGCTGCGGCTCGCATATCATTAATACATGAGAGACATTTCTCTCCTCCGTCAGTTTGCGAAGAAAAAGGTCTACGGGAGATCAGCAAAATGCAGATCAACTACTTTCGTGCAGAGCAGGGAAACGGCGATCATATGTCAGAACAAGCTTTCTGCGAATGCCTTGAGGAAAAACTCGGAACTCACAAAAGATGAGCATACCTGCTCAAAGGCTTTAGCCTGACTCCAATGCTTAGGAAGCCGCATCGGATGCATAGAGGCTGAATTGATGTGAGGAATGCTCGTCGACATTGCGCTGTGGCACCGCGAATCCCTCACGGAGCGAGCTCTTCCTCTTTCCGATCCCCCTCTCGGCTTTATGTCCTTTTATTAAGGTGTTAACAAAACCCGAGCTCCCTCTATTGCGCTGCCTCACACAATACTTTCTCGAGCCTCAGCAGGCATTCGTTAACGCATCTCAAGGGACTAAGCAAGAGAAGGTTAGAAGCGATTACCACCATCCTTACATCCTCACATGGGGGATAAGCCGGTTTAGGGCGGGGTGACCTGGCTGCGCAGTTGAGGGGTTAACGTTTCATTATCTCCTTAGTAAAACGACATAAAACCGAGAGGAAGATCGAACAGAGGGATGCCCAGTGTCAAAGCACAATGTCGACGATCATTGCCCACGTGTCGAGAAGAAGCAAATGCTGAACATTCCGAAGATTCCGTTGTCGGCTAACAATTCGCACAACAATCGATGATAAGATCCAAAACTCTTCTCTTTCTCAAATTGTTTTGACTTAAAGTGTTTATTTCTCACATTTATGAATTCTTTGAAACAAAAATGTGAATTATCTGTCAGAATCTTTGTCTTTGTAAAAGCTCTATAAAAGCGCCACTTTACGTCAGTAAATTCATTCGTTCGTTCATTCTACGGGTCCCCACCACATCTGGGGGCTCAGCCGGTGATTTTTCGCGGTTGTTAATTGTTGGGTAGTATTCTTCTCCAGTATCTGAGTTTGCTTTCGTTCTTATAACAACTTCCATTGCCTTGTTTGGTGTCGCAGCAATAAGATCGATTGGTCGAATCACTTGTAGTGACTCCTTATCGACATATGTCAAAGGTCTTGAGTTGACGATAGCTTCGCACTCGGAGTCGGAGGAGCATAGCAATCCAGAAAGCCATGAAGACGCTAATTCGGGCAAGGACAACTCGACCTCAGTTCACGGAGGTCCGCTCACCCGTTCCAAAGCGCGCCAACTCGGCGTGAATCTATCGGTTGTCGCTTGCTTCATGTTAATTACCGTTGTTAGCAGTAGGATAAACGCCACGTCGGCACAATTGTGGTACAACGCATCGAAAGCCGGGGTGCAATTGAGATATCCCCACCTTCAAAACTGTTCGCAAATCAGTAATTCAGAGACCACAGTCTGGACAAAGGCCACAATTTACAGCCGCACTCACGTTTTGATTCCAGCTGTGTCCTGCACCAACATTTCTCGCACAGTGTGCACAAACTCATTTCTCCACTGGACTCTGAAGTTAACGACAGATTACAAAAATGTTAGTGCGATCTCCCCCCAATTATGTTCAAAGTTGGCTGCTAACAAACAATTCAACGAAAGTCCAATGATACAACGAGCACGTGACCGCTGGGAGACAAACTTTCCCGAAGGATTCTCGTACGGACTATTAGGTACACGTTGTACCACAACGTCAAACTACGTCGTTCAGTTCGGCTCCTTAGCTATTTACAGTGACGACAAACTGATCACAACCACCGCAGATTTCACAACAAAGTGTAAAATCACGGATGGTTTCTGTCTCACTGACTACACTCTCCTGTGGAATGTCTCAGAGGCAAAATCAATCTGCCACTTTCAGTCTCTCGGAGAGCATGAAGTTTTCGCAACTTCTCACTTTGTACTTGTTCCCGATTTGGAAGCTTCCTTTACCTTTAATAATTACTCTGGGTTCTTCGGTGAATGCAGCTTGAGTGAAGTGCACTGGATGGACAACAACTTTATCGTCATCTTCAATGACCCAAGAGTTTCAGGAGACTTCAGGGAATGGATAAAATCTCATCCAGTCGAGATCGGTCGGATGAACTGGTTGCATTTGACACGAACAGACCCGTCATCGACGATGTTGACGGCGAGACACGTAAACCGTGTGCAGGAATATACGACAATTCTTGCCGGTTCGCTTCAATCGTCGGAAGCTTCACACGATCCCATAAACGCAAAGCTACAATTTGTTTATGAGCTTTTGAAAGATCAGATTAACGAACAGTTCCGGACCGTGTGGAGATCAATTTGTGAACTAACGAATGCACTCATAATCAACGCAAAGGCGGCACCTCCAACCGTGGCTGCGAGAATGCTACTGCAAAGGGAAGATGTCTGCGCAATTCTACGGGACACAAATTCATTGCTCATCTATCCTTGCAATGAAAAGGGGATAGAGAGCTTCGATAACTTCTCTTCAAGAAATATCCCAGCAATTCAGCATCAAACGTTCAAAGCAGGAGCTTTGCCATCAATCGAGAAAGAAAGAATCAGCCTCGCCTTGTCCATGCTTTCAGCAGGATGAGACGTTTCAAGGAAGGTAGCACAATTTCAAGTGGGATACGGAAAAGCGAAATTGATTCCCTACGTGATGAAGGTGAACGATTACTGTGGGAAGCCGAACGAGAAATTGGCGTGGCCACACACAAAATTCAAGAAGTTCTGGATGACGTCAGTGGTGTCGCGATTAAAACCACAATAACAGTTTCCATCTTCATCGCACTTGGAATGGGCGCAGTGCTGGCGTGTAGATGCCAAATTAAACGGCGGACGAAACAAGTGAAGGTGCAACTTCGACTGCCAGAGATGGAAGACACAGGAGCGGAACTGCAGAAAACGACACGAGACCATACTGTTCCACAGAAGACACTCCAAGAGGTGCAATTTCTGGAAAGAGCGGAAAGTAAACGAGAAATGATTTTCTCTCCACTAAGGAAATCGATTCTCCGGAAGACCAGAACAATGCGAACGATGAAAATTTCCCGCGGGGAGTGTCGAGAAGAAGCAAATGCTGAACATTCCGAAGATTCCGTTGTCGGCTAACAATTCGCACAACAATCGATGATAAGATCCAAAACTCTTCTCTTTCTCAAATTGTTTTGACTTAAAGTGTTTATTTCTCACATTTATGAATTCTTTGAAACAAAAATGTGAATTATCTGTCAGAATCTTTGTCTTTTTAAAAGCTCTATAAAAGCGCCACTTTACGTCAGTAAATTCATTCGTTCGTTCATTCTACGGGTCCCCACCACACCACGCTGCTCCAGCCTCGATGCACCCGATGTCGCTCTCTAAGCACGGGGATCAGACCAATGGCGTATAAGCAAATACACTTCCCCTTCGTATGTGCCGAGTTTTTCCTCAACATATCTTTATACACAGCTTGTTCCGTCATGTGGTCCTCAAGGCATTCATAGACAGCTTACCCTGCCACGTAATCGTCAAAACATTTACAGAGAGTCTGTTCTGATCTGTGATGGTAGTTGATGTACACTTTGCTTATGTCTCTTACAAAGGATCTTTTTTTTTCCCTGCAACGCTACCGTATGTTTTGATAATTTTCTGAAATTTGTCTATTCCCTCCTTTGGATCTCAGAGAACATTTCAAAAATTCGGAACGATAGCAGACTTGTCGAAAGTGCGTCCTGTCATTAGTTTGCGCGTGCACGTGTAGAAGCAACAAAAATTTCATGACATGAGAAAAGTGAAAGCCAACAACCGATCATTGAAAACCCGGATCAGCAGCGTAGTTTCCCTTCTGCAATGAAATACCGCCTATTCTCCGGTCGATTTCAATTATATATTACTATTATCATGGTGAAGTGCAAATGTTGCTTTTTATTGTTTATCGCTCAATGAAAATACGTTCGAGGCTGAGCAGCCGAAGCGAACCTCCAGATCTGAACGAACCGAATCGCCAGACCTGAACAACGAAATTGGGCGCTACCGTAAGCAAAATTTGCAGGAATGAAATAAGACACCACGAGCGACAATAAACTCCTATTCGTCCCTTTCGAAAATGCAGCAAAGGTGGATCAGGTATTGCGTCTAAGAATAATTTTACATGATTTGCCACAACGCTTGAGAAATGTTTTTGGGCAAGGCAAAGGGTGTTCTGACGGGTCGCAGGAGCATCATGCAGCTCTCTGAGATGCAAGAACGGTTAACGACCGATTTCATTATTTCTTCATTTTCTTCGTAAATTAATATGCCCGATCGCTGCATTCGAACAACAAATAAGCAAAAGCATTTTCATTTTACAATAAAGAAAGCACCAAACATGCATCCAGCAGAATAAATGTGCAAAGAAACTGCGAGAACGTCTGTAGCTGGAATCATTTGAAATATATTAAGGAGAACAATGACAGCAACAAGCGTTCAATGCAAGTATCCATCAGGAATATGAGAGATCTTGCAACAATGCCTGAAGGAAGTTTGAAAGGAGGCAGCTACTGAAGCGCTGCAAAAGATTGTGTAGAACGCCCAGTCCCACTGTTTGCCCTCATTCAACGACGTGGTAACTTCATGGAACGATTAAAAGCTCAACGGCCTTTTTATGGGCTCTAAGAAATAAGCCTAGCTATTTCTGTCCACAGCGTTTTTGTTCATATGAAATGGAATCACCAAAAAACATTTTGCCGCACTTAGTATATACACGGTAAAGCCTTATTGGGCCCCTTTTCGCGAAATTCTTCTTGGCCCTCATTAGGAAACTCAAGCATGACAAGCCGAGCTGCTATTTCCGCCTCACCGGGGTCCCATCAAGGGCCATTTGTGGCACCGAAACAACCATACAGCGGAAGTAAAAGTAAATTCCAACAGGAAGAATGACTACATTAAAAGATCAGTCTGCAAGAATTTTTCATTAATGTTGATTCCGTAGCATTCATTCTGCCACGTTTCCATTTCGGTATTCTTTAAGCTGGAGATGGACTAGTTGGAGACAGATAGCGTTCTGCATTTGTCCAGAGAGCAAGAATTCCGACGTATTCTTGTAAAGTGTATTCAAAGTATTTAGGCGCTCTGTCCGAGTCAGTAATAATCTAAACTAAAGGGAAATCTTTTCTACATTTCGACATCGTCATTTATCTCGCTCTAAATATCTAAAAGACGCACTAGTCACCCTATAATGCTTTTTGTGAAGAGTTTAAAAAGAACAATTATTTCTCTGTCGAAAGCGTCCTCCTCTAAAATTTTTTTGATTTCTGGTTTCTCTACTTTCAACTATTCATTGAACTTGTAGATAATTTTCTCTTCCAAAATTGCTACGATGATAAACTGAAATTTGTTATCAAAATATTCCTACGAATGCATGAGAATAAATGATGTGACAGATGTATTGAGTTATCGAGTTGGACTCTGGTACAGATTCGTTCTGATGTGTGTGCGGAACTAAAACAGTTGATGCTCATTATCCTCCAATTATGAAATGCTACCTACGATCATGCCAATTTAAGTGATAAATATGAATTTATAAGTGGATGTGAGTCAATTCCGATTAACCCATCGTTAGAGATGTCGTTAACCAAATGAAACTTTCGAAAATACTTCCAGTCGAGAGTATATGAAAGGCTATTCATTAGTCGCTATGTTATTTGTTTCGTTGTTGTTGAGTTTGCCTTGGTGCATCAAAATGCGCTTCTATATTCCTTTAGTTTAGCGTTTTAATTTTGCAACGCTCTTTCGATCTATATCGTGCTATTCGAATAGCGTTTGAAAGCTTTTTTTTTGATAATGTGCAAAAAAAGTCAAAAGAAATATTATTTTTTAAGGGATGCATTCGCGAACGGTTATCAACTTCATTGCAATGGTTTTACCTGTTTCGTTGTGCTCTCCATCATCTCGCTGCATTCATGGAGGTTTCAAAAGTGGTGATTTACCATGTGCCGACTATGATCGATTTATGCCTCTTCTACCGCTAACCGACTATAGCAAAATGTTGGAACTTCTCGTGAATAGGTTTGTTTTTTATAGCGACTATTATAATAATTTTCTATGTTTTTAAAAAATTTCCCCCCCTAAAATTAATGGTCTTAAAATTTCTGAAACACAATTGATTAAATTGAATCGTTCACATTGTTATTGGATTTATTCTTAGCAAATTTAATCGTTTATACTATTAACTCTTTTGAGAAACTATTAACATCATGGAACTTATGATTGCTGAGATATATAGAAGTGCTCCTGCAGACATATGTCATCTTTTTTGTATTTATCCCATGAGCTCACCTATGAGAATATCGTTGAAATCTATGAACTAGATTATTTTTAGAGAGGAAATTAGCTTTCTCGCAGCGAAATAAAACGCCCAAAAATGGAACCCAATGACTCTTAAGACTCAATGACGATCCCTGGCAAATTTAAAAGTGAGCTATCATCAGCAAGAATTACTCGTTCTCATCTTCCTAGATGCCTGCTTGCACTTGAAAGTGTTAAAATGTTGATAAAGCACCAAGTGTATTCTAATTCAGTCGTACTGTTTGTGCGCTCAAGATCACTTTGACAACCCTAATTACATCCTAATAAGCTGGAATATTGCTAAATTTTATGAATTTCTGAATCTCATTGTCTGATGAATTTCTGAATCCCATCTTATCTATTTCCCTAGACTTGTGAATTCATTTAAGCTATATCAGCCACACCTACGCGGCTATCTCCAATGCAGAGTCCAAACGCTGCTATTCTCCACTCATTTCAAGCGAATCTTGTGGCATTTGTCTGTACGAATTAATGCGAGGATTTCAGTAATCCAAACTGCATTCGCTTGGCTATTGAATTAAAAATGCAGTCATTCGTTGGTTGCCCGCAGGGGTATACGAGAGGTGGGATAAATTCACGGAGGGAATGTTGTTGACGTCAACATTTATAAGGACATATGACACGCTACAACCCCCTTCTGCATTCGGGAGGTAAGGCGAACTGGCTCGGAATGAGGAAGGAAGGACTACATTAGATACACCTAACTGCGTCTATTTCTTTGAGCGCATGTGCAACAGTAACAAACGCAGCCGCCAAAACAAGCTGGTTGGGGAATGGGCCTTTTATGTCGAAATTTTTGATTCGTTGGAATGTCGTCGCACCTACTGCAGCCATACAGACCCATCTGCAAGTGGGGCGGATAGCTTCGAAATTCGGATGAAACCTCCGCGGTGATCGAATTACAACGCATGTGCTGAGCATCATATAAGAAGAAGTCGGAAGCAGTGACAAAAGTTGCACGAATTGACATGAGAAATAATGCTCACAACCGACGGAAAGGGATACACTCCACAGGAAGCGGGGTATGTGAAGAGAGAATATTTTCATGTCACTGTAACATCCTAATACGTTTTCGCATGCGAGCTTATTGCGGCCATGTGCGAATCGTCATCAACAAGTGGGCGTTAGTTCTCCGGGAATTTTCATCGCCAAAGCAACTTAATGGAAATCAAGAAGCCAGTGTTACATCTGCGGCCAATTTGGATCCATGAGTTACAGAGCTGCAGGAAGTCACGACTTGAGTTCGAGGATTGTTTTTTTCGTTTGAGTGAATAGAAGGGAGAGAAAAGAGATTGCGCTGTCGAGTAGTTGAAGGCATCATATTTAATTTCTTCACCGCCCAGTTAGAAATTTATATGCTGCGGATTACTAATCGTCCTATATGGGCCTATTAAATTTTGATTGAGCACTTCTATTTGCTCATTTATTTCCTATGCTCCAAAGTTGCAAAACTTACAAAACATATATAAATATGAACAGCAAGAACGATATCGTCATAACGGAAAAAAATGGGGAAACGGCAGCTACCAAAACGTTTGCAAATCAACGCTCCGAATGACGAGATATTCCGTACATAAGAGGAGCAATAATGTGAGCATAGAAATGATTCGACAGCAGTTCGAAATCTGAAGAAATGAGTGCATAAAGGAAACTTTCGTTTTTTTTTCTCTCTATTATGTGAAGTATCGTCAGTACTTCTATGACGGTATTTTTGTTAGCATTAGCTAAAAGAAATTTCACAATTATCATTCTTAAGGAATGAACATCGTTAACGACAATCGATGAACTAATAAAATTTAAAACATTTGGAAAATCATCTCATTCCGCTTCTGAATAAATCTATTGGTGAAAAGATGCAGTCTTATGAAGCTATTTTTTTCACAAAAACAGCACAAAGATATGTAGCCATTTGGAGTCGTTTGTCGCCAATGTCGGAAAAAATGCATCGAGATAGCATATCACATAAAATTCACATCATGTAATCACATAGCCATGCATTCACCACTTATATGGAATTGTGTCATCATTCCAATCATCGAAATTCAGCATTTTTTTATAAATAATTTTTATATTCAATAAAAAAATAATAAAACTCAGTAAAAAAATAAATTCAGTATCGTCACCATTCCAAGCTCCAAAACAGTTGAATTTCGAGTCGTTTTTGGTCGTATTTCGTCTCCACTCAAGAAAGAAAAAACAACTGCAGCACAGATCCAAAGTAATCGATGCACTTGAATCGATAGAAGTGGACTTTTGCAATAGCGTTGCTCTACAGTACATAGCTACTAGTGGTTCTTTTAATCATAGATCAATCTGACATCACTCTGTAACTTACTGTGAATTTTATGAAGATGTCATATGGATATTTTCCATCTATGCATTCTCTCATCCATCATGAGAGAAGAACACCTCACTGCTTCCCCACAACGCCGACCACTCTCCGTCTATATCTAATATCTTGTGACCAACACTCACTCTCTCTCTCTCTTCACATTCGCTGATTGCGACGGTGATCCTCTCCTCTCCCCTTAACTAATCTTTGTCTCCTACATCACCAAATGCTTGAGATGATGCACTAGGCACGTTCAGCAACCGTTTGAAGAGTGATTGCCGGATTATTGAAGAAAACCTAGATGGCCGTTCTGCCCGCAAACATTGCCGATCACCAATACACCTGCTAGCAGAGTAAATTTTCAGTTTTTTCAATGCTACGGCAAAATTTACATATGCCTCTTGCAAAGGTAACGCTTTGCTTGATTCTGCTATTAAGCAATGCAAGGAGCAACTGCGAACGACAATCACATTTTCCTTTTCAACTACTACAAACATTCGTTAACGTATTGTCTAAGTTCTACACTAACAAATACCTCCTCAATGTTATATGATCGCCGTAGTAACTCTACAGCCCATTCAGCACGACTAATTTAGAGATTTTGCAGGCGTTCAGTGCTCGATGAATCGATGACGAAATTTTATCCACATGCAGGCAATGGGGACATCTCATTGCGGCAAACTATTCAGACGATTCTCATGAAGAAGCCAACAGGTGGCATTTCGCTTGATTAGGCTGCAGAAGTGGTCGAATACTTGTGTACGGAAGAACAAATTCAGCGCGTTGAAGTACTCTCAACCTGTTTGGTTGTTTTGTGCTGATCATTTTGTGGTTGGCGGATAGTAACAACTTCGAGAAACGCGTATCATCGAAGTCACGCTACAACCTTCGGGGACTGTTTTAGGGAACAACTGGATAATGCATCCTTTGGGGACTTCATAGCGAGTAACTTGATACTGCAACCTTCGGAAATTTTTCAGAGGATTGCTTCCATTCTCATAAGGCCGCTGGAAACAACTCCTTTAGGCATCGAGCTGGGAATAGTCATCACTGCAAGAAAAAAAACTGATGGAGAAAAAACCCCACATAGCTAATTGCACTATTTTCGAAATGACCGTTAATTCGGTAGTGAGTTTATTTTCCGTTCAATTTCCGAACTCCATTTTACAAAACGAGTGTTATAAAGAACCGTTTAACATGAGTGGAGGATATGTCAAAAGCGAGTGAAGTGAAAAAAGAGTTTGAGAGTACTTCACCAAATATTTTACTAATTACTAAATTTGTTGATATTCAGTTGAATTTTGTGAGAAACTCACAAGAAATTTCATTAAAGGATCGTTGCATTGATATGGATTAATGCAATATATGCCTGCGATGAAAAAAATATCCAATGTTTTTTTCTTCTTCATTTCACTCTCAATAAACGATGTCGAATATCGTAAGATTTTTCTGAATTTTGCTTACTGAGAGGCAGTAACATAGTTGCCATAGAATTAGAACGAACGGTCCATTTAGAAGTTTTTATGGTTGTCAACGATCATTGAATATGTATTAATCATTACAAGCGAAGGACCAACAAATCGTATCTGCCACGTATTTTAAACGACCATCTGAGGGGGAACAAATAACCACTTTAAACGTCTCAGAAAAATTGCTTATTATGCGCCCACTCCTCATTGTTTTCTTCATATCATCTCGACTTTGTATGAGTCCTATTTCTCTGACATACTTTCCCATATGTTTCTCCGAATGACGAAAAAATAACAGCTTTATCGTTTACCTTTCAATAAGACAAAACTTCGACAGCCATCCACCGATATAATACTCTCAACGAAATCAACCTAACTAACTGAGGTATTATGCATCGATATAAGCAATCATCAAAGAAATGATAGTCACTTTTTACATTATAGCCTTATAGGAGGATCAAACTTATGAAAACTTTAATTCATACGCAATCGAATAAAAATAAACGAAAGTTATTTGGAAATAGTAAAAAAAGGCAACACAGCATTCTATTTTCAATGTGAGATAACGATAATACAAACGCGGAGTACACTTCATAGCAACACAGTTTCTAAAATCTATTTCCAACTCACATAAATCATTCATAATAACGTAGAAATGTCCCCGAGTACATCTAACGGGCATCAGCTAAACAAATTTGCTATGTTTCTCAACACAAATTGTTCGATGGGAGAATAAAAGAGTGACAAAAAAATAAAAGAGAAGCTTTAAGTACTGCATAAAATATGTCGATTGAGGTATGATAGAAATGTGGCAAATTTAATACATCTCAATTTATGTACATATAGCCAATATTGAGCACTTTTGCGTTTAGAATTTATACGACGACATATGAAGTGCCCACGATGGAACTCTAAAACAATTGGGAATCACCTTTGCAGTACGTGACCAACCAAAATAATCCAATGCCGCATTCACATTTCTCATATTTGCTGGTTTCTTTCCTGAAAATAATGCTTATTTTGATATCCACTATATAATTCATATAAATCAAAATCTCAGACGATGATAGGAATATTAATCTTGCAATATCTATGGAGTATTCATGCGACATACTCATGCAAAAAGATAGTCGACGGATTTGATAATGATCTATAAAATGACTCATAAATGAAACAACTGCAGGAATAGGCAGGTTAAATAAATCGATACCATATATAATTAATTAAGTAATTTGCATATGGCATGTGAATGCATTGGTAAGTTTACTATCACGACACTAAGAGGGAGTGAGGTGAAGAAATCCTCCAACCGTTAATCTATATATATATATATATATATATATATATATATATATATATATATATATATATATATATATATATATATATATATATATATTTGTGAAAAACTAAATTCCAGTGCTTTTCCTCACGTTGTCCATAAACTCAGAATGCCGAGCGAAATAAATAGAGTTCTGCTGACTACTGCCGAAAACATAACATTAGAAAAAAAAAATGAATGAGTCAAATTCAAGGGGTAAGAATATAGTGATAAGAATAAAAGTGCTCACCATCAATATCAACGAAACCATATTCATGACTGAGATCTGAAGTGAGAAGAATACGTCCAGTTTTCTTCATTACGCCAGCATCGGATGCCAGTGCAACTATGGCAGATCCCACGAACTCAGGTGTTTCACCATTTTCCAGTGATCTTTCGACGAAATCCTGAACGCTCACAATGGAAATATTACTGAAGGACTTTCAACGCCTCCTTCTCAAAAATTCGATGAATATGCTATTGTTCCCAATGCTATTTCGAGGACAGATTCAACATTCAATATAGCTCAGAAATCGAAAACCGAAGCCGCAATCACTGAGCTGTTAAAAGATTGTATCTGCTGCAAAGACACAAATGGAAATGTGTCCATATGAGAGCGAACACGACCAGAATACAACATCGCATGGGAGAATTCTTAGAGAAAAAAGCCTCAGCACTCATTAAACAAACTCGAAACTTTTTCGCTCGAAAGAGATGAACTGAGACGACGTAATACCAAACACAGCAATTTAATCATATGTCACCTAAGGAATTACCTGGGTACGACAATCGAGTTACCTAGCACCACCGATGACATTAGGTTGTGTGGCTTTATTAATGTGCTGTTGCTGCATCTTCGCAGAACGCTGCGCCTTTCCAATAATTCTTTTACGAAGTGCAGCACTATTCTTTTGACTAGTCCATTAGTCCAATAATTCTTCGCAGATTGTCTTCACTATTCACGAAGGTTCGCGGACATGCGATGCTTACTTCCCACGAAAAATAAGGATTCAGTTTAAAGTCATTTTATGGCCTCAAAAAGCATACAAGGATGCCAGGCTCACAACCCGCAAATGGTCGTTCCAAATGCGCATTATCGGTTATTTCAACGAAAAGGAGCATTTTTATTGGGAAAACATAGACCTGAGACAGTCCCGTCAATGCGGACAGCTTCCCAGTAGCAACCAGCTTCTTTGATAACTCCGTTTTTACCGTTCCAGGCCAAAGCGATACAACGCACACTCCATGAGACTTCAGATCCATACTCATATCTGCTGACATTCGATCAACCTGCAGAGATATTCAACTCTTGAAGACGTAGTGAATCTCAACTAGAAAATAAACTTTTCTTGCATTTAACGAATCATACAGAAAATTCTCTTTCAATTTTCCTTCATCCTCTTCAACTTATATTCTTCGGCGCCATAAGAAACGTCACGAAATGTGATTTCTTGAAGTGCGACTTCACTACTTCAGACAGTTTCACTGTATGTCCTCTGCGTAAATGATACTTTTTTCAGCAAGCGAAATTTCTTGAGATAAAAAGTTAGAAGGTACAAGGGACAGAAGACGGGATATTACGCGATACATAAAGTCACCTCATGTTGTGCACCATAGATACCACATTCCGCCGTTCCAGTGCCAGCTGTTTGCCACTTACAATTCTCTAATGGGCATACGGTCACATATGCACACCAAAACGATGCTGTATAACGCTCCTAACAAAGAGCCACAAAAAGAGAAAGAGCCTATAAACGCTATTACGTAAGAAACAACGGTTTAAGGATGACTAATATGAGAAATTCCGCCTTGCAGAAAAAAAACTTGCAAAATTTCAGGCACTCTAAAGTTTTTTAAAACGTTATTAAATCATAACAAAACTTGAAAGGAACGACGGCCATGTGGCAGAGACGTTGAATATAATCTCTACTTTTCAACAAATTCTTCACTTGTAGCTCTTGTGATAGATCGGTTAGAACTAATGGCAATGACGAGTGGATATATGCATAGGGATTCTCACATATACGCATGATTGGTGGACTTGCAGAGCTTTGCAGAAATCGTACGCGAGACGCATACACTAGTCGCAGGAATTACTTGAGCCCAAATTTGGAGAATGAAATGTTAACTTGCCTACCGCTGCCTTTCCCACTCCATAAGCGACATTGAAGAAATATTGTAGACCACCAGCCGAACTGATATTCACAATTAGACCGCGATTTTTTGGTACCATTAAGCGTGCTGCATAAACCGAACAAATGTACACGTTTCGCAATCCCACATTGTTGATATCATCCCAAAGTAATGGATCGCAATCATAGAATTTCTTTCCTTCGCCTTTCATTATACTCTAAAATATTTACATATTAACGCTGCTAATAGGCAATGATCGAATCATCTTAGAAGAATTGTGATATGTCATTATTAAAACATTAATGGGCACATTAAGAGTTAACAACGACTTAAGCTGAATGTTCAGATGCAATTTCTATTGTGAATCGATGAGGCACATTATAGTAGGCTGTGCATTCAACAGGATGAACTCCACTTATTTAAGCGCAAGAATAATTTTCACAGTTTGCCTTCGATGAGTGTCATTCATAGACATTGCAAAAATTCAGCTATTATATATATATATATATATATATATATATATATATATATATATATATATATATATATATATATATATATATATATATATATATATATATATATATATATATATATATATATATATATATATATAGCAGCTAACTTAAAAATCGTTCCATCAAATATGCAAATTTTGTTTGCAAGGCAACGATGAGCAATAAAACTGGTTAAATTGCGAATTTGGTATGCAAAGCATTGAGCTAGACACACACACACGGAAATATACGCAATGCGATTAGTGCTGAGTGGATGAACCAAACTTTTTTCTTTTGGTTTTTAAATTCAGGAACAATTTTTCAGGATTAATCAACATGCGTTATGCGATTGATACAAAATAGTGCGAAAGCATTTCAGTCACTTGCGAATAAAGATCACAACACTGTTATCATTATGGAAAATACTACCTTTACGATATAAACTAATTAACATATGCTCGCCGATATCCAGCAGCAGCAAAAAATAATGTTCGGATGTTAAAGAGCGGGAAGAAATTGCCCCAGATAGTATTTGATGATTGCTATACTGGTAACACGCCGAATGTGAGAACTGCCCTTGGGGAAAGCTAAAGGAATTTGGAACATTACAGAAAATGAAGACGCCTGAAACGGTTTCTTTCTTTAGCTTTTGGATTATAATAAAATGTTGAAAATTAAGTATGCTAGGAATAGATTTCATATTAGCAGGTTAACAGATTTTGGTCACAAAAAATTCCCTTTAAAAAACTTTTTCCAATACCATTGAAAAACCATTGTAAATTGAAAAGACGTCTGGACAGTATCTGCTACAACGAATTAGAGAGTTTTAAATGTGTTCGTTGTCTATGAATAGAAGTAAATTCATGAGATGAAATAACGATGCGTGTGGCACCTACCGCTGTGCCCGAAAAAGCAGCATTTACAAGAACATCGAGCTTCCCATCGCGTTCTGATTTGATCTTATCGAACAGTTTCTTAACGTCATCATGACTTGTATGGTCACAATATACCACAACGCCTTCACCTCCTCGTTTCTTTATTTCTGAAAAACAAAAAAAACTTTATCCGTCCAAATTGATGGATTTTAATTTTTGTAATATATGCCGACAGCTGCAACAATATTCTCCACCCCAGTCGAACTATGCTACATTTTGCGAGATCTGATATAATGTTATATACATTATATCATATAATGCTATATACATTATGACGTGAAACACGTTCCGTAACAGACAACATGAAATAGCATAAGCATATTTCAGGGTGAAAAAAAATACACCTATAATCATATATTTTATGAAAATATGGTAATAAACACAACTGGAGGGAAGCGATTACCATCAGCAGTATCTTTCAAGCTCGGTAGACCGCTTTCTTTAGCAGCGAAAGACTTCGATGGTTCTCGTCCTGTGATGTAAACTGTTGCTCCAGCTTGTCCCAACTGAAGAGCGATTCCTTTGCCTACACCACGCGATGCTCCAGTCACTAAGGTGACCCGGCCAGCAAGTGGCTTTTTGGAATCTGCTTGCGATGACATGGTTGCCAAGTGCTGGAAAATTGCAACAACATGAAAATATCAACGAATAGTGTTCCTACAGGCTTTCTATAGGGCATTTCCAAACAATAAGCTCCTAAAATGCCCTTCTTTTACGGCATTGTTCCGAGAAAAGACGATGTGCTTTGAAGAGACCTTTTCATAAGCACGCTGTGCAATTAATTCCTTCGTGTACTATAGGACCCTCCATTCCGTATGCGCAATTATCACTCATATCTGAATGGCACAAACCTACTTCAGTCCTAACTTACTTCAATAATATGTAAATATTCACCGTTATTGTTTCACTTAGAGGTGAATAAAAGTTTCGCTATAATATATAATTCAACCTTTCCAAGGTCACGATCATATGTAACATTCATTTCAGACGGCCTCCTCAAATTTGCTAAGGTTCTTCACCGGTAAAAGCACCACTGCGTACCGCTGGCGGTCATGTCGTACGGAATTAAAGGGTGAGGAAGGAGCTACACGAGACCATGTTGGGGTGGAAGCAGAAGGGATGTGGCATGGAAAAGATATTAGTTAGAAGACCCATTGCTGAGGAAGGTCTGAGGTTTTCAAGGCAATGCAGGTTGAAGTAGCCTATATTAATAGGAAACTTCTAGGATTTTCACTGATCCTTTCATGATGTTCTTACTGAGTGAATTCCCACAAGTGAACCTGACAGGCTTATGCTTGAAAGATGAACTTCTTTAACAGTCTTCTATTCACCCCACCATTTTCAGGACAGATCTAAAGATAATCCATGCGAAAGCATTTCGCATGGATAATTCGCAAATCACGTAAAAACCGATGACTGCAACAACTGCAACAACTAAATTTGTCATTATAAAACGTCTTATGATTAGCTGATGTATTTACAGTTCTTCCATCATGTGAATATCTCAGCGCTATTAAGTGTTCACATTGAGAAACTCCAACAGCACAAAGAGAATTCTAAATTTATTGAACGTAATATATCATCCCATAAGAGCGATTTGCTGAAAAGCGATATGTACTATGGTGAGCATTGGGAACATTTGCCTGCAAAATAGACAATAAAAATGTCGAGTGCAAATCATTATTTTCTAATCTCGGTTTTATCGCTTCAACATATTTCAGAGTATTGAACTCATGAAACGTTCCATAGCTGTTAAAATATTACTGAACAATCAGATACAATGCAAGAATTTACATGAAAAAATGAAAACCCATGAGCATAAATTGCATTTACTTTTTTTAAATCAACCAAAACTTACAAAAAAAAATTTTTTTTATTCACTTTTATATTTATACTCTGATGATGTGGATCTGATTTGGAAAATTTCCTGCTAAAGTGTCCGCTGTACCCTAAACTCATCTAAGGTGAAGGAGTTGAAGCAGTTTCACCTAAAGTTCACTTTATTCTATACATGTTTATATAATGAAGCATCAGTAAACTTCTCTAGCTAGGAGAACATCTACAAATGAAACGCTCTTTACTATTCTTCGTAGGGAACTATGTTTAAAATGTTCTGAAATGCTTACAATTGAGATAGGAGTACGAGATACATTCACAAGAAATTTGGTTATCGGTGAAGCCGAGTAGGAACGCCAAGAGGAATAAGTAAATGCACGTGTACAAGTCGGTAGCATTTCTGGTGAACAGAACAGCACACAGTAGTCACTTCGATCTGTAATAAATTTACTTCACCATAAAACATGTTTTTCTTGTGCATCGGTTCACAATATTCATGACGTTCATAGCAAAAGCATGAAAGGAATTCGTAAAGCTGCGTACATGCACTCATCTCCTTTTTAAAACCTTAAAACCGCTGAAATTCGACGAATCAAACAGCTCAGGTGGCCATCGCTTCAAAGACAGCTGAAATTCTTAACAATCAAATTCGTGGTAGATGAGTTCAAGGCCTTAGAAGCGCAGAGGCAAATATAATAATGACCATAGCAGACAAGCCGATAATCTCAAATACCCATGAATAAATCTTCCTCAATTCCTTCTGCAAAAATTCGCAAAAAACATCAACACACTAAAAATAGATCCATTTTCATGTAGACGACTGCGTGGCACACTTGCAGAGATGAAGGATTCAATCAATAATGAGCGCAATGCAAGGCACTGGCAATAACAGCCAAAACGGCTGTCAGAATGTAAACAAGCGCCGAGCAAAATGCCTCACAGAATTCTTTTCTCCTGCTGAAAACTGAAGCTGAAAGGTTTTTTTGCAATGGTTTTCGCTCAAAAATATGAAAATTTGCCTCATAATTTGTATGAATATTTGCTTTTATTTATTTCTTGACACAGAACTTATTGATTTAATACTCGAAATTGATTTCTTTATCATATTAGAAGTACTGATTTGAATTTTACAAATTCTCAATTTCAAATTCAAAAATGAGGAACTTCGACGTCGAATACACGTAAATAACGAATTGACCTTGAGATCAAAACCCTTTGTTGCTTGACAACGAAATGCAAATATGCCCATTGTGGCAAATTTATAATTCGAGCATTTGCTCATATGTAAATTCTCCGAGATCAATGAAAATGCTCTCGAGGTGGTCATTGCTTATTTCGTTTTTATAGATTGTGATTATTAAGAGCGCTCATAAAGCTTTACGGGTACTTTTCCGCTCATAGCAGCGAAAAATGTGCTTCGAAACACCACCATATTATGCATAAATTGACTGAAATGCTGAAGACCATGGATAAGTTGAAGTGAAACCCAACCGAACATTTCGACAATTTAATGACTGTCGGAAATGGGAATTTGCTCGTGGCAACTTCTAAATGAATGCAAAGCCGAAAGTCGAATACGGAAATGACGAAGTGTGGAATAAAATGACAATATTGCAGAGAAGCTGGACGCATTCGCTGCGAATAGCGAACCGGGCTGCGGTTAGACCCATACACATAGTGCTATCATAGCCTCCAATTCCCGCTAGGCATTCACATAGTTCGTCACAGAAACGATTAAACTTACAACAGAAATTTGCAGTCTTCTCTGGATCGCCTGTGGTTACCAAATCATCGCATCGTGCCAAATTTCAGGTCAAAAGGGCGCATGAAATATTTTTCCGAATGTGCCCGCCTTCCCTGCAATCGACGGTGTGCGGGTCACAGAAGTACTCAGACTTCTCATAGGAAGGTGCAATTTTTCGCATAGGTCACCTGTAAATGCAAAATCATGCCAAGACCCAACCGTAACAGCTATGAATCAACTGAAAACTGGTAACGTAATTCACTGTATGTCATGGAGCACAACGCCGAGTTTCCGAAGCTGGGCTTTGCCGGTGCCGAGTTGAAAGTGTAAATGGAGCCCAGGGACATAAACATACATATCTACACACATGTGCATATGTCAAAACGCACACACTCGAACGCACGCAGACGGACGCATCATTATCACATTCATTGACAAATCAGTTTAGCGAGTTTCGATTCACTAAAACGCTTATGACAATGACGCTATCTTGAGGACAGTTTAAAGATGTTTTTTGAAGTAAAGATTTTGAAGGTCTTTTATTATTAGGAGTTAAGTTGCTAGGGTTTTTCCACTAAGTTTGTTCGCCCATTCCGAATGATGGTTCACTACTCAAACTACGCGATATTTATGTGGTAAATAGTGGAGTCCATCCTTCGCCCAGAATCTATAGTCACTTGCATGCTTCGCAGCTCTGTTGTTCTTACTTTAACGCTTATAAGTTGATCCACTGAATTGCAGAGCAGTTATGATTGATCCTTGGCATGACTTTCTATTCTCAGGTGACCTATAGAAAAAGAAATTGCATATTCCTATCGGAAGCTTCGGCCTGTCTGTGACCCACAAGCCGTTGATTGCAGAGAAGCTGGGCACATCCAGAAAACTACTGCATGCGCTTTTTCGACCAGAAATTTGGCAGGATGTGATGAATTGGTATTCACATGCGATTCAGAAAAATTTGCGGTTTCTGTTGTAGGTTTAATTGTTTCCGTGTCCCTCGACGCAGAATGTCAAATTATGGTTTGAGAGAGTGAAGAAATGCGTATGACTTACGGACACACTTGAGATTCAACAGAAGGACATCATATTACAATGCTCGCCCACTGCGTTGTATTGTTTGCAACGAATTTAATGACGTCATTGGATATATGCCACGCTTGATGCGATAAAAGTGAAATTTGTACTAACAGTAACAATAACGACCATAGCAGTAATAATCACGATAAGAATAACAATGGAGTAAGACCTTCATATTCTATGTTGAGTGAATTAAAAAAGTTGCATGTTTCTACCACAAGTTCCCGAGTTTCCGTGATATCCGTTTAGAGAATGCAGAATATAGTAGTGGTGCGTACGCAATGTGGGGCATGAGCTCAACTGCGTTCGCGGTTTGCAGCCAGCGTAACATCGTTCTCTGCAAGAGCGCAATGTGTCTCTAGGGGAACGTATAATCAATCATAGAAAAGAAATCAGCTATGGCAAGTAAACACTTTTCAGAGACTTGATGTTGGTGCAGAATCGTAGAATTTTTATCTCCGAATGAGTTTTCAGAGATTTTCCACATTATGGTTCGTCTAAGTACCCCATTCCATACACGCACCGCTGCTTATGCGAACAATCTCAGAAACTCCTCTCCCACGCTTGGTCTCCCATCTGTGAGTCATATAGGCCAGAAAAGGATAGGGACAAGGTTTGCAAACCGAAAATTGAAGGTGCATGAAATTTTAATAGTTGACGGCACGCCTTGGAGATATCTACCGAAACTTTTGCAAAAAATGCGTAGTTCGAATGCGTAGAAACGCGCAGAGTGTTTAATCAAAATAAATCATAGCAGCGTCGTCATTAAAAAGCCTCCTGAAACAATTCCTTTAGAGGAGCCTTGAGGCAGCCATGTATATGACATCTCCGATTCCACCCAATATCCTGGACCTCAGCAGGACTGGAACTTAAATCTTCGGATCTGAAGACCGACGTCTTATCCGTTACGGCACAGTGCCAACGATAGTGCACAACCGAGCCGGAATTTCCGCCGTTGTCGTCTTTCTAAAACGAAACGAGTAGCCCATTCACAGCATTCGATCCAAACCCATCATAACGGCGTAGTCACCGAAAAGGCTAGTGAAACAGTCCGTCTGGATAAGTTACCAGTGTGAATAGGACATCTATTTACCGAGCTCCCACAGAAGCTTCGACCCTGGCAGGACTCGAACCTAAAATCTTCGGATCCGAAGTCCGACGCCTTATCCATTAGGCCACAGGGCCAACTATGGTGTACAACCGAGCCGGAATTCCTGCCCTTGTCCTCTTTCTAGAAGGAAGCGATTACTCCCTTCACAGCATTCGATCCAAACCCATCATAACGGCGTAGTCACCCAAAAGATTCGTGAAACAGTCCGTCTGGAAAGTTCACAGCGTGAATAGGACATCTATTTACCAAGCTCGCCTAGAAGCTTCGACCCCGGCAGGACTCGCACCTACAATCTTCGGATCCGTAGTCCGACGCCTTATCCATTAGGCCACAGCGCCAACGATAGTGTACAACCGAACGGGATTTTCTGCCGTTGTCCTCTTTCTACAAGGAAGCGATTACTCCCATCACAGAAGTCGATCCAAACTATCAGAAACGCGTAGTCACCGAAAAGACTCGTGAAACAGTCCGTCTGGAAGAGTTCACAGCGTGAATAGGACATATATTTACCGAGCTCGCTTAGAAGCTTCCACCCTGGCAGGACTCGAACATACAATCTTCGGATCCGAAGTCCCACGCCTTATCCATTAGGCCACAGGGCCGACTATAGTGCACAACCCAGCCGGAATTTCCGCCGTTGCCCTCTTTCTGGAAGGAAGCGAGTAGTCCGTTCAGACCATTCCATCAAAAGTAATCATAACGGCGGATCATCGAAAAGACCAGTCAAAATGGCCTGTCTGGACGAGCTACGGCCCTGCCTAGGATATTCAGCCAGCGATTCCTCCTAAAAGCTGCGACCCTGGCAGTACTCGAAAATACAATCTTCGGATCCGAAGTCCGACGCCTTATCCATTAGGCCACAGGGCCAACGATAGTGTACAACCGAACGGGAATTTCTGCCGTTGTCCTCTTTCTAGAAGGAAGCGATTACTCCCTTCACAGCATTCGATCCAAACCCATCATAACGGCGCAGTCACCCAAAAGATTCGTGAAACAGTCCGTCTGGATAAGTTCCCAGTGTGAATAGGACATCTATTTACCAAGCTCGCTTAGAATCTTCGACCCTGGCAGGACTCGAACCTACAATCTTCGGATCCGTAGTCCGACGCCTTATCCATTAGGCCACAGCGCCAACGATAGTGTACAACCGAACGGGAATATCTGCCGTTGTCCTCTTTCTAGAAGGAAGCGATTACTCCCTTCACAGCAGTCGATCGAAACCATCAGAAAGGCGTAGTCACCGAAAAGACTTGTCAAACAGTCCGTCTGGATAAGTTCCCAGTGTGAATACGACATCTATTTACCGAGCTCGCTTAGAAGCTTCGACCCTGGCAGGACTCGAACCTACAGTCTTCGGATCCGAAGTCCGACGCCTTATCCATTAGGGCACAGGGCCAACGATAGTGTACAACCGAACGGGAATTTCTGCCGTTGTCCTCTTTCTAGAAGGAACCGATTACTCCCTTCACAGCAGTCGATCCAAACCATCAGAAACGGCGTAGTCACCGAAAAGACTCGTGAAACAGTCCGTCTGGAAAGTTCACAGTGTGAATAGGACATCTATTTACCGAGCTCGCTTAGAAGCTTCGACCCTGGCAGGACTCGAACCTACAATCTTCGGATCCGAAGTCCGACGCCTTATCCATTAGGCCACAGGGCCAACGTAGTGTACAACCGAACGGGAATTTCTGCCGTTGTCCTCTTTCTAGAAGGAAGCCATTACTCCCTTCACAGCAGTCGATCCAAACCATCAGAAACGCGTAGTCAAAGAAAAGACTCGTGAAACAGTCCGTCTGGAAGAGTTCACAGCGTGAATAGGACATATATTTACCGAGCTCGCTTAGAAGCTTCGCCCCTGGCAGGACTCGAACCTACAGCCTTCGGATCCGAAGTCCGACGCCTTATCCATTAGGCCACAGGGCCAACGATAGTGTACAACCGAACGGGAATTTCTGCCGTTGTCCTCTTTCTAGAAGGAAGCGATTACTCCCTTCACAGCATTCGATCCAAACCCATCATAACGGCGCAGTCACCCAAAAGATTCGTGAAACAGTCCGTCAGGATAAGTTCCCAGTGTGATCAGGACATCTATTCACCGAGCTCCCACAGAAGCTTCGACCCTGGCAGGACTCGAACCTACAATCTTCGGATCCGAAGTCCGACGCCTTATCCATTAGGCCACAGGGCCGACTGTAGCGCACAACCCAGCCGGAAATTCCGCCGTTGTCCTCTTTCTAGAAGGAAGCGATTACTCCCTTCACAGCAGTCGATCCAAACGCATCATAACGGCGCAGTCACCGAAAAGACTCGTGAAAGAGTCCGTCTGGAAAAGTTCACAGCGTGAATAGGACATCTATTTACCGAGCTCGCTTAGAAGCTTCGACCCTGGCAGGACTCGAACCTACAATCTTCGGATCCGAAGTCCGACGCCTTATCCATTAGGCCACAGGGCCAACGATAGTGTACAACCGAACGGGAATTTCTGCCGTTGTCCTCTTTCTAGAAGGAAGCGATTACTCCCTTCACAGCAGTCGATCGAAACCATCAGAAAGGCGTAGTCACCGAAAAGACTCGTGAAACAGTCCGTCTGGATAAGTTCCCAGTGTGATTAGGACATCTATTCACCGAGCTCCCACAGAAGCTTCGACCCTGGCAGGACTCGAACCTACAGTCTTCGGATCCGAAGTCCGACGCCTTATCCATTAGGCCACAGGGCCAACGATAGTGTACAACCGAACGAGAATTTCTGCCGTTGTCCTCTTTCTAGAAGGAAGCGATTACTCCCTTCACAGCAGTCGATCGAAACCATCAGAAAGGCGTAGTCACCGAAAGGCTCGTGAAACAGTCCGTCTGGATAAGTTCCCAGTGTGATCAGGACATCTATTCACCGAGCTCCCACAGAAGCTTCGACCCTGGCAGGACTCGAACCTACAATCTTCGGATCCGAAGTCCGACGCGTTATCCATTAGGCCACAGGGCCGACTGTAGCGCACAACCCAGCCGGAAATTCCGCCGTTGTCCTCTTTCTAGAAGGAAGCGATTACTCCCTTCACAGCAGTCGATCCAAACGAATCATAACGGCGCAGTCACCGAAAAGACTCGTGAAAGAGTCCGTCTGGAAAAGTTCACAGCGTGAATAGGACATCTATTTACCGAGCTCGCTTAGAAGCTTCGACCCTGGCAGGACTCGAACCTACAATCTTCGGATCCGAAGTCCGACGCCTTATCCATTAGGCCACAGGGCCAACGATAGTGTACAACCGAACGGGAATTTCTGCCGTTGTCCTCTTTCTAGAAGGAAGCGATTACTCCCTTCACAGCAGTCGATCGAAACCATCAGAAAGGCGTAGTCACCGAAAAGGACTCGTGAAACAGTCCGTCTGGATAAGTTCCCAGTGTGATTAGGACATCTATTCACCGAGCTCCCACAGAAGCTTCGACCCTGGCAGGACTCGAACCTACAATCTTCGGATCCGAAGTCCGACGCCTTATCCATTAGGCCACAGGGCCAACGATAGTGTACAACCGAACGGGAATTTCTGCCGTTGTCCTCTTTCTAGAAGGAAGCGATTACTCCCTTCACAGCAGTCGATCCAAACCATCAGAACGCGTAGTCGCCGAAAAGACTCGTGAAACAGTCCGTCTGGACGAGTTCACAGTGTGAATAGGACATCTATTTACCGAGCTCGCTTAGAAGCTTCGACCCTGGCAGGACTCGAACCTACAATCTTCGGATCCGAAGTCCGACGCCTTATCCATTAGGCCACAGGGCCGACTATAGTGCACAACCCAGCCGGAATTTCCGCCGTTGTCCTCTTTCTAGAAGGAAGCGATTACTCCCATCACAGAAGTCGATCCAAACCATCAGAAAGGCGTAGTCACCGAAAAGACTCGTGAAACAGTCCGTCTGGATAAGTTCCCAGTGTGAATAGGACATCTATTTACCGAGCTCGCTTAGAATCTTCGACCCTGGCAGGACTCGAACCTACAATCTTCGGATCCGAAGTCCGACGCCTTATCCATTAGGCCACAGGGCCAACGACAGTGTACAACCGAACGGGAATTTCTGCCGTTGTCCTCTTTCTAGAAGGAAGCGATTACTCCCTTCACAGCAGTCGATCCAAACCATCAGAAACGCGTAGTCACCGAAAAGACTCGTGAAACAGTCCGTCTGGAAAAGTTCACAGCGTGAATAGGACATCTATTTACCGAGCTCGCTTAGAAGCTTCGACCCTGGCAGGACTCGAACCTACAATCTTCGGATCCGAAGTCCGACGCCTTATCCATTAGGCCACAGGGCCAACGATAGTGCACAACCGAACGGGAATTTCTGCCGTTGTCCTCTTTCTAGAAGGAAGCGATTACTCCCTTCACAGCAGTCGATCGAAACCATCAGAAAGGCGTAGTCACCGAAAAGACTCGTGAAACAGTCCGTCTGGAAAAGTTCACAGCGTGAATAGGACATCTATTTACCGAGCTCGCTTAGAAGCTTCGACCCTGGCAGGACTCGAACCTACAATCTTCGGATCCGAAGTCCGACGCCTTATCCATTAGGCCACAGGGCCAACGATAGTGTACAACCGAACGGGAATATCTGCCGTTGTCCTCTTTCTAGAAGGAAGCGATTACTCCCTTCACAGCAGTCGATCGAAACCATCAGAAAGGCGTAGTCACCGAAAAGACTCGTGAAACAGTCCGTCTGGATAAGTTCCCAGTGTGATTAGGACATCTATTCACCGAGCTCCCACAGAAGCTTCGACCCTGGCAGGACTCGAACCTACAATCTTCGGATCCGAAGTCCGACGCCTTATCCATTAGGCCACAGGGCCAACGATAGTGTACAACCGAACGGGAATATCTGCCGTTGTCCTCTTTCTACAAGGAAGCGAATACTCCCTTCACAGCAGTCGATCGAAACCATCAGAAAGGCGTAGTCACCGAAAAGACTTGTCAAACAGTCCGTCTGGATAAGTTCCCAGTGTGAATACGACATCTATTTACCGAGCTCGCTTAGAAGCTTCGACCCTGGCAGGACTCGAACCTACAGTCTTCGGATCCGAAGTCCGACGCCTTATCCATTAGGGCACAGGGCCAACGATAGTGTACAACCGAACGAGAATTTCTGCCGTTGTCCACTTTCTAGAAGGAAGCGATTACTCCCTTCACAGCAGTCGATCCAAACCATCAGAAACGCGTAGTCAAAGAAAAGACTCGTGAAACAGTCCGTCTGGAAGAGTTCACAGCGTGAATAGGACATCTATTTACCGAGCTCGCTTAGAAGCTTCGACCCTGGCAGGACTCGAACCTACAATCTTCGGATCCGAAGTCCGACGCCTTATCCATTAGGCCACAGGGCCAACGACAGTGTACAACCGAACGGGAATTTCTGCCGTTGTCCTCTTTCTAGAAGGAAGCCATTACTCCCTTCACAGCAGTCGATCCAAACCATCAGAAATGCGTAGTCAAAGAAAAGACTCGTGAAACAGTCCGTCTGGAAGAGTTCACAGCGTGAATAGGACATATATTTACCGAGCTCGCTTAGAAGCTTCGACCCTGGCAGGACTCGAACCTACAATCTTCGGATCCGAAGTCCGACGCCTTATCCATTAGGCCACAGGGCCGACTATAGTGCACAACCCAGCCGGAATTTCCGCCGTTGTCCTCTTTCTACAGGAAGCGAATACTCCCTTCACAGCAGTCGATCGAAACCATCAGAAAGGCGTAGTCACCGAAAAGACTCGTCAAACAGTCCGTCTGGATAAGTTCCCAGTGTGAATACGACATCTATCTACCGAGCTCGCTTAGAATCTTCGACCCTGGCAGGACTCGAACCTACAATCTTCGGATCCGAAGTCCGACGCCTTATCCATTAGGCCACAGGGCCAACGATAGTGTACAACCGAACGGGAATATCTGCCGTTGTCCTCTTTCTAGAAGGAAGCGATTACTCCCTTCACAGCAGTCGATCGAAACCATCAGAAAGGCGTAGTCACCGAAAAGACTCGTGAAAGAGTCCGTCTGGAAAAGTTCACAGCGTGAATAGGACATCTATTTACCGAGCTCGGTTAGAAGCTTCGACCCTGGCAGGACTCGAACCTACAATCTTCGGATCCGAAGTCCGACGCCTTATCCATTAGGCCACAGGGCCAACGATAGTGTACAACCGAACGGGAATTTCTGCCGTTGTCCTCTTTCTAGAAGGAAGCGATTACTCCCTTCACAGCAGTCGATCGAAACCATCAGAAACGCGTAGTCACCGAAAAGACTCGTGAAACAGTCCGTCTGGAAAAGTTCACAGCGTGAATAGGACATCTATTTACCGAGCTCGCTTAGAAGCTTCGACCCTGGCAGGACTCGAACCTACAATCTTCGGATCCGAAGTCCGACGCCTTATCCATTAGGCCACAGGGCCAACGATAGTGTACAACCGAACGAGAATTTCTGCCGTTGTCCACTTTCTAGAAGGAAGCGATTACTCCCTTCACAGCAGTCGATCGAAACCATCAGAAAGGCGTAGTCACCGAAAAGACTCGTGAAACAGTCCGTCTGGATAAGTTCCCAGTGTGATTAGGACATCTATTCACCGAGCTCCCACAGAAGCTTCGACCCTGGCAGGACTCGAACCTACAATCTTCGGATCCGAAGTCCGACGCCTTATCCATTAGGCCACAGGGCCAACGATAGTGTACAACCGAACCGGAATTTCTGCCGTTGTCCTCTTTCTAGAAGGAAGCGATTACTCCCTTCACAGCAGTCGATCCAAACGCATCATAACGGCGCAGTCGCCGAAAAGACTCGTGAAACAGTCCGTCTGGAAAAGTTCACAGCGTGAATAGGACATCTATTTACCGAGCTCGCTTAGAAGCTTCGACCCTGGCAGGACTCGAACCTACAGTCTTCGGATCCGAAGTCCGACGCCTTATCCATTAGGCCACAGGGCCAACGATAGTGTACAACCGAACGGGAATTTCTGCCGTTGTCCTCTTTCTAGAAGGAAGCGATTACTCCCTTCACAGCAGTCGATCGAAACCATCAGAAAGGCGTAGTCACCGAAAAGACTCGTGAAACAGTCCGTCTGGAAAAGTTCACAGCGTGAATAGGACATCTATTTACCGAGCTCGGTTAGAAGCTTCGACCCTGGCAGGACTCGAACCTACAATCTTCGGATCCGAAGTCCGACGCCTTATCCATTAGGCCACAGGGCCAACGATAGTGTACAACCGAACGGGAATATCTGCCGTTGTCCTCTTTCTAGAAGGAAGCGATTACTCCCTTCACAGCAGTCGATCGAAACCATCAGAAAGGCGTAGTCACCGAAAAGACTCGTGAAAGAGTCCGTCTGGAAAAGTTCACAGCGTGAATAGGACATCTATTTACCGAGCTCAGTTAGAAGCTTCGACCCTGGCAGGACTCGAACCTACAATCTTCGGATCCGAAGTCCGACGCCTTATCCATTAGGCCACAGGGCCAACGATAGTGTACAACCGAACGGGAATTTCTGCCGTTGTCCTCTTTCTAGAAGGAAGCGATTACTCCCTTCACAGCAGTCGATCCAAACCATCAGAAACGCGTAGTCAAAGAAAAGACTCGTGAAACAGTCCGTCTGGAAGAGTTCACAGCGTGAATAGGACATCTATTTACCGAGCTCGCTTAGAAGCTTCGACCCTGGCAGGACTCGAACCTACAATCTTCGGATCCGAAGTCCGACGCCTTATCCATTAGGCCACAGGGCCAACGATAGTGTACAACCGAACGGGAATTTCTGCCGTTGTCCTCTTTCTAGAAGGAAGCGATTACTCCCTTCACAGCAGTCGATCCAAACCATCAGAAACGCGTAGTCAAAGAAAAGACTCGTGAAACAGTCCGTCTGGACGAGTTCACAGCGTGAATAGGACATATATTTACCGAGCTCGTTTAGAAGCTTCGACCCTGGCAGGACTCGAACCTACAATCTTCGGATCCGAAGTCCGACGCCTTATCCATTAGGCCACAGGGCCAACGATAGTGTACAACCGAACGGGAATATCTGCCGTTGTCCTCTTTCTAGAAGGAAGCGATTACTCCCTTCACAGCAGTCGATCCAAACGCATCATAACGGCGCAGTCACCGAAAAGACTCGTGAAAGAGTCCGTCTGGAAAAGTTCACAGCGTGAATAGGACATCTATTTACCGAGCTCGCTTAGAAGCTTCGACCCTGGCAGGACTCGAACCTACAATCTTCGGATCCGAAGTCCGACGCCTTATCCATTAGGCCACAGGGCCAACGATAGTGTACAACCGAACGGGAATTTCTGCCGTTGTCCTCTTTCTATAAGGAGGCGATTACTCCCTTCACAGCAGTCGATCGAAACCATCAGAAAGGCGTAGTCACCGAAAAGACTCGTGAAACAGTCCGTCTGGATAAGTTCCCAGTGTGATTAGGACATCTATTCACCGAGCTCCCACAGAAGCTTCGACCCTGGCAGGACTCGAACCTACAATCTTCGGATCCGAAGTCCGACGCCTTATCCATTAGGCCACAGGGCCAACGATAGTGTACAACCGAACGGGAATATCTGCCGTTGTCCTCTTTCTAGAAGGAAGCGATTACTCCCTTCACAGCAGTCGATCGAAACCATCAGAAAGGCGTAGTCACCGAAAAGACTTGTCAAACAGTCCGTCTGGATAAGTTCCCAGTGTGAATACGACATCTATTTACCGAGCTCGCTTAGAAGCTTCGACCCTGGCAGGACTCGAACCTACAGTCTTCGGATCCGAAGTCCGACGCCTTATCCATTAGGGCACAGGGCCAACGATAGTGTACAACCGAACGAGAATTTCTGCCGTTGTCCACTTTCTAGAAGGAACCGATTACTCCCTTCACAGCAGTCGATCCAAACCATCAGAAACGCGTAGTCACCGAAAAGACTCGTGAAACAGTCCGTCTGGAAGAGTTCACAGCGTGAATAGGACATCTATTTACCGAGCTCGCTTAGAAGCTTCGACCCTGGCAGGACTCGAACCTACAATCTTCGGATCCGAAGTCCGACGCCTTATCCATTAGGCCACAGGGCCAACGACAGTGTACAACCGAACGGGAATTTCTGCCGTTGTCCTCTTTCTAGAACGAAGCCATTACTCCCTTCACAGCAGTCGATCCAAACCATCAGAAATGCGTAGTCAAAGAAAAGACTCGTGAAACAGTCCGTCTGGAAGAGTTCACAGCGTGAATGGGACATATATTTACCGAGCTCGCTTAGAAGCTTCGACCCTGGCAGGACTCGAACCTACAATCTTCGGATCCGAAGTCCGACGCGTTATCCATTAGGCCACAGGGCCGACTGTAGCGCACAACCCAGCCGGAAATTCCGCCGTTGTCCTCTTTCTAAAAGGAAGCGATTACTCCCTTCACAGCAGTCGATCGAAACCATCAGAAAGGCGTAGTCACCGAAAAGACTCGTGAAACAGTCCGTCTGGATAAGTTCCCAGTGTGAATAGGACATCTATTTACCGAGCTCGCTTAGAAGCTTCGACCCTGGCAGGACTCGAACCTACAGTCTTCGGATCCGAAGTCCGACGCCTTATCCATTAGGGCACAGGGCCAACGATAGTGTACAACCGAACGAGAATTTCTGCCGTTGTCCACTTTCTAGAAGGAACCGATTACTCCCTTCACAGCAGTCGATCCAAACCATCAGAAACGCGTAGTCACCGAAAAGACTCTTGAAACAGTCCGTCTGGAAGAGTTCACAGCGTGAATAGGACATCTATTTACCGATCTCGCTTAGAATCTTCGACCCTGGCAGGACTCGAACCTACAATCTTCGGATCCGAAGTCCGACGCCTTATCCATTAGGCCACAGGGCCAACGATAGTGTACAACCGAACGGGAATTTCTGCCGTTGTCCTCTTTCTAGAACGAAGCCATTACTCCCTTCACAGCAGTCGATCCAAACCATCAGAAAGGCGTAGTCACCGAAAAGACTCGTGAAACAGTCCGTCTGGATAAGTTCACAGCGTGAATAGGACATCTATTTACCGAGCTCGCTTAGAAGCTTCGACCCTGGCAGGACTCGAACCTACAATCTTCGGATCCGAAGTCCGACGCCTTATCCATTAGGCCACAGGGCCAACGATAGTGTACAACCGAACGGGAATATCTGCCGTTGTCCTCTTTCTAGAAGGAAGCGATTACTCCCTTCACAGCAGTCGATCGAAACCATCAGAAAGGCGTAGTCACCGAAAAGACTCGTGAAACAGTCCGTCTGGATAAGTTCCCAGTGTGAATAGGACATCTATTTACCGAGCTCAGTTAGAAGCTTCGACCCTGGCAGGACTCGAACCTACAATCTTCGGATCCGAAGTCCGACGCCTTATCCATTAGGCCACAGGGCCAACGATAGTGTACAACCGAACGGGAATATCTGCCGTTGTCCTCTTTCTAGAAGGAAGCGATTACTCCCTTCACAGCAGTCGATCGAAACCATCAGAAAGGCGTAGTCACCGAAAAGACTCGTGAAACAGTCCGTCTGGAAAAGTTCACAGCGTGAATAGGACATCTATTTACCGAGCTCGCTTAGAAGCTTCGACCCTGGCAGGACTCGAACCTACAATCTTCGGATCCGAAGTCCGACGCCTTATCCATTAGGCCACAGGGCCAACGATAGTGTACAACCGAACGGGAATTTCTGCCGTTGTCCTCTTTCTAGAAGGAAGCGATTACTCCCTTCACAGCATTCGATCCAAACCCATCATAACGCCGCAGTCACCGAAAAGACTCGTGAAACAGGCCGTCTGGAAAAGTTTCCAGTGTGATTAGGACATCTATTCACCGAGCTCGCACAGAAGCTTCGACCCTGGCAGGACTCGAACCTACAATCTTCGGATCCGAAGTCCGACGCCTTATCCATTAGGCCACAGGGCCAACCATAGTGTACAACCGAACGGGAATTTCTGCCGTTGTCCTCTTTCTAGAAGGAAGCGATTACTCCCTTCACAGCAGTCGATCCAAACGCATCATAACGGCGCAGTCGCCGAAAAGACTCGTGAAACAGTCCGTCTGGAAAAGTTCACAGCGTGAATAGGACATCTATTTACCGAGCTCGCTTAGAAGCTTCGACCCTGGCAGGACTCGAACCTACAATCTTCGGATCCGAAGTCCGACGCCTTATCCATTAGGCCACAGGGCCAACGATAGTGTACAACCGAACGGGAATTTCTGCCGTTGTCCTCTTTCTAGAAGGAAGCGATTACTCCCTTCACAGCAGTCGATCCAAACGCATCATAACGGCGCAGTCGCCGAAAAGACTCGTGAAAAGTCCGTCTGGACGAGTTCACAGCGTGAATAGGACATCTATTTACCGAGCTCCTTAGAAGCTTCGACCCTGGCAGGACTCGAACCTACAATCTTCGGATCCGAAGTCCGACGCCTTATCCATTAGGCCACAGGGCCAACGATAGTGTACAACCGAACGGGAATTTCTGCCGTTGTCCTCTTTCTAGAAGGAAGCGATTACTCCCTTCACAGCATTCGATCCAAACCCATCATAACGGCGCAGTCACCGAAAAGACTCGTGAAACAGTCCGTCTGGAAAAGTTCACAGCGTGAATAGGACATGTATTTACCGAGCTCGCTTAGAAGCTTCGACCCTGGCAGGACTCGAACCTAGAGTCTTCGGATCCGAAGTCCGACGCCTTATCCATTAGGCCACAGGGCCAACTATGGTGTACAACCGAACGGGAATTTCTGCCGTTGTCCTCTTTCTAGAAGGAAGCGATTACTCGCTTCACAGCATTCGATCCAAACCCATCATAACGGCGCAGTCACCGAAATGACTCGTGAAACCGTCCGTCTGGAAAGTTCACCGCGTGAATAGGACATCTATTCACCGAGCTCGCACAGAAGCTTCGACCCTGGCAGGACTCGAACCTACAATCTTCGGATCCGAAGTCCGACGCCTTATCCATTAGGCCACAGGGCCAACGATAGTGTACAACCGAACGGGAATTTCTGCCGTTGTCCTCTTTCTAGAAGGAAGCGATTACTCCCTTCACAGCATTCGATCCAAACCCATCATAACGGCGCAGTCACCGAAAGGACTCGTGAAACAGGCCGTCTGGATAAGTTCCCAGTGTGATTAGGACATCTATTCACCGAGCTCCCACAGAAGCTTCGACCCTGGCAGGACTCGAACCTACAATCTTCGGATCCGAAGTCCGACGCCTTATCCATTAGGCCACAGGGCCAACGATAGTGTACAACCGAACGGGAATTTCTGCCGTTGTCCTCTTTCTAGAAGGAAGCGATTACTCCCTTCACAGCATTCCATCCAAACCCATCATAACGGCGTAGTCACCGAAAAGACTCGTCAAATGGTCCGTCTGGAAAAGTTCACAGCGTGAATAGGACATCTATTCACCGAGATCGCACAGAAGCTTCGACCCTGGCAGGACTCGAACCTAAAATCTTCGGATCCGAAGTCCGACGCCTTATCCATTAGGCCACAGGGCCAGCTATAGTGCACAACCCGGCCGGAATTTCCGCCGTTTCCCTCTTTCTGGAAGGAAGCCAGTAGTCCGTTCAGATCATTCCATCAAAAGTAATCATAACGGCGGATCATCGAAAAGACCAGCCGTCTGGACGCTGCCTAGGACGATTCGCCTAAAATGTGCGACCCTGGCAGGACTCGAACCTATAATCTTCGGATCCGAAGTCCGACGCCTTATCCATTAGGCCACAGGGCCAACGATAGTGCACAACCGAACGTTAATTTCTGCCGTTGTCCTCTTTCTAGAAGGAAGCGATTACTCCCTTCACAGCATTCGATCCAAACCCATCATAACGGCGCAGTCACCGAAAAGACTCGTGAAACAGTCCGTCTGCAAAAGTTCACAGCGTGAATAGGACATCTAATTACCGAGCTCGGTTAGAAGCTTCGACCCTCGCAGGACTCGAACCTACAATCTTCGGATCCGAAGTCCGACGCCTTATCCATTAGGCCACAGGGCCAACGATAGTGTACAACCGAACTGGAATTTCTGCCGTTGTCCTCTTTCTAGAAGGAAGCGATTACTCCCTTCACAGCATTCGATCCAAACCCATCATAACGGCATAGTCACCGAAAAGACTCGTGAAATAGTCCGTCTGGAAAAGTTCACAGCGTGAATAGGACATCTATTCACCGAGATCGCACAGAAGCTTCGACCCTGGCAGGACTCGAACCTAAAATCTTCGGATCCGAAGTCCGACGCCTTATCCATTAGGCCACAGGGCCAGCTATAGTGCACAACCCGGGCGGAATTTCCGCCGTTGCCCTCTTTCTGGAAGGAAGCCAGTAGTCCGTTCAGATCATTCCATCTCATAACGGCGGATCATCGAAAAGACCAGCCTGTCTGGACGAGCTACAATAGGGATGGACCCTGGCAGGACTCGAACCCATAATCTTCGGATCCGAAGTCCGACGCCTTATCCATTAGGCCACAGGGCCAACGGTAGTGTACAACCGAACGGGAATTTCTGCCGTTGTCCTCTTTCTAGAAGGAACCGATTACTCCCTTCACAGCATTCCATCCAAACCCATCATAACGGCATAGTCACCGAAAAGACTCGTGAAATAGTCCGTGTGGAAAAGTTCACAGCGTGAATAGGACATCTATTCACCGAGATCGCACAGAAGCTTCGACCCTGGCAGGACTCGAACCTAAAATCTTCGGATCCGAAGTCCGACGCCTTATCCATTAGGCCACAGGGCCAGCTATAGTGCACAACCCGGCCGGAATTTCCGCCGTTGCCCTCTTTCTGGAAGGAAGCCAGTAGTCCGTTCAGATCATTCCATCAAAAGTAATCATAACGGCGGATCATCGAAAAGACCAGTCAAAATGGCCTGTCTGGACGAGCTACGGCCCCGACTAGGATACTCAGCCAGCGATTCCGCCTAAAATGTGCGACCCTGGCAGGACTCGAACCTATAATCTTCGGATCCGAAGTCCGACGCCTTATCCATTAGGCCACAGGGCCAACGATAGTGCACAACCGAACGTTAATTTCTGCCGTTGTCCTCTTTCTAGAAGGAAGCGATTACTCCCTTCACAGCATTCGATCCAAACCCATCATAACGGCGCAGTCACCGAAAAGACTCGTGAAACAGTCCGTCTGCAAAAGTTCACAGCGTGAATAGGACATCTATTTACCGAGCTCGGTTAGAAGCTTCGACCCTCGCAGGACTCGAACCTACAATCTTCGGATCCGAAGTCCGACGCCTTATCCATTAGGCCACAGTGCCAACCATAGTGTACAACCGAACGGGAATTTCTGCCGTTGTCCTCTTTCTAGAAGGAAGCGATTACTCCCTTCACAGCATTCGATCCAAACCCATCATAACGGCGCAGTCACCGAAAAGACTCGTGAAACAGTCCGTCTGCAAAAGTTCACAGCGTGAATAGGACATCTATTTACCGAGCTCGCTTAGAAGCTTCGACCCTGGCAGGACTCGAACCTAAAATCTTCGGATCCGAAGTCCGACGCCTTATCCATTAGGCCACAGGGCCAACGGTAGTGTACAACCGAACGGGAATTTCTGCCGTTGTCCTCTTTCTAGAAGGAAGCGATTACTCCCTTCAGAGCATTCGATCCAAACCGATCATAACGGCGTAGTCACCGAAAAGACTCGTGAAATAGTCCGTCTGGAAAAGTTCACAGCGTGAATAGGACATCTATTCACCGAGATCGCACAGAAGCTTCGACCCTGGCAGGACTCGAACCTACAATCTTCGGATCCGAAGTCCGACGCCTTATCCATTAGGCCACATTGCCAACTATAGTGCACAACCCGGCCGGAATTTCCGCCGTTGCCCTCTTTCTGGAAGGAAGCGAGTAGTCCGTTCAGATCATTCCATCAAAAGTAATCATAACGGCGGATCATCGAAAAGCCAGTCAAAATGGACTGTCTGGACGAGCTACGGCCCTGCCTAGGATACTCAGCCAGTGATTCCTCCTAAAAGCTTCGACCCTGGCAGGACTCGAACCTACAATCTTCGGATCCGAAGTCCGACGCCTTATCCATTAGGCCACAGGGCCAACCATAGTGTACAACCGAACGGGAATTTCTGCCGTTGTCCTCTTTCTAGAAGGAAGCGATTACTCCCTTCACAGCATTCGATCCAAACCCATCATAACGGCGCAGTCACCGAAAAGACTCGTGAGACTGTCCGTCTGGAAAAGTTCACAGCGTGAATAGGACATCTATTCACCGAGCTCGCTTAGAAGCTTCGACCCTGGCAGGACTCGAACCTACAATCTTCGGATCCGAAGTCCGACGCCTAATCCATTAGGCCACAGGGCCAACTATAGTGCACAACCCGGCCGGAATTTCCGCCGTTGCCCTCTTTCTAGAAGGAAGCGAGTAGTCCGTTCAGATCATTCCATTAAAAGTAATCATAACGGCGGATCATCGAAAAGACCAGTCAAAATGGCCTGTCTGGACGAGCTACGGCCCTGCCTAGGATACTCAGCCAGCGATTCCTCCTAAAAGGTGCGACCCTGGCAGGACTCGAACCTACAATCTTCGGATCCGAAGTCCGACGCCTTATCCATTAGGCCACAGGGCCAACGGTAGTGTACAACCGAACGGGAATTTCTGCCGTTGTCCTCTTTCTAGAAGGAAGCGATTACTCCCTTCACAGCATTCGATCCAAACCCATCATAACGGCGCAGTCACTGAAAAGACTCCTGAAACAGTCCGTCTGGAAAAGTTCACAGCGTGAATAGGACATTTATTTACCGAGCTCGCTTAGAAGCTTCGACCCTGGCAGGACTCGAACCTACAGTCTTCGGATCCGAAGTCCGACGCCTTATCCATTAGGCCACAGGGCCAACTATGGTGTACAACCGAGCCGGAATTTCCGCCGCTGTCCTCTTTGTAGAAGGAAGCGAGTAGTCCGTTCAGATCGTTCCATCAAAAGTAATCATAACGGCGGATCATCGAAAAGACCAGTCAAAATGGCCTGTCTGGACGAGCTACGGCCCTGCCTAGGGTACTGAGCCAGCGATTCCTCCTAAAAGGTGCGACCCTGGCAGGACTCGAACCTACAATCTCCGGATCCGAAGTCCGACACCTTGTCCATTAGGCCACAGGGCTGAAGCTGCTGGACGAACGGGCATATGCAGGGCTATGGAAAGGGAGATAAACTCATTAACATAATCCGAAGAGGCGGAGATACTAGAGTATCTCCGCCTTCTCGTGGTGCTGCAAAACCGAATTTTCGCAGTTTTGAAAAAGGAAATTGCGAAGCATTCATTTGTTTACGATTGATGGATCAGTCATCCGGTCCTCTGTGACCTGAGATTGTGGCATTTTTCAAATACAATTTTAGTCCTTTTGTAAAGCGTAGTGACTGATACTAGTCAAAATTTCGGTTCCTATTGATCATATATGCCAATGCTATTTTTCTCCCGTGTGAACGTTTCTCCTAGTTTCTTCCGTTGATACGATCGAAAACTTATTGTGTGTTTAATGTTGAAGAAAGCGCTGAACTATATTATGCTGTAGCATATCAAGCACAGATGTGTTATACTATTCGTCAGCCGGTGATGCTCCGCAAAGCTCAAGATGCTACGAAGAACAATACTGCACATGCGAGAAAAATCGATGATACAGAAGGCTGTTACGAAATGCACCTCAGTATTCACGGTCCCTGTCCACGTGTGTGGCTGAAGAGGCTGAGTCAGAAAACATGCATATGATCATTTTCCCCAAGTGTTGAACGTAAATATTCAACTCCGCTTGCAGCCATCCTTGGACAATTGAGTGGCTGGGCTCTTTTATACATTACATGCGAAAAATACTCAAAGAAAGAGTTGTCGGCACCAAGGGCATCACCAGATATGTACTACTGAAGAAACTTTTGACATTTTTGACATTACGTAAAATAAAGGAGCGAAGAAATTGTGTACGCATTTTTAGCTCTGCTTTGGAACAAATCCATATTCGTTATCAAGTGGGAGACCTCAGTACGCAACCCGGTGGCTGTGCTTCATCCACAGAAGAAACAGTATAGGAGAAGCGACAGCATCTGACAACTGCAAGAAAACATTAAATGTCAACGAACTAATAGTGCGAGAGGAAAGTAACAAGGAAACAGATTAACGGAAGAAGGTGCAGTGCACGTACTATATGGTGAATGGCTGGATATATCATGTGTGATGAGACTTAATTGCGAATTTAAACACATCAACGATGAAAGGTCACCTGACCGAAACAAAAAGTAGCTTGTTTCCCTACAATCGCACTGCAAGCTGTGACGACAACCTCGTACGCACTTGAAAGGGTCTTTTCTGGCACTAGTTTTGCGACCCACTTCATACCACTGGTCGCTCGACAGGACTGATGAAAGGAAACCGTCAATATGTATCAGAACAGCGGGATTTCAGGAAGGCCCTATAACAACATTCATGCAATTCCATCAAGCCGAAAATGGTTCATGACTTGTTCAAATGTTTTGAAATGTTTTAAGGTATCCCAAGAAGGAAAACGGTTCCTGAAGGTTTCTAGCGGAATTGCTGATGCTAACAGCAATGTGGCGCCAAAAACAACTTCAGCATCACGGCGGGATGTTTGGTCCGAATGGATGTTGTTTGAATGTTCGTTCAGTCAGACATTCAGTGTGATAAGGAACTGATTTTTTTTATTGGGAGTGCGGCCATATCTTTCAAGCCGCTACGGAGAAAGTCACTTCATGAAAAATTAGAAAACTCATGACTGCAGTTCAATGGAACCTCATGCAACACTGACAGAATGCGATTTTATTTTATTTTCACTGCTTTGAAAATTCGATTTCACTTATCTTGTTGTTTAGCACGCCTGCAGCGCTAATAATTATGTGCCAATGAATGTGCTGTGTTCGTAAGGGAACATTCACTTCCGTAGTTCTTCGTTCAAGTGAGCGGGAATGTTCGATTTGAAGGTGAACAGGTGAGGTTTGCATGAAGCGACTCATGATCTGCATGAAGGACGGGTGCATCGAAGTCAACCTCAGTTTACGTTTCTTCCATCTCTGCCAGCGCTGCTGTTCAGCATCGTGGGCTGGAAAAAGTTAATCGACAGACGTTCAGTTTGCTTCATGTAAGGCGAGAACGATGTTATTGGCCGAGAAAATTCGCAAAAAGCATTATGAACAAGTCGTATAGTTCAAGAACGGTCATATTTCTCACACATCAGGCGCTTGCTTCTGCGTTCGGCGTACGAAATTATCGATTTGCGCGATGAATTGATATTCGTGCCAAATAACTCGAAGGGAATAGATAATAAGAACGATCAACAGCAAGAGTATGTATACCAACGCCAGCAGCCCTAAAAATGAGTGAATGGATTTACATTGTGCAATATCATAAGTGTGGCATCAGTATGATCATGGTCGTGCTCATTTCTCATTTACGCTATTTCATCTTTCACTCACCAATCACTTCCAGCGCATGAATGCCTTTCCGCAACTTTTGTCACAGTAAGGTTGACTGAAAGAGACTTCGTTGGCGAAATGCTCCCGCAGTCTCATTTTCGCAACGACTTCGAGAAAGCAGTGCAGCTTTCATTTCCTGTTCCTCTCGCTGGATATCCACGCCCTCCACAAAACATATAAGCAATACGACTAGAACGGCTCTACTTGTTTAACTCCGATATTTGAAGTAGGCGTCAAATGCAAAACGATTGCGGCTTTCCGTTCTTCGCATTCGAATACAAACATGTGGCACGTCAGCCCCCCTTCAGAGCTTCGAATAAAAACTGAAAACTCATATCAGTGTGCGACAGTTTTGGATGCCAAATCAATTGGATCTGGCAAGGACCTTACATGTTTGTCATCTAATCTCCCATTACGCCAATGATGAGCCACTTCGAGTCTCAAGGAATGATGACACCAATGGAGCGTTTATGGAAAGTTTCGATGTTCGGTCCCAATAAGTGAACATTTATAACTATCTAAAATTTCGTTTGTCTGCTATTTTAAGCCAAATTCACGCTCAGCTTACATAACTTCCACGTCGCTCATCTGCGACTGTCCTTGAAACTGCGCGCCAAATGCAAAGTAATTCGATCAAAGTGTAAATATTTTTGCACCCTTGAGGACTGGCTATGAGAAGGTGGAAAGAGGTCGTGGTCTGAACCGATGTGGCATGATGGGTGGTTAGCGAAATCCATAACGACCACGTCAAGAAAGCGAAACTTCTTAGTGAAACATGTGAACGATGGTCAAGGAAGTTATGATCCTTGAAGTTCGGTAATCGTATCATTAATTCTTGCAAATACTGTGTCATGCTACCCTTACCCTCAGCAGCGCACTCACTCTGCCCTTCTCCTTTCCTTGAATACTTCTTCCCTAAATGCTTGCCCAGAAGCGTATTTAGACTCAATTGCTGCAGCATTCGATGTTATTGCACGGTGCTTTTTCATGCTTTGTGATGGGAACTAGCGCTAAAATCGTTTACAAACAAAGGTTGTCTGATGTATTTCTTCGATTTACAGCAACCGCCATAAATCGATCCTCACAATGCTCATAACAAAGTCAATGTGAAAGTTATATTGAGTTCTAATCAACAAAAATTCGCAGGCTAACGTCCGCCTATCCACATGAGAGCGTCGAGCAAGTTGCATCATTTTTCAAAAGTGCTTTTTGTTTGTTTTTTTCATCACAGTGCGTTTTTGCAGTGAGTGCCTGGCAAACATATATATATATATATATATATATATATATATATATATATATATATATATATATATATATATATACATATATATATTGGAACGGTGGGCCTGATCTACGATCGTGTCACGTCTGTGTAACATAACGTTTTTCCTCCGCAGATATAATCGAGAGAAATCGCCATGAATGAAAGCTGAGTTTTACATTAAGCCAAAATTTGCTGCACATCAAAACAACTGTATGCCGCGAACACTGGAATGAAGTATACAGCATGTACACAAAGATGATCTCATTTCTGCTACTTTTGTGCAAAAAGAGCGTATAGGTTTTGAAAGCGGATAGCAACCTATTTGAGGGGAGATCTTGAGCTGCCTGGACGTAATCAATTCGTCCAGTATAGAGTGTAAGTAGCTTGATCGCTGGAAGATAGAGTAAACGACGGCAATCAGCGATGCGATAGCGTACAACATCAGAATCCCCTGCAAAAAAATCTCATTAAAATGTAGGGAAGAGCGAATAACAAGAAACGGGAAGGAAGCGTTAATCGTCGTTGTCCACAGGATATAGGAAAGGAAAAGTCCAGGAAGCAGTTGTTAGCTACGAGGAAGAATGGGAGTTTATGGAGAGCTAATCGGCTCAGCTCCACGCATCATAGTTTCATCATTATATTGCTCATGGTCCGTTCGAAAGGGAAATGTGTGCTCTTTGGAAAAAGCACATTGTTGCTAAAGACGTGAAGGATAAAAGGATAGGGAATTTAGGGTGGAAGAATGAGATGCGTACTACGATTAAAAACCATATAAATAAATTTAAACTATCTTATGGGCGGCAGGCGTGGATCAGTAAGAACACTCGAGATCATGTAATCGTTCGGCATCGGAAGAGAGTGAAGCTCTTTTGATAAAGACAGCGATTCTTATGATCCACGAAATTTTTTACGGAACTCGTCATCTTTGCAAGTCTCGAAACTTGCATCTACCTCTTTCATTTAATGCAACATAGCCGCCTCTAATCAAACGACCTCGTGAACGGTATGTCCCATCAACTAACTGTTTATACGTCCACTATAGCTAGAATGGGGCGCGAAATATTGTTTAGCGAGTGCAGATGCCAACAGTGTGTTTAGACCAGCCAAAACAACATATGCTCGGAAGCATTTGATCCGCCTTATCGATTCAGAGAAATGAGAATATGGAAAACTCACTTGAAACATCATGAACGGGATGAGGCAAAGTTTGCACCAACGAAATGCACCATAAATCGCACATGCAGAAACGCTTAGTGCTATGATAATCGCATTAAGCACTGCTGCTGAATTTCCTCCCAGCGTAACGATAAAGACGAGACCAAAGTAAACGACAGACGAGACCAAAGAGACTATTTTTGCTGCGACCTGAAAGTAAAACAACACCTCGATGTTCCGTTGTAGGGAAGGCAAACAAGAAGACGCACAAAGAATCTCAGACGATCTGAATGTTCTGCCGTTTAATGTGGGTGGCGAAAGATTAAAATTATCCTTCGAAAATTGAGGAAGTGGAACTGCTTTTTCAGACGCTTCTTCTAATTCAGTTTCATGAATTAACGGTTGATTATAAATTACGCACAATTATGCGATCACTGTTTCAACTTTTTTCACCATTTGTACTGATCTTCCCTAAAGACGCCCATTACGCACTTTAGAATATTTCTTTTTACATGGAACGCTATAGCAACTCCAGGCCAGTTCGAACCTGTTAATCTGCCCAACCCTCTGTCCGATGCATTGAACTCACGGCTCAGTGAGAATAGATACACAGAAGTGTGGAAGCGTTGTACACACCGAAGGGTTCTTTCAGCTGTTATCGTAGGACGCACAGCATGCTCACCGTAATGTGAAAACGGCGACAACAACAGAAATAGTTCGAAGTTGAAGGCAAAACGGGAAGAATTATTGTGGCGATTTCCTTACTGACACACTCGTCGTTTGCATCCTCCATCGGTTGAGTGCATCCACGAGTGGATCACAGCTGCGAAAGACCACTGCAACTAGTCGTAATTTATCGATATTTTTAAGCTCAATGTATGCAGCAAGCTTCATCATTAATGCGTACACTCGTTTCCACGATAAATGCGCACCAAAAATCGTAGACGCATAAATAGTGCGCTGGTTATGCAACTGTACACGTAGTATCGCTGCATACATGCTAGCAAACAGCAAGAAGGGTGTCCTACCGTCACGACATTTTCACTGCATCTATAGAAATAACATGCAGGGGAGCTTATTGCCTTAAATATCGTCTCTAATGCTTTCACTCGAGTTAGAATTTCGTTCAAGCGAAGTCTCTTCTCTCTCCGTCGCCAACCGCATATCCAGCACCTTTCTAGGCGCATCTCACCCAACTGATAAGCTGCTCTATATTTTTAACCTTCTTCTCATCGCTATATTTTCACGTCAGGCAACGATCGATGATTCACTGAAATTTTAAACCTCATTAGCTTCATAATCCTGAAACGAACTGCATTTTGCATAAGTCATTTTGTCTAACGTCATATTAATGCCCGACTCATATGACCATACAGCCGCTAAATCTCAGTGACCTACATATTTGGTTGAAGCACTGATCTATTTAGAAATATTATGGGTTCTGGACTCAACAGATCGACGGAAGCATCGTCAGATGCATTGCTTTTTGATGTTCTTTTACACTTCCTCATAAATCTTCACTTCCTGAGCAATGATTTGGCAACTGCAGCAATAATTCAAATTGTCACGGTAGTTCACAATGGCAAAAATCAAAAAAGATAACGCGAAATGAGAACTGGTTACTACCTCAGCTCCCTCCTTCTCTGGCGATCCGAGGTTCTTTGACATAGTGGTCACTTACTTCATCGTGCTTAACTTTAAGCTATCGCCGCTAATTTATCGCCCCCGATGGATGCCGCTACTTTAATGTTTTCATATGAAAACATGCGCTGCCATGCACATCAAGTGCAAATTATGAACCGTTATTAGTTGCCCGATTGTTCAGACGTGCTCATTACAAGCCGCGAAAAAAAAAAACTCCACATGCGATCCCTTTCTTCATTCATACATCCACTTCCATGAAGCAATTCTCCATCCCCATGCATACATGCGGCATTCATTCCGATTGTGGCGATTGTTCACAGCGCAGAGCATTGAATTTAATATTTCTAGGCTCTGCGGAAATCACTTAATCGAGCTCACCTTTGTGGCTGAAACAGTGCACACACTTCGCGGATACTATATCAAGATCATGAATAATTGGTAATGGGCAAAAGTCAACTTAACTACAATTCATGAGACGATTCTCATCTACGAAAAGATGTGCCTTGTCTCTGAGCCTATTTACCTCAAAAAGGTTAATGGACTTATCTAGGGGTTTGTAGAGAGCGTTCCTTCATTGATAGAAGGCAGCTGTCGATGGCTGTTTCGGACTGAACCATGAGCAAAAGCAGCGAACAACTTTAGCAACATATAGTACTTTCAGCTGAGTTTGTTAGCTGGAATGTTTGAACCATCCTTTGCTCAATCAAAGCATAGTCATGATGGCGACGTGCTGCCCAAAAGCCGCCGTCAAGATGGCGTACGTAATGCAATCAGGACTACTAAATATTGAAAAAAAAAAAAACTCGTATGCGCCAACACTGGTCTAAATCAATTCGTTTATAGTAAAATTGATTTCTTAGACTTGAATCTTTTGAGGGCGGAGAACTGACAGATCACTGAAAACAGCCTTTCATGACGGCAGGGACGTCAGCTGTCGAATTTTTCCCGTTTCAAACGAATGATCAAGTTCAATGCTTTTCGGTGAGTGAAGCAAGCCGAAAATTTCCAAGGCGAGGAAAGGAGCAGGTGAAATTTGATCTTGATCTTGTCATCAACCTCTCTTCTCCTCTATTTTTATTGCGTTTGACGTTGGAGGGATGTACCCATATTTCTTCTCTTAACGTAGGCCCGTGAAACAGGCAATTGAGCGGCTTCTGCTCAAATGATATAAATTGCTGCTCCTCACGAGTGTTCGTTCTGTGATGGCACACCTTCACAAAGTAATATCTGTTCGAGTAATCACTGTTTCGATTCATCGCCATTTTTTTGCTCTTTTTGCTTGTTCATCTAAACGCAAAAACTGACAAGTCTCATTAGTGCGAACATCATTGGAAAAATTTCCATCTCCATGAAGGCAAATTTCCGCTGATATAGCGCATCTAAACGCATCAACGACGATTGTTGAGGCGCGGCGCTTTTAAATAACTGTAAATGGCAACAGCTGACGAAACGATTAGGTGAGTTTGATCACTATGGGAGACGGATTCATTCTATGCGCATCCTTCAATAAAAAAAAATGCAGAAAAATGTTTGACAACGCTTATCCTAATAATTATCTCACTGTTAAGCCGCATCACAAATATTGCGTAAGATGTGTTTGTTGTCAATCTCTCACAAATACACTCGCATACTTATTGTTTAAAGTGAGAAACACATCTATGTAACGCAATATGACGAAATTCAAATGAGAGAACACATGTGATGAGTAGAATTTTTGAACATAGTAGAAACGCAGAAATAAACAACTCGCAAATATTCCAAAAAAACTAAAAGAGTTAATTAAATGCTTCATCGAACTTCATAGAACCATGTAAATGTTATCAAATCGTCAACAATTCCAATTCAAATAACATTAGAGAAATGAGGCACATATGCCAACAACGACTAAGAAGTGAAACGAAATCGAATGAAAATCTTATTGCTTTGATCTATAACAATCATTGCTCGAACTATTTCATAGTAAACTTCGCCAATAAAAATTATTAAACTATAAGCTATGGCAGTTTATTAAGAAAAGTAATCAAGAGGAAAGGAAGCCGTGCTACTCCACTTGAAATTCTTGAAGATATTGAGCATTAGGAGGCGCAATGATACGCCTGGAAACGACAGTGAATCTTGGTGGTATCCGCGCTTTTTTGAGCGCCTTCGCTCTCATTCGTGGAGAAAACTGGAGATCATTTCAGATGTGGAGAGCGGTTATGAACCATTGCTGAGATTGCAGTACTAGCACTGATAATATGCGGGAAAAGCGGTCAAAGGCGCAAACTAATAGCTCTATGTGCGAGAATAATTTATGAAGATAAAAGAGCGATGCACAACATTTAGTGAAGAGCTTCCCTTTATCTAACAAATAAAGAAAGGAGAATGTTCCGACAAAATGAGGTTACTTCGAGAACGCCTCACAATGCGTAACGCTATAAGAGCTTTAAAGCCAATGCATCGAACTACAACACCATTGATGCCCGCTGAAGCATGTCACTAAATAAATTTGGCACACTGCGAATATGCGAAATTAGGAGAAAAAGTGCTCGTTTCGTCGATTACCGTGATTTGTGATGCTTCCGAAGAGGCTTCTGAAGATAATTTCAAGATTACTCATGTCCTTCCCCATATTTTTTTTTGCCTCAGCAGATATAGATCCAAATAACTGGAAATTAAAATTTTTGGCAATGAAGCTAGCAAATTTTCGCCACAATGAGGCTTTCAATCAAACATTTAAATGTGGTGCCGTTCAACTAAAGCTGAATAAAAGATGAGAATGATAAATGCAATGAAAACATTTCAATTGCGAATGCACCTGATAATATTGAGCTCATGAATATTCGTTCAACTCATCATATCGCTTGAAAAAGACAACTCCCAAGTTCGCTTACGTTTTTTCTGCTCTTCACCAAACAATGTGCTATTTGTTAGTGGAATCCACTTTGAAGGTTTTTATGCACAATACCAATATGCGATGGTCGCTATCGCTAATGTCTCTCCTCATTTGACAGTGATATTGAATTGAAAGTTTTTTTTTCTCAAAAGCACTGCAAAACTTTGTTATACTTGAAGATACATAAATGCAGGCAACGGGAAAAGGCAATATTTAAGAGCAATTATATTGCCGCACAATATCTCTTTATTCACGCAAGTTACCATGGCACCTGAAGCAATGTAAGAAGTGTGTTAATGAATATGAAGCAGTGAGAAGCCACGGCCACAAAGCGTAACACGGATACCGAACAGCTCGATCTTCTTGTAGGCCTATTTCTAAACAATAAGATCTGTTTTAGATGTTTCACATCAAATAGCCAGTCACCATTTTAAAATTTCAGGTTTTCCTGGATGACTAAATTTTCGTCTATAACATGACGGCAAAAGCTGCGGGGTTGGAAAATTTTCGGGGATGAGGCATTAGGGATTAGCTACATCAACTCTGGAGTCAACTTCAGTTTTCTCATTCGATTCGCAGACATAAGGCTCTTCATAGTGTGGCCCCGCTACTAGCACGATAATATACTGATGCGCTCTGCGAGCAATTGAAGTTGTGAAGAGTTGTTTGCAACACCGCGAGGAAACAAGGATCTGAGCATGATTTCTGCTGCTCTAAAGGAATGAAACGGAACCCGAGGACGAGTAATTTTCACATGAGCTGACGCAATTAATTATACCGATCGATGCCTGAGATGCGCTTTTAGCGCACAACTCGAATCTTCTAATTGATATCGGCGCCACTATTTCGGCAGAGGAAACGTGATGTCATGACATTGCCTGTGAGTTTTGCTTCAAATAATTGCTTCGCTCTCTTTAAGAAGCCTTTAGCAAGATATGTTTTTACACGCTTCTGCAATCTCTATTCGTCGGCTTTCCTCTATATCTCCTTCAATTTAAGTGTGGAGCTATTATGGATATAAAACTGGTTCGTCGATTAATTTGCCATATATCGCATACGTCCTCAACTGATCGCCTATGTTGTCTGAACTTCCATATCACTTATGGGCATCTCAGAAGTCACGCAACACGCATGCATTCATGGACCTTTCGCTTTCTTCTTTTTTCAAAGCACTGCACACAAAAGAAGTGAAGGACCCTTCTCGAAGAACTGGAGCGGTGTCACCTTCAGCATCCCGCTTACCTGATCAATCAACCTCTGGAGTTCTCAACAAAAGGTGCAGTAAACAAAGCAATCCCTTCAAGTTCTTCATAATCTTGCTGTTAGCATAAATCTTTAACAGAATCTTCGTTGTTAAGTAATCCGACCGCTGAAGGGAAAATCGACCCGACCTGTATCGATTTTCCTGGCTACTGTTTGCATTCAGTTTTCGTAACAAAAATTCACACATTTCGAAATGTTTATTGACAGAAAAAATCTTTCACACAAGCCTAAATGTTATCGGAATGAATGCTACGGTGAGACATGCCTTTACTTAGCAATGATGCCCTAATAAAGTGTCCTAAATGTTTCAGCATTTTTTGTAATTCCGCCAGCGTTATTGGCGCAACCCCAGCCATGTATTTTCATTTCCTCTGCGCTTCACCAACTGTTCCAGCATCGGTTTCCATTACAAAAAGAAATATTGACGCAAATAACCGCTAATGTCTCTTTGGAGTATTTTATGAAACGGTCACACCGATGATATTCTAGTAATGCCACCCAATCTTCAACCAGTCCCGAAAATTTGATGGACCATTTGCAACCAAAGTGTGTCCTGCAGACGACTCCCTCATGCCAACACCATCTCCAGTAAGAAGCACGATAAAGTTTCGCGGGATAAGACCGCCGCGATCCGGTACAAGAACTGGCGATGGAAACTCCGCCACGTTTCCGTATCTTTTTGCGTTCATAGGAATTGGTCTCGAAAATGGTAACGAGTACCTGAAAAAAAAAACATGCGCTTGGCGAAAACTCTTGTAGCCATTCTCATGAACTCTTTTCTTGAAATCGTTCCATGACCACTGCTCAAATATTTAAGAATGCACATACTCATCGAGTGTTGATTTGTTTTTCGGAGTCAAAAAATCATCTATGGATACAAACTTGCTGCAGCCTTATGAAAGCACATACCGCAATACGAATATTGCAGTCGCAGTTTCTACGTAACACTAACGAAACTAAAATGAACCATAGGAGCCGTCATGAAGTGCAATGAAGGGAAAGCTCAATTGTTCTACTGCCCCTAAATGTTCAACTGCCTCATCGAAATATACAAAATGATCGACGGCGGGAGCGATGTAGATGAGTTGTTTCCAAACAACCCGAAAGATCAGCTGATGAACCAAGACGTGGCCAAAATGAGTTAATGAATGGCATAAAAATACAGGCTGACTGCCTCATTGGTTTTAAGTAGTACTTGGAAGGATGTAAGCACGTTTGGGTTCCACATACCTGTAGGTGGGAAAGAGAATCGTCTTACTCTCATACTGATTATCCTTCCACCACAGGAAAAAGTCCTTCCTAAGGAGCTCAACGTTACCGTTCTCTCCCCCAAGACGTTCAAAAACGCTCTCATATTTCGAAGTAGTGAGAATGATAAAGGCAGAAAATGGTCGCAGGAACGCTATGTGGCATTGGACGCAGGGGATGGAGAACGGCGACGGACCTTCACTGCACTGTTTGAGCGCCAACCTACAACGAATCGACGATCGCAAAACATAAAGGCTGTATGACTTTTGAGCATGTATCGGTAAGTCTAATTCATCGAGTTTTCCATGCAAAGTTGGAGAACTGTGATTCTTTCCCGATCTCCAAGTTGAAGAAACAAAAAAGGTGCCGGTGCGTTCAGCAAGATGCCATTGAAGTGTTTAAACAGTGCAGAGGATCTCTCGAAGAAATTCGAAAAATTCATGATAAACTTACCTTAACAAATAGTGATAAGGCAATGTTCTTACCATCCTTTACAGTCGGTTTCGATCTAGGTGGTAGGGAAGAGGGACGGAAGGGGTGGAAAAAGAAAACTCAGCAATGACATGCTATACAATATTAAAAACAGGAGCACAGAACATCGACTAATTTGACTGGCTGCGGTCTAATAGCATCGCGTTTATACGCTATTACAATTTACCGTAATGTGTTGAGATCACTTGCAATGATGCCGCAAAAGGTTGAAAAATCCAGAAATCTCACTGGATGTGGTCATTCTTAGCAAAATGTTCTGAAGTTGTCGATGAAATGCTGCATTTCGGCGAAATTCAAAAAATCTGATGAAATGCAATAGTTCTTTCCACAATTCGGAAGCGGTGAGTTTATTGCCTTATTTCAGATTTTATGCATGTGAGAGGTATTAGCACAATTCTTCGATGATGCAAACAAGGAAAAACTACAGTAAATTTAAATGATATGCTGAATTTCAGCTGAATTGATAGACGCTTTGAAGAAGCAGGTGAACTTGTCATGAGCTTCGTAAAAAATTGAAATAAAGCTGTGGATTTTGTTGCTCGACTATTTAAGCGCTTCGGTTAGGAGCAGCAAAATCACGTGCGGGCACGTGAACGACACGACAAATAGCGACAGTGATCGTAAGTGGTTCAGAAAATAAAGTCTAGCTTATTGATTCGGTTAATTCCTAAGAATATAGCTCTGAAATGTATTTTTTTGGCGTTCTCAGAAAAGAGCATGGGCGACAAGCGCTGTATTGCTCTATAACAGGTCAGTGGAAGTGAGGTAGTTGAGAATATTTATTAATCTCCATGCTACTCGCAAAGTTTTGCTTCCACAGAGATTCTGTGAAAAAATAGCCGACGCGAAGCGTTTTCTGCAGCTGGTAAATCACAAAACAGTGCTCGATCTACCCTATTCGATGCGAAAAATTTAATCGTACTGATGAATCGGCTTGACTCCTTAAACCTTCACTTCTCTGCACTTTGCTCTACTGTGGTTTTGAGCTTCGATCTCAGTATTGATGTATCTTATACATATTCTTCTGTTCGCATTGCTTCATACGATGACGTGGCAGCCTAACCTTCCAGCGAGTCTGGTCGTTCTTTTCTTGCATATACATCTTACTACAACTTTCTTGCATTCTTGCATATTTCGTACATCTATATATATATATATATATATATATATATATATATATATATATATATATATATATATATATATATATATATATATATATATATATATATGTACAAGTATTGTATTCTATGCCCAAGCGTGACTTATTCTGCTTCCTGTTATGTTATCTCCTTACTTTTTATCCTTTCTTTATTCCTGCATGAATGAATAAAGACATTACTACTGCTAAAGAGTTCTGGCGAATAGGTGAATTTCAATCAGCATCATTTCTGAAAACCACTTTCTTGTTTCCAAAACTACCACGTCTGTATGTACATTATTGTGCCCGCCGTTATACATGAAAAAAATTTTTCTGCCTATGTAGGCTTGCATGAAAAACGTTGCAAATAACTGCATTTTCCTCAAGTATTCAAGTCGAGTACAAATATAAGTATACAGAGTGAAGCAAAGAGCACAAATGAATAAATAAATGAGAATCAGTTGTGAATGCTTTTCTATAGTCACCTTGATTCCCGAGTTTCATCCGAAATGCCGAAGCCGACGATGCACAACCAAATGAAGCACAACGTGATCACCATGATCGTGAGCAGAATAGCTTCTGAAAAAAAAAACAAACAATCTTGCTGTAATAGGCAAAGGAATAGACGTTAGTGACCGCTTCCAGCCGCAAAATGATACGCGAAATCAATACAAAGAAAATAGCAGTTGGTCGCATGTCGCCTACATTTGAACAATTAAACAGTAAGAAAAATTCGATAATATTGCATCCAAATTTTTTGCACACTTTTTTGTTATTAGATCACTAGAAAATAACCACAGGAAAACTTCATTAAAAAGCCGACCAAAGCATTTAAATAAATTGAGGCTGCAGCAATTAAGTTGCGCCAATCATGACATATGCTAAAGTGCGAAACTTGACTTTTGCATTCGATGGTTTTCAACATTGATGCGTGAAGTCAGGCGAATTGAGGGATTCCTTAATAAAAGCTATTAATAAATTTTTATACAGCATTCTACACTCCAACAATAGTGTGCAACAAATGGAACACTGTCCCTCTTAGGTGAGCGATTGTAAAAAGATATCGCGAAAACTGTTTTGTAATGCCGATGACTCTAACTAACCTAAGGATTTGTTGAGGTTTCTATTGCTGCCGATTTATTCCGTATCAGGCAATCATTACTGCTTGACCAGTTGATCATATTCGGCTAAGACTTTAGAAAGTTATATCAAAGCTATAGTGAAATAAATTGAAAACTGAAAGATATATGTTGAATTATTCTTCAATAAGATAAACTCAAAAGAAATTTCCAACGCATTCGACCATCCGAAAAATAAAGTTTGACCGAAATCACTCAAATAAATCTTTCAAATTATGCAGAAGGGATCTTTTGTAAGGCTAACCTCTTAAATAATTAAGCATGAACATCGCTGAAATTAGTGCGCTTATTTTCGATTATCCTTTCTAAGCACTTCGCAACTTCCATTCAAATTGAGAGGAGTAATGGATATACTCTTAATGGATAAACTCTAAGTACTTGACTCATCTAAACTGCAGGAGAACATATATACTGTAGCATCGTTACTGCACGAGCTGTGTAGCTATGGAGAACCTATTTAAAAATACATCAGGGAATCGCTGCTTTGTTAATCATCCAGCTCTTTTACAGCTGTACTCCGGCATTCTTTCGCCGCCTACATACAATTCGGGGCACAAGTTTAGCTCATTCGTTTTCTGCGCTGTCGATCGTGCATAATCCGCTCCCAAGTCTTTTCGTACTCTCACTTCATCCGAACTCAAACCTCGGCTATACATTCCTAAGGTCATCAACTGCCATCGATTCCTACGTTCTATTCGATGGCTTTAGCGGTGCATTCTGAACTAGATGTCGGCACCACAAAGTTCAAAAAACTGTATGAATAATTGAATGGAATTTAAGCACGTCGAAATTCTCAAACCGCCGTATACGGGGAGAGTTCATCTTAATAAAATTTCAATGATTGATAATTTTTTTCGTCCCATGAACGTATATGTTTATTGCATCACGTCGCTTATTTTTGCATTTGCAACATTGTGCAGACAAGCATAATCCCGTGATAATTCTATCTGTTTTATGCTTAAGCAGTCAATTAATTCGATTATTAGCATCATTTAATATAACGCTAGTATTGCATTAGAACCGATAAAGTATGATATATTTCAATGCAAAAAGCATCACCTTATTTGATTGATTGCCACATTAATACGTCTAATTAACAAGTGCTGAGGTGGAAAATGACCGTCAACAGTCACTGTTAAAGCTGATGGACGATAAATTTGCCTTTTCGATCACTCATTTCTGTGATTTTCACTAGTTCAGGATTCTCAGCAGCATCGATGGGAACGAAAAAAAACGAGGGTTCTTTATAACACCACTTCTCATGGCTTCATAGCTACCCGTCGGCAGCGCTGCTGTCTCCATACGTCTTTCATGGTCTGAGCATCCAGACTGATGAGGCTGCTCTTTCGTGAAGTTTATTCATGCGGTTTGTCGTCGGTCACACACTCATGAGAGAATAACGTGAGAAAGAATACCTCCAAAACCCACCATATGCCGTTTTCGTTGATGAAATGGTGTTAAGTTAAATTTACTTGGTTGCGAGCATCGTTGCACCGCAATATATCAAAGATCCCACTTCGAAAATCCCTAAGCACGCATACCTGTCAATAGGGGTTTTGGCTATCGTGGAATCCGCTATATAATTGCATTGATTTTTGCCACTGTTAATATATTTTGTGGAATGGGTAATCGTGGAAAATAAAGATAACGCAATCGAATAAAGTGGGAGGAAATTAGCGACCAACAAAGCATTAGCTAACAGTATGAATACACAGACTCTGAATGCAATTTAGATGGATTTTTGTTTCGTTTTCAGAGAATTTGCTTCAATCAATTCCCATTGGGAATCAAAAGTTTTCTCTTGCAAGCAACAATTCTAGAATACATTGCAACAATGCCAGAATCTAGACGTTTCAGATACGCTTTTCCCTAATGAAATGATGAAATCATACAAGCAGCATATGTGCACGGATCTGCAAACAACTGAGATGTACTTAAGAAAGCGCATAACATAAGAATCGTTTTCGATCACTCGTGAAACTTGGCGCAATCTCGTGGCTGCTTCATTTTGCTCGCGCATGACAGTAATTGTAAACCGTAAGTCATTACGAGTTTATATTTACTGTGACGGGGTTACGTTTCACAAATGGCAGTCAAGTTTCCGAAATGCTCGAAGAAGCACTCTGGGGTCTGCCAAGAGAGTTTTATCTAACTCCAAAGAATGAACGAACCGCTTGCGTGCTTGCCAAAAACTACAAAAAACCTCACGTTTATGGACAATTCATAAGTTCAACTCCGTGATGGGAAAAATTTTGCAACTGGTTTTTGCTGCCCTTGAAAAATAAAACGCATTGTCTGCGAACATATGCTAGCCTGACCTTAGCTGAGCAAATTTTCCAAGTTCGAAAATTTTAGCGTTCCATCAGCGAGTCTACTACTTCAATTATGGCTCCAACCTTGCAGGAGGTAGGAAATAAGGACGGCAAGGGAATAGGATAGGATACCTTCCTCTCTTTCCGCGTCACTCTTGGTATTTATTGGGGAGAAATGAATATTTTTCGTCAGATCATCGCATAATTGATGACTACGTTTAGATGCAGGGATCATAGAGGCGTTTATCGGTGGACGCAAATGAAAGCAATGATGAGGCAACCTTGTATGGACACTATTTCGACTTACAACTGTGCTTCTAAAACTTATGTTGTCGAGCGAGCGCCAACACAAGCATGATAATTCGGGAAGTGACAGGGTATAACTTGCTGCCAAAAGAAGCAGCGTTAAGAAGTGCTGTCTATCGATTTCGTCAGTTTTTTTAAGAACAAAACGCGGTGTTGTCGAAAGCCTCTTAGAAAGTTTAACAGAGTTGGTGTTTTCAGTTAAGGTAAAGCATCATATCATCACTGCAACATAAAGTTATGCTAATGCACGCTAACGGGTATGGAGGAAGTGTTAGCAAACGTTAGCAGCAAAGAATCAGGCGCACATAATACAGATTGATATGAAATATCAAACGAATACTTAAGTGCTTCACTGTGAAGCTAAATTAACTGCTAAGAAAAACTCTTAGATACGCTGTCGAAGTTTCGCTTTATGTAGCAAATGAGAAATTATATTCTGGCCTTTGCTTTTCAAAAATTTACTGAGGTATGTGATGTCTTAGATGGAAGGAATATATGTGCCTAAATATTTCGTATTCAATTGTTTCTTTTTTTTCGCTGAAACTTGTGCAATTTTTTTTTGTTTTGTTTCTTTTTTTTGTTAAATTAGTTTCTCCTATTTAATAAAAAACTTGGGCGACTATGTTCCCTCACGCTTATTTATGAAGCTGATGATTCCTTTCCGGCGCCTGATAGCTATTACGCGTCGTTGCTATAGACACTGATGAACTGACTCATCACATACTCCCTTATGAGATCTAAAATAGCGTACATTTCCCCCCAAAATTACTGATGAGAATTACGAGCATCGAAAATTATGATGTGCATGAGGAGACGTTTCGAAGCGATGAGGAATTTCGAGAGTATATGAAACTTCGTAATATCCTCTGAATGCAGACAGTCTTTTGGAAAAGCATCCAAGAAGTTTGGTAGGAAAAGCCTGCATTTGGCTTATTAGTTGAGGCTCAGGACTCGTATTCCGATTAGACTACGCCCTATCAAGTGAGCTTTTCAAGCTGCCATATACACTCAAGAGTAATGGTATTATGCATAAATCATTTAAATGGCTTGAAGAAAATTTCAGGTGATGAGTGAAACGTCTCAAATAACACATATTTTATGTTCTCGATAAGCTGCCATCCATTCACGTCTACCGCTTATTAAAGCAACATATTAAATTCTTACATGGATTTCGTACTAAAGCAAATCTTAAACGAGGAAGATTGCTCCTTGACGTTGATAAGAAACCAAAGCAATTCTCATCTCTTCAATACGCTCAAAATATTTCTGCAGATCTGAAGTTTTTTTCAAATTCCAATTGAATATCTAATTTTCGAAATTCTAAAATCATATGAAACATAGAAAAACTGAAATTTTTAAATGAAAAAGAAAAGTTCGCAGCTGTTAATATCACTAATGGTCCAATCTGTGAAATAGAAACAATTAATCGCTGTAGTGGTCTGCGACCGTGTTGGGGCATTCGGAACGTGGCACAAGGGGAGGTCAACACAATGCCTTTATGAATCAACACAACTCGAATAGCGCAACACAACGACTAACTCGCGAGCAAGACCGCAGCCTATTTATAGTCTCGGCTGCGGCCCTGAACGTATGGCGAAATTATAATTCACCTGGGGGAGATACTACATGGAGATCAAACAAGCGTGAGTATACGGCCTATCACACAAATGCAGATCACCAGTATCATTCGTTACCAGATCACTCGTTAACACCTCCCCCGAGTTCTTCAATAACTGAGTCGGTCCGGGTGTCGAATGACGCGACTTGAACGACGAAGTTGTGGAAGAAGTTCTTGATCGCGAGGTTGCTCGTCCTTGTCCATTGCTTCTGTCACCATCGTTGTACCATTGTGCCTGTTTGATGCACGATCGTATGCGTCATGTTACGACCGGTCGCCAAAGCTGCCATAAACGTCTTGGAACATAGGCACTTGAACCGTCCTCGCCTGGCGTGTTATCATCACTCGTAACAGAGATCGCGACCTCCCTCGAATTTCTGCGATTAAAATCAGCGCCCTGACGACGTATTTGGTTGGTATGACGTCTCCACGTCACTTTTCCGACCTTCACGAGCCATATGACGTTGCCTTCTCTTCCAACTATTCTTCCTCTCCTTCACGGCTTACTGTGGCTCACATAGTCACGAACAATTACATAATCGCCAATCTTAAATTCTCTGCTTTTCCTAGCTCGTGTTTTCATTTCCATTTTCTGCTTCGTCTCTTGTAGTTTCTCTGTTCCTTTTGGAAACATCAAGTCAAATACAGTTCTTATTCTCCGCTTCATCATCATTTCAGACGGTGTCAGTCCTATACTTGGATGCGGTGTCACTCTATACCTCATCAGAAATTCGCGCAACCGATCCCCTTGTGTCCTTCTATCGGATGCTGATTTCTTTAGTGAACGTTTTAGGGTATCCACAAAACACTCTGCTTGCCCGTTTGACTGCGGATGATACGGCGTTGAAGTCATATGTCGGATGCCAAATTCTGCACAGAACAAAGCAAACTTTGCTGCCGTGAATTGTGTTCCGTTATCGGAAACCAGAACTTCAGGGAAGCCGAATCGGCAGAAAATAGTTTTCAGCGCTTCAATGGTTTGTTCTGTGGTGATACGGAGCATATAAATGACTTCTGGCCACATGGAATGAGCATCCACCATGACCAAAAACATTTCACCGTTTATAGGTCCAGCAAAATCAACATGTACCCTTTTCCACGGTGCATCTGCTACTTCCCAAGGCCTAACTGCAATTTTAGGTGGGTTCTTTTGGGCCATAGCACAACGTTCACATTCGCGTACAGTCTTCTCAACGTCCCTATCCATTCCAGGCCACCAGCGATATTGTCGGGCCATCGAAACCATCCTGTCACGACTTGGATGAGTTTCATGTAGTTTAGCAAGCACAGTCCTTTGCAAACTACCTGGAATAGCTGTTCTAACGCCCCAAACTAAGCAGCCGTATGAAACACTCAACTCGTTTCGCTTAGTGAAAAACGCTTTACATTTTTCGTTTGGGCATCTTTCTGGCCAGCCAGCTAATACGAACTCTCTGATCTGCGTCAGGACACTATCCTTGGTTGTGTGCTCCGCGATCCGTTTGGCTGTAATTGGTAGTTCTAACTGGCATTTGGCTATTAACTGGTTTACCATCAATTCATTTTTGAATACGTCCGAATAATTAGCGCACAAATCCTCCAACTTTTTGTTCGTGTCTACTGAACCTACGGTACAGATTAGCGAACTGAACGCATTCAACCCTCCGAAGGCACGGATCCAATCTTTACCAAGAACATTAGTCTTGCTATTCTCGGCCATTCGCAGCAACAATTCCTTTTTGCCCCTGCTACACTCAACTGCAACCGTTGTCTCCCCCTTTAGGCGGACAATATGCCCCGTGTAGCTTCGTAAAATCACGGATGGCTTCCGCAGTTTTGGGCAACCGATGCTTTTCCAGCACTCTGGCTTTACTATGGTGACAACGGCACCAGTATCCAGTTCCATTTGGGTGGGTTTGCCATTCACCTTAAGGGTAATGTTGTATGCAGGGGGCTCCTCTTTTATTGCATAAATACCGTCCGCGTGCATAGAATGTAGCTTCCCCCGCTCTGCCTACGCTTTTTGTTCACTTCGCTAGATTTTCTTTCACACCCCTTTCGGCACACTTTAGCTATATGACCCCTGTTACCACATTTGAAACACGTCGCCTTTTCAAACCTACATTCCTTAGCGAAATGACCGATCTTGCCACAACAGTGGCACATCCCTTTCTGCTTTTCCCTCTTCTGTGCCTGAATTTTATCCACTTCATGATTTACCCCCTCTCCTGCAACAGTGTTCTGAACCTCCTCCTCAACTTCAAGTAGGTTCACCGCCTCGTTGAGGTCAATACTATCTCTAATAAGGAGCTTTTTCTTTACGCGTTCATTGCGTATACCGTTTACAAACTGCAGAGTCAGGGCCGCTTCTCTATTGAAGGAATAAAAATTACATTGTGCAGCTGCATTCCTTAGCACATTCGCAAATTCCTTTGGTGACTGACCGTCTAACTGCTTTAACTGGAAGAATTTTGAACGCTCACGGGTCAAAATAATTCGACTTCCAAACAACTCTTGCAGTTTTGACACGCACTCCTTATATTTAAAATCCTAGGGTGTCCCTGGTAGGCACATTCTTCTCAATTCCTCAAACGCTGCTGGTGCCAAAGATGCGATCAAGGAACTTCGTTTGAGACTATCTTGAGTCACAAAATTCATTTCTGAGTGACTTCTAAACTGAAGAATCCATGTGTCCCATGGGTCTTCTTTGGGGTCAAATGTTCTGTGTGCCGTTTTTGGTGCACGCACCATAGCTGTTGAGTCTCTATTGCTCATATCAGCTCTTTAATGTCTCACGCAGGTTCACCCTATTCTGTGCACTCGAATAAACGACTTATGCAGTACGTTTCGGGACTTACACCACACGATGTTCGTCGATTTCGCACAGCTTCGAAAATATTTCGTGTCGACTGGGGCTACCAACGATCACACCGCTGTCGTCGATCCTGACAATTGCGACCGTGTTGGGGCATTCGGAACGTGGCACAAGAGGAGGTCAACACAATGCCTTTATGAATCAACACAACTCGAATAGCGCAACACAACTCGCGAGCAAGACCGCAGCCTATTTATAGCCTCGGCTGCGGCCCTGAACGTATGGCGAAATCACAATTCACCTGGGGGAGATACTACATGGAGATCAAACAAGCGTGAGTATACGGCCTATCACACAAATGCAAATCACCATTATCACTCGTTAACATGGTCATACAGATATGCGAGTGACGAGAAAGTTAGAACAACAAAAAAACTTTCGTCCAACAGTGGCCACAATTGTAAAATAATTCGATGGGGAGCTCAAGCCTCTTTTGACACTGTACGCTGTTTTTCGCTACATGATCGAGTTGATAGGTATGCATCATTTGATTCAGAAAGCACACATTGCATTGTTGGCGAAGGAGGAAAATGGAATAGAAAGTAATGTCATGAAGAATTTGTACGGTTACAAATCTCTAATAGTAACCTTTTGACTAAATATGCTAATTCATCGTTATTGCAGCACTGTAGGTGCCGCGTTATGGCCATTTCCTTCACAGGTCGCATAGATGGCTGATTTAATCGAAGAATTCTCTGAATGAATACTGAACCTTCCGAACGATGAATTTGCAGTACCTATCTAACGACACAATTTAGCAGGAAAATAGAAATGAAGGAAAGTTTTCCATATCTACGAAACGACCTGCCGATCAACTGGTCTGTCGCTGCCTATCACTGGCTTTTCTCAGTTTTCGATAAAAAATCTACCTATCGGCTGATGAGAACGGACTGTGCAAACATATCATGGAATCATGGTTTACGCCATTCTGCTCGTCAGCTATTCTGAAGAAGCCAAGAGCTAGTTTTATTAATACCCTCAATGTTGTACTGTCCTATTGCGCATATTGCGCTGGGCGGTTGCGCTCATTGCGTTTTCTTCATCTATCGCTTAGTTGTCACTAGAACTGGTTGCCTGCCAATGACAATCACAGCCAATGCAGAAAACAAGCATGGAGTAAATTAGCGATGAATTTTGAATATTCACCTGTTCGAGATTAGGTGGATTTGCTGCAATAAGTGAGTGAACAATAGGCACAGAGTACGTGATTCCACCAATAAAGCCCATAAAGTCATTATTGAATTTCTGCGGCATCAATTCACTATGAGGCCTGGTATCGAAATTTTGCTTTTGCACAACCCCGTGCAGAAAATAGTTTTCACTTTCAGTGCTGGAGAAATCACTAGTGAATTTTCCCACTTTCCACTGAATTTCGACTACGATTCCACATATTTTGATCTTATAAGCACATCCTGAACTGGTTCGAGATTCATAACTTTGCAGCTTTTGCAGTGCTGCAATAATTATGAGAAGGCTACTGATAGCTCACGTGGGATCCTCAGCCGCATCGTTTTGCACTCGAAATGCTTTCCGTTGCTCACACACGCTACCACCTACGTATGCACCCATGAGCTATGATGTTAATTGGCTATGCTTAGTTCCCATATACACTTTATGCTTCCATTGGCTTTATTCAAAAAATTCCCCGCCTTTGGGAAAACCTTATCTCAATTTCATTAAAAGTTTCACCAATTTAAGGTATCATTATTGTTTTAAACAGAATACTTTTTTAGAATACGAATCAAAAAATTTCACATTGGATGAGAATAATTTTGCTAACTTCTAAATAGTAACCAAAGAAGCTTTGAAGCTAGATATGCAGGAGAGACATAGCTCTCTAAAGAAGAGCATACACTCATATATACAAGTAGATGTAGCCCACTCGTGCTGCACTTCTGAGAATTGATTACAACAAAGCGGTTATTACGCTTCAAAAATACAGGTTGAGTAGCCGTTCTTTAACGACTTTAAATTAACACCTTCCCCGCACAAGAAAATTAAGGGTTGCGGTAGCTAGGCAGACCAAAAGAAATGCATGAAATGTGTCAATCAAGGTGCTGTAAATTCCTAGACAATATCGAAATCGATTTTTCTAAAAACGCCAACAGGAAATTTCTCATTCTATGCGCAGGAAATACGACTGTGCATTGTCGTTTACGAGTTCAACGACTTCCAATCATAATTTCCGTTCACACTGCAGCATTTGTTGCCTGAAAATAAGAAATGAACAAGAGAAAAGAGGATGTGAAAGTCGATTGTAGGTGTATCAACCTGAGATAGCGAGAAGCGTAAAGTATTTATAAGGTATATACCTATTCTTTGAAGGTTTGCACATACCACTAAATGGGATTCGTCTTCTGTGAGAGTTATTTCGATGGTTGAAGTTAACATCGTCATTGATATGTTTACTGCATCGTTTTGAATGAAAATGTCACTTAACAATTTGCTTGAATTTATGACATTTGAAAAATTGATGACAACCGTAATCACTTTAAAAAATTATATTTTTTATTCTCTCTTCCAAGTTTGCGATCCAATTGATCTACCATTCTCCGCCTCATTTCATCATTTGCAGCCTCATGAAAGTTTTCCAGGACTTTAGGTGAAAAACTGCAGCAGTTTGATGCAAACGCTAGCATTGAAACTGCAACATTGTGGTTACATATCTGAGAGTTATGCACCAGCAAAAAAAAAGAAGAAAGTCAGTTATAAGTATGTCAGGTTTTTTTTTTTTTTTGTAGAGTTTCACTGTTGATGTTTGAACTTCACTCTTTCAATGAGCTGATGAAATGATTTGTTGTGAAGATCAATATTGACACATATTTCTTCACCATTACGCTCATATTGATGCGTTGATGATGGAGGTGATTATAGCCTCAGTGAGAGCCGCTAAGAGCGACTTCGCAAAATAAATAAACATGTAAAGTAAATAAATAAACTCTTCATGAAGAGAATCAACTAAGGCTCATGGAGGATCAATGAAACTCATGAGTTGTTCACATCTGCGAGCCTGAGAAATTCTAGTTGCAGAATATAGGAATAGTGCGCGCACATGCATGCGCAGAATGAAGAAACCGTGCACTTAGAAGACAACAAATCCTACGAATCTAGTACAGTTGTTTTTAGAACTTGCAATTATCCGCTTTATCCAAAAATATTGCGAGTTCAGTAGCATACTTCACAGCTGACGTTTTATTTCTGTAGAACTGGTGAATTCAAAGAAATGCAAGTATTTTTTCCGTGCCCCCAAAAGGTGTTGCACGTTAGAAATTCAAAACCTTCGAATGGACTGCCGCTGCTGTCTTTTTGTTAAACTTTGGATCAGTTCACCGTGCCGCCGCCTCTATGAGAACTTTCTCTCATAAAACAGTTTGTTGATTTCGAGTACGATCTCTCATGCAGCGCCCATATATTCTGGTTGTTGTGCCTTATTGTTCGTTTACCTTTGAAATGCTTTAACGTTCACCGCTCACCTATCTTTTCTTTGTTGTCGATGAATGAATAAAACAATGTGTGAAACAAAATTGAGGACCCCGTCGTAATCGTTTTATGATGTCTGAGCGAATGCTCAATTCTTATCTGAATGCAGATTGAAATCGGAAGAGATTTTGCGCTCCAGCTTTTCCGTTAATGAACTTTCGATCCGATTGAGAAAATGGCTAGGGTATCAGGCTAAATGGATCTGAGCAAGAAGGAAGATTCGTGTTGTTCAACTGGTCACAAGATCACAACAACCGTTTCGTTTCAGAAGGAGTGGTTACTACGCCGATATAAGCCGTTGCTGAAACAACGTTGCAATTACGACATTTCAGAACATCTTGCAGCATCTTCGGAAGCAGCAGCGGTGTTAATCACAACAATCAATGAAATATCTTGCAAAAATTGGCGTCCAACATGTTTGCGAAATACGCGGATTTTAAGCCCTCTGGCGATAGACATCCAGTAGACGCCTCATCTCAAGATTTTCAAGTGAATGAAACAAGCATAAAAGTAGAAAGAATTTTTGCAGGCATGTTAGCACAACAACCACCATGAACTGATGAAAGTTTAACGCTGCTCTGAAATAAAAATGAAGCATTTCGCGAAATCATTGTTCAATTTACATCACAGACTTCCTTTTGGGTGAAAACGCGAACTAATTAACTGCACCAAAAGTTGCACAAACGAATGAATTCGCGAAGCTTGAGGCGTTTTGAGAGCCTCGAAGAAAGCGTCAGCAGCCTTATAGAGTGGCATATAAAAGCATATGCTGCAAGTAATATTATGATTGTTGCCTACTATGAGTTTGTTTTCGACGACTTTCGCTTCTGATGAAGCCATTTCCTGCACTAATAGATAGTCAGGTCTTCTCACAACCTTACTTTATGCCTTCATATCTCAGCTATGCAGGAGCGCGCTGAAGATATTGTTCAAGAAATCAGACGATTAGTGAATCGAACAACAAACATTTATCTTTTTGAAGGAAGATTTCGATTTCGCGGTCACTTGCGAGGAAAAGAGGACATGCGCAAAAGCATACTCTTAGATCATTCAGATATGCTGATACAGGGAGCCTCTAGAAACGTGGTACAGCAAGATAACCAAGCAACGCATATTTCGAACGTAGCGACGACCAACGACAAACCACTCATCTCAGTAACACATACGAAACTAATGAGGCACAATGCGGCATATCGTATACTTTAAGAAGAAAATATTTCGCACAAATTCTTTGATCAGTTTTCGATGAGCACAAGAAAGCGTCAAAATGCAAGGCAAACTCTTGATATTTCCATCGGTTGAGCATTTTCGATCTTATGATTTTGTTTCGCTGACCAAAGAGATCAAAAATATTTCACGGAGGGTTTTTCATAGGAACCAATCAGTGGATCTACCATTTTTGCAAACACCAGCGGTTTTTTTACCGTTATCTCCACAGCAACAAATTCAAGAGCACATATCGGACACTTTCCAGCGGTCGATCACTAATGGCGTCCCTTGAAAACAGCTGCAAGCAACTTCATAGCGATAAAGGTTGAAATTCTTAGCGCGATAGGCGAACAAGGAACATTCAGTAAATGGTAATGGAACAGTTGAAAATGCGTAGTCGTCTACAATGCTTCGGCACTTGCTTTGTTTGCTGTGAAATAAGCGCTATCAAGATACAGTCACATAGAGCAATCATACGTGGTAGTTATTTTTAACCCTACGAAAAAAAAACTCCCATCCCCATTGTACTACCAGGTAGTCGCTGATTGAAAGTTAAGTGAACAGCATGTTATCAATGCCAAAAAATGCCCAGCAACGATGATGGAACGCAGAAAGGATTTCGTTGTTTTCCATGTTCGAGTTCGACCTTTTCTTACTTGGAAGGTATCATCAAAGAAATGGACAGAGCATGCTCTTTGAGAAATAACTGCATAGTGTTGGAATGAGATGAAACAGTGCTCGAAGTCTTAAAAGTCCTCATATTGTGCCCACCGATTCAGATTATGACAAGTCATTTAATTATTCTACAATAGGCCTTCAGCCATAAGCAGCTTCGCGCCAATTAGTTACTTCACCAAATGTGCAGCATTGTATGAGCTCCGATCATACTATTTTGTTGGTGATTTCGGCATCGAAGGAGGCTATAATCCATGCTCGCTAGTTACCGTTTGCCTAATTTTCGGCATTTTCATAACATAATGCTCCAATATACACGCGTTAGCATAATTTCTCGCTCTCATTATGATGGTGCGATAATATTTGTTGGTACGTTTGGAAATCATGTTGGCGTTCTTTTAAACTTGTCATAAGAATCTATCATTCTTTGAGCTTCACATAAATAGGTAACGATCAATAACCTTAGTTGCTTATCACTTGTGGATTCAATCTATCAATGCCACTACCATTGTGGATTCTGTTGTGAAGCATAAGATAGGACAGTTATACTGTTGTGTTCTATTTCACTCTATGAATATTAATGTGGCACCTATGTCTTTTTTTCGTAATTTGCAATCTTATGCTACTCAAAAACTGAATTCTCTGGTCCTTACCATACTTTCGAAATCAGAGGACATATTGAGTTTTGGCATCTATATCAATGAGGGAGGAAAAGCACTGAGGTTTAATCAGCTTGCAAGTTTTCCTCAAATTCGGTGCGGCGATTTAAGCGCTTATCCACAGGGTTTACTTGCCCATTCTAGCCTAAAATTTTCAACTTAAAAATGGCATTTCAACAAAGCAGTCTTGGTGAGGAAAAATTCGGTCTTCTGTTTTTAGCCTCAAGCATATATCGGCGTCGTCCGGTCAGTGTCGTATCAGCCATTCATGGAACCTCTAAGGCGAAATGCATGCCTTTATCCACACCAAATTTTCCGCAGATACGGTTGCGCCAAAACGGCAAAGCGTTAACTTCCAAGATGTCGACTTTGCAAAAAATTCTGACCCATTAGCTGAAGAGATACTTGCTGCTAAATTTAGAAGGAAAGTAGGAGCTTTCGATGAGAAAAGATAAAATCAGTTGGTGATAAGATAGTTATAAAGTTTGGGGATTTTCGAGAAGCTGAAAAACGTAGCGTGATCAACAGTAAGCAGGTTGCGGCTATTCCCTTTGTTAGGACGTCTCACTGAGTTCTTAATCAGCCGTGAGTGAATTCATAGAATCATTTGTTAATGCAACAGGATGCATTAAATTTATTGTTGCCGGGGGGATAGAAAAGCGCATTTGCCGAAACTAATATAAATGAAGAAGAGAATAAACTGAAGAAACAAAAGATGAAATGGTTGGAATGAAAGAACCGAAAGATTGCATATTTGAGCGACGTAGTCGATTTAGACAATATCAAATGAATATGTGAATAGGGGGTTTAAGACATAATACACTGTGAACGAAAACATCGTCATCCGATCTTTGAATCTTCTTGTTCCTTTTCGGGAAATTTTTCTTCCGTTCAATTTTAAGGGAACAAGAGTGAAAACATGGGGAACTGCAGAGCGACTCAAAGAGCTAAAATGTAAGGAAACCACAGGAAGGCATTTATGCAGCAATGTAGCGGTAAGTAGGCGTCTTGGCAATTGCTGTTGAGACTCTCAACGTTGTACACTTGAAGTTTCGCTCGCATCTGAAGGTGATCGCTCTAAGAGTGTGCTGAAGCGTGGTGCATTATTCACAATCGCTCATTCTACATGCATCCATACAATTGCCTTTCTAGACTTTCGTCAACGAAGATTGCTGCAATTTAAAGGAAAATATGGTCCTCCCCAACTAGATAGTGAGGGTCAGTTATCCTCTTTTCCTGTAGACACAACTGTTTGTTTGTATTGTTCCCTATCTCGTCACGGAAATGTCTCCTTAGGAATGACCGATAAATATTGTGTGCAGAATCGATGTCTTGAAGAGTGAATGTTTGCCATCATATTTGCCATCAACCAAAGTGGTGATCGGCTATAATAATGAAGCGTCAAATTCCGAATGCCACAATCGTGATTGTATGGAAAAGCGTTTCGACTTTCAAAATTACTTGTACTCACCAAATCTTTCGCTCAATCGAAGCATAACGAATAAATCTCAACTATGACAGTGCCAGATCAAATCAGGAATCCCTGTATTTCACGTTGCTCGTTCGATCTACATAGAACAAACTGTAGAGTCGTTCAATAAAAATAAAGAAACAAAGAACTTATCGTTGAACAAGGCTTCCAATCGCATTAGGGTGATTGCGCTTCAGGCGTCACGAATTTATGTGGGGGAAGTCATGAAAAAGGCACACCTAGGACGCTTGTTCGTTTTAGCGCATCTATCGATGATAGGGTGTCTGCCGAAACGTCCTCTCTGAGTGTACCAGGTTGTCGTTTCTGCACGTTTTTCTTCCTCCACTTTTCTGCCGCATAGTAATTCGAGGTCGCTCTCAAATATACAATGCAAACTCAGCGCATAGCACGACTGAGTGCTTGGTTCCGTTTTCCCTTGTCTAAGGAGCCACGATAATCACTCTCAACTTAGGTTTTTGAGCATTCGGGCATTCTCAAAGGAAAGTTGGATTGGAGAAGATTTCAAGAATGTGAAATTCCAAAAATCGTAGGGAGTGGTTTTACTACAAAATTGGTAGCCTATGCATACTGGATTTGCACCATTAACACATAATGACAATCGCGCGTGATCGATAGTGCCCCAAATTCCTTCTTCTCTCACTACAACTGAAGGCTTTTTTCGCCAAAGGGAATGGGATCCAAACGTCATCTATTCCAGCGAAAATGACGGTCACTCACCAACTTGCGCTACTCATTATTCTGTTCTGTATGTTCTTGTGAAACCAACACCACTTGGATCGGCCTAATCGTCTCTTAAGTCGTCTTGAACATTTCCTCTAGGCCACTCATTGTAGAGCTGTATGGAACTCGAATACACTGCTCGCTATCAGCTTATGAATTGCTCCTATTTTCTCGCATGTCCTGCTCATCAGCTCGATCGGAAGAACGGCTGCCACCTCACGCTATCACCTGAGTCGCTTCAGCTTCTATAAGAGCACTTCAGCTGTCTAAGCATGGCTTCGCCGAGAACTTCAACCGCACTTTGAATTTGAGTAATTAGGCAGGGAGAAGTCAAGAACTGAGGAAGGCTTTGCATTCCTCATAGTTGAAATATAGGCGATGATTTACCACTCCCACAACTTCTATCATTATTTAGCAGTACCGCAAAATTCGGCTCCACAAGCAATTCAGGAGAGCTTATAGGATCAACATTTTAAAACAGTGCCATATATTGCGAGAATTCATGCAAAGTTGCTTCTTTTATGGCGTGCTTGAAAACCAGACTCATGTGAGAACCAACAAGCAGCTCATGCTTCTGAAGGCACGCAACAGTTTACTCCTAAAAACTTGTTAGAACTTTTAGAAGTTTCAGTTTCAGAACTTTGTCATGAGAAGCCTTCATCGTTACAACGCTATGAGAAATTTCAACACCTTAGAGCTGTATTTCAGATAGTAAATGGACGATAGATTCAATTTCCAACACTCTTGGAAGATTCAATTTCCAGCATTCCTGGAATCCCTTCCACACCATATTTTAGGTGTATATTTTGTAAACTTCAAAGTGCCTCGCAAGAAAGACGCATCACGGGATGCATGGATAATTATTCGTTTGGACTGAATGATTATGGAATTGGCTATATCGAAGTGCAAAAATAAAAGAGAGGCATATCGCGTTAGATTTCCTGTTAAGCTTCAACCTTGTATTTATTGTAGCTACTGCGGAAACACGGTGAAGAAGAGATGATGAAACAAGAAGTTAGAAATTATACGGTATTGCTGTGGATTTCAAAAACTCGTTTGCTTGGTCGCCTAAACAATTCGATTCCAAAAGATCCTTCAGCCTTCAACTGTGGAGGTGTGAAAGGTGTTTTGTTCAGCAATTAATTAAAGTTTGCAGGCTTACCTCTATGAAATTCCATATAATGCACCACTTCAATTAGCTTGATTTAGGCAAACTATATGAATTACACACCGAATAAACTTTATTTAAAGGCAAAATAAATTACATATAGATATTAACGAATATTATTTAACGCACAATGTAACAGATATCAACAACATTGCGAACCAGAATTATAGATTATTGATGAGCTCAAGCGAATGATGAAGTATATAGAAAGGAGAGAGAGATTGCAACTACATCTCTGTCCTAAGTTTTGCGGTTCTCTTCTCATAGCAGTCGTAAATTTTCGGAAATTATTTGCACAATGCAAAGATTTATTAAAATGGCGCATTTTCTTTGCAATAAAATACGCAAATTCGAAATTGCAACCGTTATTCAGAATAAAAAACGATAGAGAAAAATATGAAGTAAAAAATTTGAAAATAAAAACATCTTACTTTAATTGCACTCATTGTTCAAATTCTTTTGCATGTATTCACTTCAATTCATGCATTTCATATTATAATGAAGTTCATAAAGAATATTGCTTGCATTATTTTCTATTACTAAAATATAGCGCTAATTTATTTCGTTTGAGTGATTTTATGGAAGAGATTATCCATATTGTTCGTTTAATTGAGCATTTTCGATTCGATTTTTATGTCATATTTATTTACGTTGAATAGAGCGGCTTCAAATTTCGACGATTTACACTCGAAACTATCAAATCTAATTATCGTTTTTGATTTTTAATGACTGCGCGGAAAATATCGAAAATTACAGCCGCCTTGTTTCTATGCTTCCAACTGAAATTTGACGATTGAATGTGCTCATCCGACTGAACACTAAAATTTAATGACTGATGGCGAAATAAGCTAAAGTTGACCTTTAGAAAGATTAAGCACTGATTCGTATTGAAAATAACAGACGGAAACAGATGAGCAAAAGGGATTAGCATGGCGTAAATTTATCGAAAAACATTGTTAATCGGCGTCTGCAAGTTATCTCTTATGCTGTATTCATTGTCATTCATGCACGTCATATGCATTCATCTATCAATGTCATTGCCTCATACAGTTCTAATTGTTAAAAAAACTTGCGAAATTTATTACGCTTACTTTGTGCAATTTCGTAATATTAGACTTCCCACTAAAGATCCACAAAGCATTAACGCAATTTTGCGAAAAATTTTGCTAATATAGGATTTAAATTTTCATAGCGGTTTACTTCGTTGTGCTTTCTTTAATTCGATTCTTGCTCACTTATTTTTTTAATCCATTCATTTATTCATTCATTAATTCATTTACCTGTTCATTTATTTTATTTACTTATTTGTTTATTTGTTTATTTATTTGTTCAAATGTTCACTTGTCTTTTATCATCCTTGAATCTGAAATTTTCCCCCTATAGTGTCTGTTTACGAGAATTGCGGATGAAAGACTCCCGAAGAAGAAACACTTTAACGCCTAGGTTTTATTGAAGCAGTTGAAACTTGATAGAATGAGTCAGTAGAATTTGACAGCTTAGCGCATGTTTTTCGCTGCCAAATGCAAATAGTTTCATTTCTCCGCCCATCTACTTCATTGAACCATTGGCCACGAATGGAACGTCGATCGAGACCCGCTTAGATGTTTGGATGCCAAATGCTGCCGAAAGCCTTTTTGCCATCCATTTGCTTCTTGTGAGAATTGAAATTCATGCAATCCTTTCTTCTGGTGGCGCGTTTCATGCTATTCTCCAAAATAAATGCCCTAAATTACTTATTCACAAAAAAATGTGTTTCATGGCGCTGTTGTTTTTTTCTAGAAATGACATGGATGTAGATATATTTATTCATTCATTCATAATATATTCTCAATCATGTTTTTTTTTCATTTGTTCATTTATATTTATATTTATATTTATGTTTCCACTATTGCTATATTTAGTTTAAATTCTCATTTGCATTGCATCGTTACTTTTAATGAACAAACTGCTAAACTCAGAGTGAATTCCACATTTTGCGAAGCCTTTAATCGATCAAATACGTTTTTTTTTTTGCGACATATGCGAGTGCTTGGGAAACTCGTTGAAACAAACGGATAAAAATCCCATTGTATAGATGGTAAAAAAAAATCCTTCCCTGAGGATTCATTGTAGTTGCACTTTCACAGATATGAGTGCCAACGGTAAGTCTTGATCAATAAACAAGAATGTCAGCATTTATAACTTTTATTAGGAAACTAACCAATATTGCTGTGCTAATCTCGTTCCAGTTAAGACTTGCCAATAATTTCAAATTGATTCTCGTCTCATTCTATCATGGAATGCAATGCTTCTCTATCCAACGATCATCTTTGCTCGCTTGATTTTGATGTTATAGTAGATTTATCGTTTTATATTCCCGTTGTTTTCACCACTGATTTCTACTGCACCATTTCTTGGATTGTTGAACACTCATGTTTATTGTTGAAGTGTACATAGGGCTCTCGATTGTGACTGAATGTTGTGTCATTTTCATTGAGCATTTGAGCAACCGATTAGCCTCATCAATGGACTTTTTTATAGAGCGCGTAGCGCGCCAATTTTACACTTATGAATTCCCCATTGGGGACTAAACAGTTGTTCCGATATCGCACAATTTAACAATTGCATTCAAGAAAAGAGCCTCTCAACCGCTTAATAGAATTCATAGAAAATCCACCATATTCCTCCACTATCGACGAAAGAAATTCAAAAATCGATAATAGAGTAAGCATTGTTTTTCTGAATCTTGCTATGTTCTGAAAGCGTATCTACATGATGGTTCTTAATACGAAAAACTTGTTTTTTAACTTGAAGAAATCGAAAAATGCACCACGGGAATTGATAAGATATGCGCTTTTGAAGTTCCACTAATCACATCAAATAAACATTTTCTAAGATTGCCAGCACGTAATCAATGATGATGTATGCGCGAGGATGCATCCATAGTTCATTAGTCGAAGAATGCTCTTATTTTTCTGCTATTCAACGCTGTGAAATAAAACTAAGCAGTCGAAATGTTTGAAAATTTTCCAGCACATTTAACCTGGAAACCCTCAGTAAAAGCAAAGAAACGCCACTGTGGTTGCTAGGATGTGCTTTCCCACACCGGTGATTGGTCTTTTTCCTCAAAATCCAAAGTGAACACAAAATAACAAATACTGCTTCTTCATATAGAATCGCTAGCTTTTATAAATACCCAGCGAAAAAAAATGCTTCGATCTGTGTTTCGGTCCGTTGCGAGGGAAAATTAACTTGCAAACTCTGCTGCGTTCTCATCAATAATTCGTAAAGAAAATTATGGCTGTCAATAAAATATAAGGAGAGCAAGTTGTTTAATCATATAGAATGTGCCCAATAGGTTTCATTGCTAGCGTAGACCGACATATATGCGATCGTGGATAGATCGACATGTGCACATAAATACACTCAGATAAGACGTCGCCGTCGCGTGCAACCGTTGAACATCTGCGAAGATGATTCGAAATATTCGAGCAATCGATCTCAGACGATCATTATGCTATTCATAGTGGGATCTGTGCGAATTTATTTATAGTGAATATTTTTTTCTACGATCGTCGTTTCACGGTAGGGAATTTTGCATTCTGCCATTTTGAGAAAGCTGTCATCGTTGCTCATTTGCTACTCTTTTAACGTTAACCGGCGGTTGTTTCGTTCGCTTTGCTGTGTTCTTCTAACCGTCGAGAATATTTTCGTCTAGTTTATAATTTTCCACTGTGTTAGAACTTGATTCATTGGTAAAATTTCTTTTGTTGTTTCTAAGTTATTTCTGAACAACCAACTTTCATTTTCGGCTAGAAAAAAAGTAGTGGTTGTTTTATTCCCGTGCTGTTTGCCCTTAATAAGATGTAGTTTTCCATTGGCTTGCACTTCAGCGTATATTTGGATATATATTTGCTAAGAGGCCACTTGTAATTGTAGTGCCTTTCTCCACTTCGTTATTTTGGGGAATTATTTCAGCGAATTTTTCCCTAGTTGATAAATAAGAAACATCAAAAGGCGTCTGGCTTGCAGTAAAGAAAGATAACAATTACTTTTTGAAAAAGTTCCTAAATTAATGAACTTAGCTCCTCGCCATTATAATCCTTAGCGTCAGGCCTCTTACCTTACAGAGACAACTCATTAATGCATTAGTCACCGAGAGGCTTACAGATTCTTTGCCTTCAGCAGATCCCAGGATACTCAAAGAAATATTCAAGCGTTTCATAAAACACCACTTAATCAACTGATTATTATTATTATCATTGATAGGGTTATAGTTATAATATTCGTTGTCACCATGCAAAAGCGAAAAAATTTTATAGCATAGGAAGAAAAAATTTTGCAGCGTGGGGACAAACGAGATTCGAAATTCCAGAGAAATTATATTCACAATTTTGTTGTTATTCGAGGTTTTATCATTGGCGGGTTGAAAGCAAGAGACGGACAAGAAAAAACACCGATACACAATATCGCCTAACATTTTTTTATAAGTATTTGCAAGGAATAAAAAATAAAATGGTTCAGATTTTTAATTAGGAATGAGTCATTAGGCTTCTTTGGGTATAGAACTGGAAAACACTATACATTCTTCTCTTCAAGATCGTTGGCTATTTATTTGCACTCCATCACGACATATCCTTGTGAACAGGTATTTTGAACTTAGACAAATGCTAATACTCAAGAAAGAGAAAGGCTTCCTTGTATTGGGGCAAGCGAGAGTTTGACCATCTCAAATCGGACCTAATATAGATGGGACACCTATCACAAACAAACTCATATCCTTTTCTGAGTTCATACATTGGTGCGAGGTGCATGTATAAGAAAATTTCTTGCATGTCCTATGACCATGTTTCAAAGCAGTTTTGTTCTTCGTTAGAAGTAATCTAAACTCAAAAGTTTTTTCCTTCCTGTTTTTTACAAAAGAAAATATGACCTGCCTCAAACCAATTTTATGCTAAAAATATGCCTCAAAGGAAACGTTTTAGTATCACACTCCTATAACATTGCCGCATCGCCTAATTACTGCTGTTTTTTTTTCAGCTATCTTGTGGAATATCGCCCTGCTTAGCACAACATTTTATGCAAATTTTTCATTCCTAAAAGAAAGGCGAATCAACTAGTGACAATATCCGTAATATTTTTGAAATGAAGCAATTTTCATCATTTGCAAAGTCGTAACCTTTCATTGTTTGGTATGCAATATTTATGACTCAAGTAATCAATGTGCTCGATTAATTGGCTTCAATTTGGCTTGTTTCGATGAACAATCTAAAATTTTCATTTGTTATAGGTTAGTCTGTGAAACTCAACGAGTGTATTTTCCTAGTCGTATGCCTCTCTTAAGACTGTGAGTGGAATTTTGCAAAATCCAAATTCCTTCCTTTTAGCAAACACATTCAAATGGGTGAGGTGAAAAACGTTTTAACTCAACATTTAGGGTTGATGCTTAGTGGTTATTCTAACTAAGCATTTTTCTCCTATATTTGTAAGATATTTCTATCTAAGACTAGGAAATTATTTATAAATTCATCTATGTTTCGTTAAACCTCGAATGAAAGGAATAGATGAAAATATAAATTTTAAAAGCTCGAAATCTGTTTTATGGTTCTCTTATTTTTGATGCGTGAAAAGTTTCGCATTGCGAATCCCATTTTGCGGAAATCTAACGCATAAATTACGTTGAATGATTGCTGATGCAAATTTGATCAATCTCCTTATTGAAGAATTTTCACCATCGGTGCGCAATTTTGAGCCTCTCTCGGAGTGTTACTGAAAATAAAGAGTAATATCGATAATGGAGTAACGCCCATTACATATTCATTTCAACACTTCTGATTCTTATTAAGCGTTATGAATATCTCAGAAATGTTGATCCCACTATTTTGCTAAGTATAAATTCCTCTTGAGCGGAACATTCGGCTAAGATATCCGAAAGAATGTTAGCTACTTCCAGCTAACCACGACTTCCTATCCCATAAAGCGATTTTACTTCTAAATATAGTCTGCAATTTTACCATTTTCTAAAGTCTGCAGTTTTACCATTTTCATGTGTAAGTTGTGTTTAAGAGTAGCAAAATAGTACTGTCTCATGCTTTCAAAGTATTCGGGCTTGAGCACACAAGTTACATTCAAATGATTGGGCACGCATCTTACTGACGCGTGTTGGCGCAGCGGCTAGCGGAGCAATCAGCAGGAATTATGCTAAAGTTCAGTTCCGTAATGATTGAGAAATGTTGAACTCTCTCTACGAAGGCACCGTGTTGTACGTAAACCTACATTATCTGAACGGAGCAACCATATTCCATGCTAGCTGTTTATGGCACGTTAATGCGTTTCTGATAGACCATTGATTCCGTAATGGGACACCGGTGACGTGAATTTATGCGGTAATGGATTCTGTTCGAAAAAAATGATAAGCGTCACGAGCTACTTCAGGAGTCTCAGACTAATGTCACTGTCTCAAGTTAACGATGTAGATGATGAACGTCTATTGCATCCATCGCTTGTGCATTACTATGTTGTCCGCTGCTTTCTTCGAACTACGCTCGATGGTTGCTTCCGTTCCTCCTTCCACCTGTAACACTTCGGTTTTCCGATGATGTTTTGAGCTGGTGCTAAGACAGCTCTATTTAGCGGCTCCAACCTGTCAAGGAGAAACGAACGCAAACAGCTCGAAGAAAAGAAAGCACCATCATGTGAAACAGCATTATTTCCCTCTTTATTTTTCAAAAAGCGCTCCTATTTTATAGGCATATAAGAATGTCATATATACGATTAACGATACGAGCAAGAAACCGAACAACTCCGCAGTATTTCACTTGCTTTGGGCGTCTTCATGTTAAGGCAAGTTAGTTCACACAGCAACCACATATTTGCAATTATTGATCATCGAAAATCACTTAAGTTTGCTCACCGAATCATTCACGGAACGGGGATAGAACGTATCGGCCTGGACGAATGAGCTAGGTATGGGACAATGCCCAGAAGAAGAGAAATGCAGAGATTTTCGGATTTGCCAACGCAAAAATTCTACTGCAACTGCTTTATCAGAGTTTTCTAAGACATCGTATCGATATCATGGATAAATGAATTTTCTTTTTGCACGAAAGAAACGAAGATATTGCAGGAAGCACTTTTGATTATAATCGTTGGAACATTTATGTGGGATACTTTAAGGTGGACAAGCTTTCTTCTTCGACAGAAC